>CAHIKZ030003358.1:270000-400000 GCA_903632075.3 Acanthosepion pharaonis | reverse complement strand
ATAACACGGAAAAAATTAACCTTCAACAATGAGAATTTATTCATAACTTCAATCCCGATGTACAAAACCTTCTTTTTGTTCATTACAAGCAAGCAGATAAGGCGATAATGCCACTAAGACGCAAGAGTGAAAAGAAAATTAGGAAAAAAGACAATAAAAGAACAAAATTCAGATAAACAGAAGATGGCAACTGATGTTTCATTGGAATGAGGTTTGATTAAAATCTAACGGGACTGTTGCTATGATAACGGAGGTAAAGTACGAACGTTTAGCCCAGTGATGATGGCAGAGCCCATAGCGTTTGAATTGTATATAAAATAAGATCACTAAGTTTTGAGGTATCTACCCAAGAAACATACAAGATTTGATCAAAAAGCATCGGGACTATTACTATGGTAATGGAGCCAAAGTGTACAGAGTGAAGCTGTTTGGCACAGATTAACCTACAGTTCTGTCCTTTATGCACACTAATTTATAACGTTTTCGCTCACTTCCGTTGTTCATAGCAGTGCTTGGAAGGAAAGTGTGTAGAGTGCGGTCGTCTCACAACACGACAGAGGTTCCATCAGTGACCATGGTTTGTGTAGCAGTTTTTTTTTGCAAAATAAAATATTTCCCAGGTCCGTCAGTCATCATATTTTCCAAATTTTGCACGTTGAGAGATTTACCACTACAAAATTCAGATCCCACCCGAAAGGAACAAGATTTCGAGTAAATCTCGATGAACGGATGCCCCTTCGCCTGAGCACTGTGCCTTGAGCATTTCTTGAGTCTTAAATTTACACTTGAACTCAAGTAGAACTCGTACATACGAGCCATCGCTGAAGATGCAGGTCCGCTACCTGTACCACTCTAGTAAGTACCTCAATCCACGGGCTACCCACAAAAGGCAGATCAGACCCAGTAGTGTTGTCATATTTGACCCGGAAGCTTCATGGACCACGCTATCCAGCCTCTATAGAGTCCAAAGGCGTCTCCGAGTCCTGGTGGGTGACGAATTTTTTTCAAGTTTCCAACCTCTCTCTCTATCACACAATCATATCCATAATTAAACATATACCCTCATCAATAGAGAATAGAATCAGCATTAACTCTGCTAACAAAGAAATATTCCAACAACACAGTAACTTTTATAACGCTGCCCTAAAAAATAGTGGATAAAAAAATGTTAACATCAATTACAGAAACAATTGTACTAACCAGAAAAAAAACAAAAACAAAAAAAAAAACAGGAAAAGAAAAATCATTTGTATACCCCTCCGTTCAACCAAATGGTTAGTATTAGGCTAGGACAGAAATTCCTAACTTTAATTGAAAAACACTTTCCTACCAATAGTAGACTTAGTAAAATATTTAATAAAAACATCCTAAAATTAAGTTACAGCTGCACTGAAAATCTAGAAATTATAATAAAAAAAAACACAATAATAAAATCCTGAACAAACCCCCATGCCTGAATAGTATTAATAAAAACCCTACACTTAAATTAGATAAAAACAGTGAAAAATTATGTGATTGTAGAAACCCAGAAGACTGCTCATTAGAAAATAAATGCTGCGTTAAATCTGTGATATACCAATGTACTATCTCATCCATTGAGAGTCCTAATACTAATATGATATACATTGGGTCGACGAAGAATGAATTTAAAGCCAGATCGAGGCAGCATAAGTGCTCTTTCAACAATATAAATAAAAGAAATCAGACATCTCTATCTAAATATTTTTGGCATTTGAAGGAAATGAATAAAACACCAAAAGTAAAATGGAAAATTATAAACAAAACTAGAATTTGTAAAACTTGGGATGACCCATGCCCTTTATGCCTACATGAAAAACTACACATTATCAAGTTTCTAAATAATAAAATTCTATTAAACAATAGACATGAGTTAACGGTTTTTTGCCGACATCATCAAATTTTTGCATTGAATAATTATCATAAAAACAAACAAACAATAATATAATTTTTAAAATCCATAGTCCTAATAAATAGTTTAAATGCCCTACAAAAAAAGATAACCTTTTATGAAGTCGTCAAAAAACAAATGTTAGCGATTAACGACAGTTTTTATATACACAAAACCCTTTCAGAAAAAAATAAAATAAAAAAAAATAAATAAATCTCCATAGACACTTAGACAGACTAGGCGAAGTCATCTTCCGCTTTAAATTTAGACTCCCCAACCTTACTCTGACTTGACATCTGTGAATATAACTTGATACTGATACAAATTATTAACACCTTACGCCCTTTTTTCTTTAAACAATTGCTCTAGCCGTTACCATAGAAATTTTGATTTCAATAATGAATATGTTTAGAAAACACGTAAATTTCAGAAATAAGTTATTCCAAAAAAAATTTCGCTTGAAGGTGGAACAGAGTTTACTTTAATTCAATTTAATTCAAATAATTATATTGAAGTTTTCCTTTCTTTCTTTTCCCTTTCCTTTCCCCTCTGACCACCACTCATATCAAGACTTTCATTATTTCCTGTTTTCTTTTACTACCTTCCCTTCCTTTCTATTCTTCATCTTCTTCCCCACCATTTCTTTCTTTCTTTCTTTCTTTCTTTCTTTCTTTCCCTTGTGTGGACATTTTTATTTCAATAATTTATCATTCCTTAGCTGTTTGAAAAATCCTGTAAATTTAATTTTACAAGGAGAAAATGATCATTTATATAATGGTATCTTTATTCCGATTGTATGAAATATATTGCTCTGTTTAATATAAAAACATTGAGCTCTATGTGTGAATCAGTTTTAATATTTAATATTTTATATTGTGTTAATAGTATTCACTTGGATTATATACCAACGGATTACTACCTCTCTCTCTCTCTGTATATATATATATGTGTGTGTGTGTGTATAGGTTCGTGTACCTGTATAAATGATTTTAGATTATAACCCAAATGATTTGGTTTATGACATTTTGTTGGCATTGTTTTGTTTTTCTTTCATTCGTATTATTTTCGGTTCCATTTCAATTCTTTGATAAAGTTTTACAGAAAATCACTGAACGAAAAACATAGTTCAACATTTTATTAAGCCTTCCTTTGATTGTCTATATAAACAAGCATTTACACCCCCACCCCACACAGACAGACACTCACACACTTATATATATATATATATATATATATATATACATGCATACACACACACACACACACACACACATATATATTACAAATTAACTGATTATATATATATATATATATATATATATATATATATATATATATATATATTATAAATTAACTGATTTAAAATACGTTTTTTCGCTACACTCTAATAACTATGTTTCAAAAGCTGAAGCTAAAAAACTTCAAATTTAATTATATAATTGAATTAAAAGCATTAGTTCCGTTTCATTTTATAATATATAGTTTCTCATGTATGCATCAAGGACATGGGTCATTTAATGACCTACATATTCTAGCTTTTCTTATTAATTTCCATTTTACTGTAAATTTACATTGAGCACTATTTTGTAAAAATAAAAAATATCAATAAGAACACTGGATTATATATATTACTGTTCTTTATATATATATATATATATATATATGTATATATATATATATATATATATATATACTTCTGTTCATAAGTTTGAAGATACCCCCAGATTTGGCATGGGATGAACTTGACAGAATCGCAAAAAAAAAAAAAGAAAAAATAGAAAAAGAGCTCATAGATTCATTGAAACATGACCCAGTGCACATGTTAGTACTTCGTATGTCCATTCCACGAAGTTGTTCCTTGCAGATTGACCACAGATTCTCAATTGGATTTAAATCAGGAGAGTTTCCGGGCCAGTCTATAGTACTTTGATTTGTGCACTGGTAAGGCTTGCCAATGTGTTCGTGCAGTGTTGCAACCTTCGTACGGTTCCTTGGAGTAACGTCCATCGCAGACAATGCCTGTAGGACAACTAATCGTCAGTCGAAACAATAGTGTCTGGGCGTGATGAAAATCTGATGCAATCACGGGTGAGTCAATAAATTTCAGCGTCAAACAAATTTCATTATACACCCCGAAAGTAGATTCATATTACTTCACACCACTGCAAATAACATAATCTGAAGAAAATACAGAAATCGATTACATCCTGTCACATCAGTGGCTCTAAAACTGACCGTATGGTGAAAGAAATGACACTAAAGCGTTTGTTTCAATTAATTTACACAAGAATATATATATATATATATATATATATATATATATATATATATATATATATATATATATATATATACTAAGTTGAGAGTGGAGCAGTACATTTATTTACGTGAACAAAGTTGTGTATATAATACATATATAAAAATTATTTTATTAACACCAGCACTCAATGTGCGATACTACACACACACACACACACACACACACACACACACATACATATATATATATATATATATATATATATATATATATATATATATATATATATATATATATATATATTTCTATCCATATTACTAAATATATGTATTTGTATCTATAAGCGAGTATATATATATATATATATATATATATATATATATATATATATATATATGGTGATACATTAGGTTCTTGATTTGCTTCTTTGATCAAACACTTTACACGAGCTCTGTTTACCTTCATGAATTATTTCCCCTTTTTTCCATCGAACTGTATGTCATTAAGTCACACGCGAAGGGACATCGTTGTCTCTTTTTGTGACTAAAATAGCGGAAGGCGATGGCCATAATTCTCCTATCTATGTGAATACTATTTTATCAAATATTCAAGCGCTTTCATCTTTTATTCCTTTAACTACCTATCTGTGAAAGATTAAAAAAATACCCAAAGCTATTACTATACAAAAGAAACAAGTCGCATTAAATAAAATACCTATTACAAGGTAATAATAATAATAATATGGGTACGTGGCCGATTGGTTCATATTCTGCCTATGAGACCCGGGTTCAAATCCCACCATGGTCGATTTGTCAGGAAGGAGAGTTTTTGATGTTATCGGACTGGAGGGGTTCGATCCCAGCGTGGAGTACCTTTGGAAAGTGTCTGAAGAAGATACCACGGGTTGACCTAAGCTTTGTGATTGCAGTCGAAAGCTGTACTTGCACGAAGTCACAAGTCATCGTGACCGAGGGCTCAAGTATGCTGGCCTTATTCAAATTGTTGATGGTGCTATAAAACACACTCTTTCCCAGAAACTGTAACTAAGGTTTGCTTAGCATAGTTGCAGTATAAACCACAGGTGCGCTGTGTGGGTGTTGAATAAACACAAATGCGCCTGAGTAAGCGTCTGCAATAGAGGTTGGCTAATCACGCTATTAGACGAGTGACCAACTATACATATATATATATATATATATATATATACACACTAATAATAATAATAATAATAATAATAACAATGGTGTACGGTGTTGGCACCCACTGAATATAAAACCCGACATGACAGAGTGGGCCAATATCTGCACTGGAAAATCTGCAACTTCTACGGGAAGGAAACTGAAAGAAACTGGTATGAACACCACCCAAACCCGGTTACGGAGATAGGACCTGTTACAATTCTATGGGACTACACAATACACACTGACAGAACAATCAAGGCCAACCGGCCAGATATTGTTATTAAAGACCACAAACAAAAACGGTGCCTCCTTATTTATATGGCAGTCCTTGCTGACTGCAATGTATCTTTGAAGATATTCAAAAAGTTGTCAAAGTACAAGGACCTTGAAATAGAAATCTCCAAAATGTGAACAACCCCTGTTGTAGTTGGAGCCCTAGGACTGGTTGGAAAAGATTGCAGTAGACTAATTGAAGGGATTCCTGGAAGTGCATGCCTCAAGTAGATACAAAAAATTGTTCTGACAAGTCCAGCCCACAGCTTACGAAAGGCTTTATCTATGTAATTTAATTTTTTTTTTGTCAGTGGAAAGTGTCATGACGCCATTTCTAACCTTAGGTCCCTGGGCGGGACCCGGAAAGAAATGTGTAAACGCCAGAAATCAAAGAAAATGATAATAATAATAATAATAATAATAATAATAATAATAATAATAATAATGAAAAATGAAAGTAGTAGTGTGAAAAGAGTGCTATAGAAGGGTGAGAATTATATTAAGAACTGAAGTGAATTCTCAGAACAGAATTATGGCCATTACTAGCATTGCCGTCATAGTGGTTTGATATCTGAAGCCCATCAAGATCTTGAACTGGACTCAATACATAAGTAATATCAGACGAATGGATTTTAAGACAAATTTCTTTCTAAGCATAACATGTATCATCCAAGGGCTGATGCAGACCCTCTATACATACCCCGTAAAGAAGGTGGATGAGGTCTTATTCATTAGGATTATCATGCAAGACAACGACTATTGGAGCCAACAAAGGACTGGATGATATAATTAGTCAACACGAAAACAAAAAGAAAAATATTCACTCACGAAAGAAGGTTGTAAATACAAACGAGATTTACATTTAGTAGATTCTTTAGAATACCAAAAAGACAAAAAAAAACACGAAAAAATATGACCCCCCCAATATTAAGCTCTTGAACAGACCAAACAATGCTGACAAGACAAACCTCTGCATGGTTAATATCCTCAAGGCGTTAATAAAGCCGTTGTCTATAAAGTTAACACGCATCAATTGTTACGGGCATCTGGATTAAACGGAAGGCTTTATTCTTGCAGGGTGAGACCAGATTCATTTCACTAGAAACATTCAGGAAAATAGTATATATAATAGTGTGGATCCTAAATGCAGGTTCTATGACAAATATAAGGAAAAAAGTAGAACATAACAATCAAGGAACTTTAAAAACTATCAAAGTATAAAAACCTGAAAATCGAAATAGAAAACATGTGGAAATTAAAAACAAAAATAATACCAGTCACAGTAGGTGCACTTGGAATGAGAAAAAAGGAACACAACAACATATTGAAAAATACTTGACAATCTCAGCTTAGGAAAAATACAAAAAATTGTCTTGATATGTACAGCCCGCGCACTAAGAAGAACTTTGTCCATGTAATGTTAGTGATGTTATAAGAGTTAGAAAAACAAATCATGAAATGTAACCATAACAACACACCACTACTTATCTTAGGTATTTCCGCAGTCTTGGTAAGTAGTGTAACTATAGCAGAATTCAAATAATAATAATAATAATAATAATAATAATAATCGGTGCATGTCTAGAAAGTAGCAAGTGGACCAAAAAATGTTACCGCCACAAGCCAGAGAAGTTACTCGAACACGACCAAGTCCAAGAATTTCAATATGCAAACAGAGCGCATTAAGACATTAAGATCATCAAACCCGACATCACTTGAGATTGACAGGATGTGGGGAATGAAGCCTGAGACTGTACCAATAGCAATCGGAGCTCTGGACCTCGTGAGAAAAGGAATGGACAATTTTAGGAACAGTGTCCCAGGTAACATCAACATACAAGTTGTTCAGAAGATCGCCCTACTAGGAACATCCCATATACTAAAAAAGTGTTATCAATTAATTGAAAATTCTCCTATGGGGTCTAAGGACCATAGTTTGGACACAGGTCTACAGGATATAAAGCAGAATCATAACACACAAATAATAATAATAATAATAATAATAATAATAATAATAATAATAATAATACCTAAAATGCAAACTTGTTGGGATATAATTGTAAATAATGTAATGTTAGAAGAGAAACCAAAGTTATAAAAATGTTATTAGTCAATAATACAAAAGTAATTAAAAATAATAATTAATATGTAAATAAATAAATAATTATTATATTTATGTATGTGTGTCGTGTACACGTATTTTATAGAGAAGTGCATTTTAATGAAAACCAGACGGTTTATAAAAAATGATACATTTGTTTGTCAAATCTTCTATTCTTTAGAATTAACCGCGAAAATAATTTCGGTCTAGGTGGATTGATTTTATTACATTTTCTTGAATTAAAAAATACGTACATAATTTCTATTTATTAACCAGTCAAAAACGTGGGCTTCTACCCGCGTAAATTTGAAGGTAAGATCTGTATGGAAACCCCTTCGGTTGTTGTAAAACAAGAAAGGCCAGCAGATAAGACTTGGAAAGTATTCCAAATTCAAAGAAGGTCATCAAATTTTCAAGAAAGAAGATCAAATTTTCAAAGTGAAATTGAATATTTCGGCCAAGAGGTAGTAACATAAACATTTCATCATGAAGGCAAAATAAGGACCCAGTACGAAATCAATTTCTGACTGCCACCCGAGAAGCGTAAAGCAAAAAGGAACATAAACCCTTAAAAGAACTATCTTCTATAAAAGGTCCCCGTGACACGGGTGGTTTGAAATTGCTCCTTTTCTTCTTGCTTTGTAAGGCCTTAAGTTCCATATTTGTAGGTGAAAAAATTTCATCCTGAAGGCTAAATAAGGACCCAGTACGAAATCAATTTTTGCTACCTGAAAAGAGTAAAGCAAAAAGGAATATAAACCTTTAATAGAACTGTCTTTTATAAAAGGACGCCTTGACACGGGTGGTTTGAAATTGCTCTTCTTTCTTTGTAAGGTCCCAAGTTCCACAGTTGTAAGTTAAAAAAACTTCATGCTGAGAGCAAAATAAGGACCAAGTACGAAATCAATTTTTGCCACTTGAAAAGCGTAAAGTAGAATATAAACCCTTAACAGAACTGTCTTCTATAGAAGATAAATCATAAAAGGTCTGCTTGACATGGGTAGTTTGAAATTGCTAAAGCTGCCTTCATTCTGCCATTTTTTTCGTATTACGATTAGATGGACACACCTTTCTATTTAAAAGATCTGCCATATTCAAATTGTGTAATACCGTCTCAAAGTGAAATTTGAACTCTTTTAAAATCACATGTATATTTTTGTGGTGCCTGTCGGGTAGTTTTAACTCAGTAGCCTTCGTCGCGATATTCATTCAGGCGCTGGACGTTTGACTTGACGTCATGATGTAATTGCCATTGGAAACGAGGCAGAACAAAAAGAATGCGATTTATTTATTTTATTTTATCAATTAATTAACTTATTCGTTAAATTTTAATGCTAATATAATATGCGCGCAATATATTATATGCCCTTCAAGATATCATACTCTGTGATGAATGATATTCTATTTAATGTGGGCTGTTCATTTTCTATAATAGTAACTTCTTGATTCTTTCCTTGCAACTGGTACAACAGAATATCTTAATGCTGTCAACTAATATTTGTGTTATGTTGACAGTTACATTTTGGTCCTTCAAGATGTGTTGGTCGATGTGTGACTGGAAAGTCGAAAATACTTGAAATAATGAATGATATAAACTGCGGACAGTTTGTCCACAACGACGAATACATATATATATATATATATATATATATATATATATATATATATATATATATATATATATATATATATATATATATATATATATATATATAATGAAATGGACAAGGTCCGACAATTTATTTATTAAAGACATTTTTATATATATATATATATATATATATATATATATATATATATATATATATATGTGAAAAGTGTGTTTATATATATATATATATATATATATATATATATATATATATATTATTTATATATTATATACGCATTACTTATTAGAAAGCTCTCAACATCAAAGATAGAGCTAACATATTTGGTTGGATTGACGTGAGTTTGAGACCCAGGGTCACAAACTCACATCAATCAACCAAATAATATATATATATATATATATATATATATATATATATATATATATATATATATATATATATATATATATATATATATGAGCGCCTACTCATTTCTCAGCCCACATATATTTTATTTAAAGAATTTGTTTTTTCTGTTTTCTTTTTGAATTTGTAGGTCTGATGAATTGGATCGCATTTACGATTCCAATGGAATAAATTATGACCATAAAATATTAGTGTTTAAGCCTTTTATTATATATATATATATATATATATATATATATAATTGTTGTAATCTAGAAAACGGTTACTGAATGAGGAATAACCAAAACGGAGGTTGGAAATGAAATGGTAATGTTTATAACATCAACAAAATAAAATACTCGCCAGCGGCGTGAAGTATGTAAACTAAGACGATAGTCACCGACTTTAACCACGGTAATCAAATGGAGTCAACAATAAAATGGTACTATAGACAGTAAAATTTGACTGTTACTTATGTATTAGCCCAACCTTCATCTTTATATACCATAAAACCATTCCATTCTTTTATCTATATATCTTAAAGTTATTTTTAAACCCGTATTTATTCCTCTTTTAATTTTAGTCGCTATTTCAATCCCTGTCAGAGAGCACATCGTCTTAATTGAGATTTCTCGAATGCGCATGTACGTAATACACACTGTTTAAAATGGAGAATTATATATATATATATATATATATATATATATATATATAAAACAAGAACAAATGTATTTCCATATCTGAGGATGTCTGTAGGAACAGACGGAAGCTTGTAAAAACTAAAAAAAGACCTTATGAAACTGGAATTTATAAATCAGGGATCATATCATTCATATACAGGTTCGGGGTTAGTGTAACTTATTGAAATTGTTTGCAAATATGTATTCTCGCCATTTAAATCATTAACCTCTATATTTGTTTTTTGTATGAATGATTCATGTAATTATAAGTCGAACAGCACCTATAATCGAAATTAAAATAACTGATCCAACGTGCAACTTTCGGATAATAAGTGTGACATTTCTGTAATTATTGAACAATATAGTTCATGCCACATTGACGGAAAACTTACCAGTACAAAAGAATTCTCTTATTTGTACAAAAACGCACAACCATAAAATTTAGAATTCAAGCTCAGCGTGCGACCGCACGTTCCAAAATTATACACATTTCTCATAGCATTTTTTCAGATGACATCTCTATTTTCGTTGTCCTCTTATTAACGAGAAGTAAAAAAACAAGAACAAATCTATTTCCATACCTGAGGATGTCTGTAGGAACAGACGAAATCTTGTACAAACTAAAAAAGACCTTATGAAACTGGAATTTATAAACAGGGATCATATCATTCATATACAGGTTCGGGGTTAGTGTAACTTATTGAAATTGTTTGCGACGATGTATTCTCGCCATTTAAATCATTAACCTCTATATTTGTTTTTGTATGAATGATTCATGTAATTATATATATATATATATATATATATATATATATATTATTACTTCAAACCTCATTATAGTGGATACTCCCTATTTGAAGTAGACGCCCCATTTTTATTTATACGAAACTGAAGCTATCGAGAATAAATCTTGATTAAGAGAAGCGGTTTGCCTCAAAATGGGAAAATTCAGCCTTGCTTGCTGCGTGGTAATATACAATCTGCGTTGACATTAAAAAAAATATTTTTTGTAAATTTTTTTAATATCGCAACTTTGTCGCACTATGATTTTAAATTGGAACACTCAGTCCTTCAAAAACCTCACGGCCCTCTCTAGACTGTATAGATTTTTCTGAATTATTTTTTTGTTATTTATAAAAAAAAACGGAAAGAATTTTAGGCGTATTTCAATAATTGATCTTACTGATTTAATCTGTCATATCCCTTGTTATTTTAAAGATGTAGGCGATCGATTCTATTGTGTTGCCTATAAATTGTTTGAAGCTAAGTTTAGTGGTGTTCAGTTAACAGGCATCATTTGATGTTATCCTTTGATGTTTTATGTCGATGTATTTTATAGAACTCAGTCTTAGATCCTCAGCGACACCGGGTCAGCTGGTGTCGTAAAACACTTTTGTTATGTAGTCTAGCTTGCTTATCACGCAGACTAGATAGAATGATATGTACAAAGTCAAAGAGGTCTATACGGGGTGATTGAAAAGAAACTGTCCAGCCAGGAATCCTGACTTAATACCTTGTGATTTTTTTCTTTGGTGTTATTTAAAGGAACGAATCTACTGTACAAAACCAAGACTTTGGAAGGATTTGAATGACGAATGCAAGGCGTTACGTTTTCAATACCACAATTGTTCTTCGTGAAATCAGTAGACGCAATTCCTGGGCGGCTCGAAAAGCTGCTAAATCGAAATTTAAGTAACACCTCATACTAAAGGCTTTCCTCTCATATCTATTTCTTGTTAAAATTATCGTTAATAAAAAAATAAATTATAATTATTTTAAAATGGGTGTTACGTTTCAACCACCCTGTATATAATAGAGTTAGATATTCATAAATAATTTCCGTTTTGAGAACCAAATACAATGACAAATTTATTATCCTTTCTAATTGTTCCTTTAGTGATGAAAAGTGGGTTGCATACAACAATGTTCAACGCAGAAGGAAGTAGATTAATACGGATAAATATCCATAAATGTCCCCCAAATGTTGAGTTCCATGGCCGAAAGGAAACTGCAAGGAAGCAATGAATTCTTATAATACAACAGATGAAACGTATTTATAAAAGTTTAGTCAAAAAGCTTCACCCCGCCGGTGAATAGACAAGAAATGTTGTTCTCCATCATAATTTCTGTCAGAAAGTGTTATTTGTATTAAAAAAAATGAACACACTTACTCATACACTTACTCATACACTTACCTCAACTCATATACTTATACATATACTTACTCTTACACTTAGTATTAATCATGCACTTACCCTTACTCATACACTTACTCATACACATACTCTTACACTTACCATACATTTATACACTTATACATTTATTCTTACCCTTACTCATACACTGTCACATACACTTACTCTTACACTCGCTCTTGCTCATACACTTACTATTACGCATGCATTTACACTTACACATACTCATACACTCACACTTATACACTTACTCATACACTTATGCACTTACCCATACACATACACTTATGCACTTACCCATACACATACACTTACTCTTACTTATACACTTACTCTTATATACTTACGCACATACTTAAGCATCCACTTACCATTACTCATATATTCACTCACGCATATACTCATACACTTACACTTACTCATATAGTTATACACTTATTCATACTCTTACAATTGCACTTACAATTGCTTATACATTTACTTATACACATACTCATGCACTTATACTTACTGTTACACATATAAAATATTTCATTGGATACTAGACACTCCGATTATTAATAACAGTATTTTATTTCGTCTACCGGCCTGAACATTTGAGAAATAAAAATACGGCCTCTGACAGGGTACGAACCAGATGCATCCTTTGTAGGCGAAACCGTCCTTAGATTCGGCGGGCGTTAAGCAATTCGGCTATGAAGAGCGCCGTGATTAAGCGAGCTTCTATTTTGCCTTTCAGCACATCTTACTCTTTCAGATTTTCGAAAGTTCCTAAAGTACTTACTTTCGTACCCGAAAAGTAAACAACAATTTGTAAAGAAATTGTTATTGATTAATTCGATAACGTTTGCTTACTTTAAGCCTTACTTTTATCTAAGTTGAAGCTCCGTTTATTTTTTACACTGTATTCTGTTTCACCAACCAGCCTGAGCATTCGAGGAATCTTATTAACAGAAAAAAAAAAAGAAAGAAAAAGGCCGGTAATTGATAAATAATAAATCCATTATTTCTTTATATATAAATAGTTTTCATGTGACGCGTTTCGTTCTTTAGGACTTAAGCTTATTTTTACTTTGATGCAACTACGCATGCGCAAAAACGTTTTTACTTATATTAATTTTTGTGTGTTTCCATCACTTTTGTTATTAAATATTCCACGTTCGTTCGTGCGCATGCTAAGTCGCATCAAAGTAAGCATAAACTTAGTCCAGGAAGGCATGTCTTGAGAAGAGAGATATATTCACCTCATGTTCAGGCCTGCTCAGCGACTGGATTTGAACCTTGCAGAGAATCATTGTTCTTACATTAAATGTAAATGTCATTTAGTGATGAGATTTTAATTAGTATTCTTTATTTAATAAATTATTGACGTAATTGTGGTTTAAATATCGTCTGCTTGTTGTGTTAATCTATACTTAGAAATGACAAAAGTAAAAACAAATAATGTCTATCTAATAGACGGAAGCTTCATTAGAAAACCTACGTCTTCAGAAATTCACTACACTCATCACAATGGCTGGATAATGCAAGTGAACCCTTTGCTGAAATTTATACTGGTGGTTACACGTAAAAAACACAATTCACCCTTGCATGGTGTGGTCTGGTGCCCCTTCTGTTTGCCTCGGGGTTCTTGATAGACTCCAGAGGCGGATATGCAATGTAGTTGGCCCTGCCCTGGCGTCTCGTCTACAGTCACTTTCTCACAGACGCGCCGTTGCCTCCCTCTGTCTGTTCTACAAATACTTTTATGGAAATTGCTCCGAGGAGCTGCATTCACTGGTTCCCAGACGTCATGAGTTCCATGGCCCTACGAGGCTGGCATCTCGCTCACACCCCTTCACTGTTGAAACTGCCAAATGTAGCCGTCTCTTCTACTCTAATAGCTTCATGTCTCGCACTTCTCGCCTGTGGAACTCCCTTCCCTATTCCTGTTTCCATGAGAGCTATAATCTCCAGCTATTCAAGTGTAATGTCAATCGACATCTCCAGTTGTCTTGATCTATCCACTACCCTCATCCTTTCTTCTATCACTCCTATCTGATCTTGCTCTAATTTTTCTGTAACGCCTTGCGTCCTAGTGGCTTCCCGCCTTGCTCGGGGTGAAATACTTAAAAAAAAAAAGAAGAAAAAAATTGTGCAAAAATAAATAAATAAAAATAAAAATAAAAAAAAATAACAACGACTGTCAGCAAGGAACGGTTTTCAAAGTAACTGTAGTTTATTGAACATAATTTAGTCAGTATTTTTCCTGATTATTTATTTATAGACTTGTATGTACTTTTTAAATGCTAATTCTACGAAAGTCCGTCATCTTTATTCACAGAACCTCAAACGACAACGCCTGTCCTGTATAGTCGCTACCAGACTAATTAGAACTCGAAGCTAAATTTCTGATGCGTAACTTGTGAGTGTGTGTTTCTATATCTGGGCCCTCAACCTAATGTGTGCGTACATCCACTTGGCTAAGTGGTAACCTATCAGCTCAGCACTTCACCTGGAAACGCTGAAGGAGTACAAACTCTTTTTCTGAGATAAGCCTAGTATATTCTAAATATATCAACACTTTTAAAACTTAATTCTTTTAACTCGTTGTCGCCAAGATTTCGCTGAAAAAACAGCATACGATGATGAAAAATACCTTAAACTTGATAGAAACAACGTAATGTTATTAGTAGGAGAAAGGACCAAATTTATTTATGTCACTTCGGTTCCTCCTTACATATTTTTTTTTCTAAAATCAAATCGACCAACCCATTCACAAACAAGACTCCATGGTCAAGAAATAATTTTCTGTTACGATTTTTAATGCTAAAAGTGTGGTGTGTTTCAAATCAGATTAATTAAACTTTAAATTTCCTAATTTTCTTCAAATTTTTTTTATATTTAATTTTTGCAAAATTTTTAAAACAGAGAACTAACTTTTGTTTACAAATGTCTCCAAAATGACTGAATCTGTCTATTTTACTGAAAACAAAAAAAAGAATCTATTCCAGTCGATATAAATTTGGTTTGGAATACACTAAAGTATTTTGCTTATTGACTATAGTAAATGTAATCCTTTAATTTTGAATTAAATCTAAAACGAAAGCTTCCAGAAAGATGTTACATTTAAAAAGATCATTTTAAATATTAGATATCGCTTTTTGGGAGGTACCTACTTTTAATCTACTCAGAAACATTTCTGTAAAATGCGCAAAAAGTTCATACGATTCAATTTTATTTTAGACTTTATCATAGGTTATATCTTTAAGATGAAGTAGGCCTCGCAGGCCTGATTGAAGTCAGTCTAAAAGAAGGAAATATCAACTATAAACTTACGTTTTCGGATATTTAATCGCTGGGCGTCCCATGATTCTGATTCACTGGAATACGGAAAACGGCTCAAATCAAGAACTTTCACTCAGTTATGTGCCATGCATGATACACGCTTAGGCGATCATGTATCTTTCGATACATAACGGACGAAGCAGATTTTTTTCTCGCAGTAGGTTGCTATTTCTTTCTGCGGTAGGCCAGTTGCCATCCAAGACTATAGAACCCTGTTTGTCCTGCTATTTACCCATAGCGGGGGGGGGAATTCATAACTTTCCCAAGGGTATTAGCACGTAAGTGAATGTAATGGATTCGACTGGAATTCGAACTCGGCTCTTCGATTCCTCAATCCGAGCCGCTATCCATTACTCCACCGTTGGTTGGGAGATCCCTCTATCCATACTGCAGGTACTGGTCTGTTCCATGTGTCCACTATCAACTGCTAAACCTTTCAAATTCTAAGCAGTGGCAGGTCCTCCAATCCTATTTGATGTATATTCAAGAGAAGAAAACCCCAACCTCCGACCATAACTGTCCCAACTGCTGGGTCATGTGAACAAATGTATTGTCTAAATGAGAACTCTATGTTACGCATCCAAAACAAATTTCAAATGTCTGAAAATCTTTCAGGGTTCTCATTCACAGAGAAGGTGAACACGATGCAAAACTGGGACTTTCTCTACGTTGCCAGATATACACCTATATCCACTGTACACGTACACATCTGTTCCACAAGGGTCCGCCGGACGCCAACGGCTTTGGATGTTAATGACATTTACGTGAACTACTTGGTTTGTTGACTCTGTATTTTCCAATGGTAGAATTATGTGTGCATATGTAGATAAATCACATGTTCCTGGATATAGACACATTACAATGCCATCAATCATTTCTTTTTTTTTAATGTCTTTAATTTCTTTCTTTCTTTTGACTGACTTCAAATTTCCATTGTTTATCATAGATTTCTTTCTTTCTTTCTTTCTTTCTTTCTTTCTTTCTTTCTTTCTTTCTTTTTAATTCTCTCACTTTCTTTCATTCTGCGCCCTTTGTTTCTTTCTAAATGTGCCCCTCATTCTTTCTTATTGTGTACCTCTTTCTAATTTCTTTCTTTCTTTCTTTTTTTTTCTTTCTTTCTTTTTTTCTTTCTTTCTTTCTTTCTTTCTTTCTTTGTTTCTTTCTTTCTTTCTAACTGTGCATCTATTTCTTTTTCATTTCTAATTGTATACCTCTTTATTCCTTTCCTTCTTTCTTTCTAATTGTATACCCCTTTCTTTTCTTCATGATTTCTAATTGTGTACGTCTTTCTTTCTTTCTTTCTTTTCAGTCAATTTTCTTATACCTATTTTCACCTTGACTTTCTTTGTTCTTTCTTGTCACATAGTTTCCTTCTTTCTTTCTTTCTTTCTTTCTTTCTTTCTTTCTTTCTTTCTTTCTTTCTTTCTTTCTTTCTAATTGTGAGTCTTTTTCTTTTTTTCTAATTCTGTTCTTCTTTCTTTCATTCTACCGGGTGTTCCGAAAGTTTTGTCACCCTATCGCAGTATCGGCCTCCTCAGAAACGCTGCTTTGCTGAATCTTGCAGTGAAGTCTCGTCGCATCTCCTCCATGCTCTTACCAGAATGCACATGATCATGTGTCCAGACACTTGCAAGGGTGTCTCTCTTCTAAACAGTTAGAGCGTCTATTAAACTTCTGAAAGAGAAAATTATATTATGTCGGGGTAAAAAAAAACTTTTGGACCACCCTGTATATGTGTGCTACTTTTCTCTATTTCTTTCTTTCATTCTGTCTTCCTCTTTCTTACTTCCTTTCTAATTGTGCCCTTCTTTCTTTCTTTCTTTCTTTCTTTCTTTCTTTCTTTCTTTCTTTCTTTCTAATTTTGTCTCTTTTGCTTCCGTTCATTCTTTTTCTACTATTTATTTCTAATCTCTCTATATATTTTGTTACGTCGACTTTTGAAACTTTATTCTTTCTTTCTTTCTTTCTTTCTTTCTTTCTTTCTTTCTTTCTTTTCAATCAATATTCTTCTGATATCTTCACCTCGACTTTCTTTGTTCTTTCTTATCTTTATTTTCTTCTGCCTCTCTTTCTTTCTTTCTTTCTTTCTTTCTTTCTTTCTTTCTTTCTTTTCGTTTGTTTATTTTTACATTTAATTTATTTGAAGGATTTTTCCTTTGATTGCATCCAAAAATTCTTCATTCTTCTATCTTTTCGTTCTTTTTAATTTCATTTTGTTTGCTATTCCCTTTTATAACCATTTTGGTTATCTTTTTTAAGAATCACTCTTTACCAGTTCTTTTAGCCCCCTTTTTTCTTTTGTCCATAATCTTTTTAGTTCTTTTCTTTTTACTTTCTTTTTTCTCTCTCTTTCATTTATTCATATTTATTTTCCTTTTTGATATTTTTTCTTTCCTATTTTCCTCTTTTCTGTCACTCGCTTTCTCTCTCTTTATCTCCTCCGTTTTTTCTTACCTTCTTCTTTTTCTTTTTTAGCAGTTATCTCTAAACCGTTCTCACCTTCTTCATTCTATTACCGTTTTATTTACCTATGACCAGCCTCTTTCTTTATTTTCTTCTTAACCCCCACCCTCCCTTAGATTCTATTCCCTTTACTTCTTTTTTCATTTCATTCTCTTTCTTCTTCATTTTTATCCATTATTTCTTCTCATTGATATACTTGTACTAATTTCCATATTTAATCTTCTTCTTTTTCTTCTTCTTCTCTCACAGTTTTTTCTTAGTTCATAACTTTTTTCTTTTATTTATTCACTCTCCTATGAACTAAAAAAAGAAATATATAACTTCTCCTCATTGCTATCATTGTATTAATCCGCCATCTTTAATTTCCTTTTCCTCCTAGTTGTTGTTGTTGCGAATATTTCTTTTTCTTCTTTGCATCTATATTATTCCTTTTTCTTCTTCTTCATCCTTTTATTCTTTTTCTTCTTCTTGTTCCTTTGCTTCTTCTTCTTCTTCTTCTTCTTCTTCTTCTTCTTCTTCTTCTTCTTCTTCTTCTTCTATTACACTTTTCCTTATTCTTTCTTTATAAGGAATTTTATTATCTTCACTCACATTTTAAAAAAAACAAACTGTTCTTTCTCCTCTTTAAATTCACCTCCTCCTTTCCGGTTTCTTCTGCACACACCTTTGTTCTTTCTGCATAATCAAATACTGTCGATGTCCAACTGGATGTATTTCAGAGGACTAAAGTAAAAAGAGTTAAAGATTAAAGGCCACAGAAAGAACCAAACAAGGACAACAAGAGAAACAAAAATAAAACAGCAGAGATGACAAATAGAGAGGCGATGGGAAAACTAAAACTAGGCTGTGTGCAAGGAAAATGGCGATGCTAAATTTATTACATGTCATTTTGAAATGTTTACCATAATAATATTTTATCATTTGTTTTTCTCCATGCCTTCATTCTTTCTTTCTCGCTTCCTTTCTAATTGTGATTTTCTTTCTTTCTTTCTTTCTTTCTTTCTATAAAAATTTATTCGTTTCTTTCTTTGGTCATTTCTTTCTTTCTTTCTTTCTTTCTTTCTTTCTTTCTAATTGTGCCCTTTGTCTTCAGTTGTTTTCATCATTCCTAATATCCCACTTTTTACTTTGTTTGACCTATAACTTCTTCTTTTCTTTCTCTTTCTTTCTCTCTTTCTTTCTTTCTTTCTTTCTTTCTTTCTTTTCTTTCTTTTCTTTCTTTCTTTCTTTCTTTCTAATTTCTTTTTCTTTTTTTTCGCTTTTTCTTTCTTTCTTTCTTTCTTTCTTTCTTTCTTTCTTTCTTTCTTTTTTTTTGATTTTCGCCCATTCTTTTCTTTCTTTCTTTCCTAATTATGTCCTCTCTTTTCTGTCTTTTTTTCTTTTCGATTTTTCCTTTCCCATTCTTTCTTTCTTTCTTTCTTTCTTTCTTTCTTTCTTTCTTTCTTTCTTTCAAATTTAACCCTTTGTTTTTAGTTGTTTTTATCATTCCTTATGTCCCTCTTTTTTTTCTTTATATGACCTCTGGCTTCTGTATTTTTTGCTTTTTCTTTCTAATAATGCATCTTTTATTTTCATTGTTCCCAACGCCTCTTTCTTTTTTTCTTTTCTTTCTTTCTTTCTTTCTTTCTTTCTTTCTTTCTTTCTTTTTTCTTTCTTTCTTTCAAATTTAACCCTTTGTTTTTAGTTGTTTTTATCCCTTATGTCCCTTTTTTTTTTATATGACCTTTTCCTTTTCTTTTTGCTTCCTTTCTACCTCTTTTTATTTTCATTGTTCGCCAACGCCTTCTTTCTTTCTTTCTTTCTTTCTTTCTTTCTTTCTTTCTTTCTTTCTTTCTTTCTTTCTTTCAAATTTAACCCTTTGTTTTTAGTTGTTTTTATCATTCCTTATGTCCCTCTTTTTTCTTTATATGACCTCTGGCTTCTGTATTTCTTTGCTTCTTTCTTTCTAATAATGCACCTCTTTTATTTTCATTGTTCGCCAACGCCTTCTTTCTTTCTTTCTTTCTTTCTTTCTTTCTTTCTTTCTTTCTTTCTAATAATGTCGATTTTTCTCCTTACATTTTTCGCCCATGCCTTCTTTTTTCTTTCTTTCTTTCTTTCTTTCTTTGTATGTACCCCTATTTTCTTTCTTTGTTTTCCCTATGATTTTCTTTTTTTCTATCTTTCATTCCCTAACTTGCACTTCTTGTTTACTTAATCATTTCATATCATTCCTATTTTCTTTTTCTACGACATTTTAGCCTTCTTTTTTGCATCAACAATATCTTCACCCTTAGATTTTGTTCACATCCATCCATTTTCGATTATATATACGCTTTTCTAGAAATTATTCTCGTTTCCTTTTTATTGTCTTCTCTTCTTTTAATCATTCTCCTGATATCTTCTTTTAACCTATCATGTCTTTTTTTTTCTTTCGGTTTCTCTCTTTTTTTTTTTTTACTCCTTCTTCTTTCGAATAATTCATTCTCTTCCGTTGTCTTTCCTCCTCTTCCTATTGTCTGATTTTTGTCTAAGATGCTTTTTTTAACTGTTTATTCATCTTAAATTTACTTCTATCATCTTTTTTTCTTTTTATAATTTCTGCTTACTTTAACCTCTTTATCGCTCTACTTTGTTAAATCTTGTTCCTTCTTTGTATATTTTATGTTCCATTCTCTTTATCATCCATTTATTGCAGGCGAATTAGCCGCCATTTTGTTTTTCTAGGCAATTCTACTTATAAACCTTTGTCGTTTTTTTCGGTTTTTTTTCAAGCCTTTTTCGTTTTTTCTTAACCACCACCTGATTATTTTTCATATTTTCGCCTTGTGTTTATTCAGCTAATATTATCCTTACTGTCGTCGTCGTCTTCTTCTTTATTCTTCTCTTCTTTTTTTAAAACTATGCCATTCTTTGCTTCTTCGTTCTTCTTCATTGTCTTCTATTTCAACACTAAAAAAAAATGTCAACGTTTTTTTCCCCTACCTGTTCAACTACTTTCACTGGCGTTGTGTCTTCTAACTTGTTATTTATGGTTGGAATTTACTGGTCGCCTCTGAATTAAAGGTGGGGGGGGGTCACCATACATGCTTTATGACGTCGGTTTGACATCACAGGGAGCCACTGTTCTTAACAGCTTCAAAACCGCTTACGTAATAATCGGACCATTAAGGCACAAATTCGAGATCACAGACCCACCAGCGAGCAAAAGGTTCTCTCTCTCATTCTGTCTCTCTCTCTCTCTCTCTCTCTCTCTCTCACACACACACACACACACACACACACACACACACACACACACACACACACACACACACACACACACAGAGAGGAATACACACAGACACACACTGATATTTATGTACACACATTCTGGAATTATGCTCACAAAGTATTCCAAAACCATGAACCACCCAAACAAGATTATAATTATATCTATCTATCTATCTATCTATCTATCTATCTATCTATCTATCTATCTATCTATCATGGACTCTCCCATCGGTTTCGACCTATGAGGATCTCACAGCTTATTCATTTAGTTATGAAAGTTTGTGCGATAATCTTAAGTGGCATTTAAGACACGCTAGTGATTTACAAAGGAGGCCGCATATGGAGCAAGTGTGAAGATTATGTGATGAGATCACTGTTAGATTGGCTGACCTTTTAGATCTTGTTCTCGCTTCTTGAAGATGATTCAGACAAGCAGATTGAAAACTGCTGAGTCCATTAAAACACGTTGATCTCCATTCTATCCGCTCCAAGGCTAAGCTAAGGGTGTTATGTGGTATATTGACAGCTGACAAGTTGCTTTTCAGCTTGTCTTTGTATCTTAGCCATGGGCGTCCTACATTCCTGTAGCCCTGATCTAACTGGCTGTCCATTAGGATCTTGGGTATCCTGTCATCAGACATTCTCAAGACATCATCACTCCATATCTACCTACCAACTACAGCATCACATCCACCCACGAATTCCTGCAAATTTTAAAAACTACAAAAAAACAAACCAATGTATAATAGCGTCATTTGACGTCGAAAACTTATTTACAAACGTCCCCGTCGACCAAACTATTGACATTATCCTCAACTCTGTATACAATAATAATTCCATCCCTCCGCCACCCATCAAACCATCCATCCTAAAAAAATTACTACACGCATGCACAACCAAAGTTCCATTCTCTGGCCATAATGGCAATATTTACATCCAAACTAATGGTGTTAGTATGGGAAATCCACTGGGTCCATGCTTCTCCAAATATTATATGTCCTACGTAGAAAATACTATATTTACACAGGTCCACAAACCGAAAATCTATGTTCGCTACGTAGACGATATCTTTATTTTAGCTGATAACATTAAAGAAATAGAGACACTTAAGACCACATTTGAGAAAAACTCCGTCCTTACCTTTACATATGAACTTAGCCAAAAAAAGCAAACTTCCATTCTTAGATGTCCTCGTTGAACACAACAATAACACTTTCATTACATCATTATACAAAAAACCCACCATCAAAAACTCGTGCTGCCTTAACTTCAAAAGCGAGTGTCCACTTAGGTACAAAATAGAAGTAATAAAAAACTTTCTAAATAGAGCACACCAGAACTCATCTTCTCGACTACTCTTTCTCAAAGAACTTAGTAACGTTAAACAAACACTAATCAACAATGGCTTCCCTAACTAACTTATAGACCACCAAGTTAGACTATTCCTTCCCAAAGCAAATAATAACGATAGTGAACACACAGTCAAAAATCACATATACATTTATTACATAAACCAAATGCATATTAATCTTCTCTAAGGCATATTATAAAGAAATATACTACTCCAATTGATCCGAATAAAAAATATCAAACTTATTATCTATTATAAAAAATTTAAGACAGCCAACCTTATCCTCAAAAATAACAACACACCAACTAAATCAAAGTTGCAAAGAACGAACATTATCTATGAGTTCAAATGCCCCTTAAGAAACTGTGTTCCTGATCAAACCGGACTCATAAATAATTACATCGGTTACACAACCACATGTTTATCCAGACATCTTACGTAACACTATCTGATCACAGCTCCATTAGAACCCATTTAAACACACACACAAATTTACCAGACTCCATTAGAAACATACTAGTAGAAAACACAAATATATTAACTGCATCCACCTGCAGTAAAGATTAAAAATAATGCAAGCTTTAATGATAAAAAAGAAGAATCCAACTCTTAACAATATTAACTACGAACAAAGCCACAATGTGCTAACCGTATTCGGAAATTAAAAACATCCCTACCACACACTAAGACATACACAGAAAGCACGCACTCAATGAAGATGAAAAAACGAATCATCCTAAAGGTATAGCCGAAAGTGCTCGGAAATATAAAACATTTGGACAGTTCTTACACACCCTTTTGTCCAGAAAAGAAAGCTTATAAAAATCTTAACCGTAGTACCTTTTCTGTGGTTTTTAATGAAACATGCCTAAAGGAAGAATTGCTGCCTAAATATACAACTATCAAATATATATATATATACATATGTGACACTATTTGGCTTGCTAGAAAGAAAAAAGAAAAAAAAGAAAAGGCGAGAATTAAATTTAGGTGATAAGAAGCCATCACGAACAGGACACTAAGCGATGTTATTTTTCTAACAAAGAAAGTGGTAAAATTTTATTTTCATTGTCGAGAAAGTAAAATACCGGATTTAATCTGATTTATGTTACGGGACGGCGAATAAGATATATCCAATCTGCCCATGGCAATGGTAAACATTTCAAGTTGGACAAGCGACCTCCCGCAGAATTCTAAAGAGATAAAAATTAAATATGTCATGCGCTGACCGAAAAACAAAAATGTCCGCTGACCACCATGAAGGAAAGCTTAAGCCTTTGTCTATATGCAGAATATCATTGAGAGGAGCATCTGTTTATTGTCAGGGCTGGCTATGATAGCAAAACTATTTTATCGCAACAGTTAATTAGCGACACAATGCAAATACGTCCAATTGATAATTGGCGAAAATCTCGTTGACGAATTCCATATGATTCGGTTAAGATAAGGGTCTAAGGTTTGTTGTCGGACAGAAGAAAGGAAAAAAAAAAAGAAAAAAAAAAAAAAGGAAGATAATTTTTTTTTTCTTTGAGCAAGATTTTTTTTAAACAGAGGCTAGTCTGGCCACACCAACGCCGCTGAGCGCCCATTGGCTGAATGGTGGCGTGAGCGTTAGGCGGAGGTAATCATGTGAATTAGGAGGGGAAGCCTGTTGGCGCCCATTGAGGGGATAGGTGTGAGATGCCACTGTGAGAGAGAGAGAGAGAGAGAGAGAGAGAGAGAGAGAGAGAGAGAGGGAAACCCGTTGACACTCTCTGAGGGTATGGTGAGATACCAATATGAGAACAGAAGAAGGTGGGAAGACGAAAGACTTCCAAAAATGGAAAATAATAAATTTTCCTGACCGAAAACAAAGAAGTGGATTGTGGATTTAAAATTATCAAGGAACCTCAAACCCCGACAAGCCCACCCCGGTTTTGGTTGGCGTCCATATAAGCAGAGTCGCAGCGAGTGAAAAGCAGTTCCAGTTTAGTTCCACTTAGTTGCAGTGAGCTGAGAGCTCTGAAGACCCGCCTCGCAGATATCTGACTTGGAAGATTCCACGCAAATCACGACCTCAACTTCTAATCAAGAACAATTTATTTTTGAAGAACGACTTAGACTTACACCACCAAAACAAGTTTTACGAATATCGCCTGAAGATACACTAAGAACCAGTTTCTTAAAGAACAAACAACTTAAGATGTTAAGACTCGCCTAACAAGCGCAAAGTGTCACGAATCCATATAGCGGGTCGGGAAGAAGGATCAGTCCTGTATTCTGCAACCAGATATAAAGTATTGTTATCCTATTTTAACACATTTGAACTTTTCGAGTTATTATTTTCTTTTCTTTTACATATACTTGTGTGGTGTTACCCTTGGCCGGAGTCAGCTTGCATTATTTCTGGCGTAATTTCTTCCTTGTCTTAGAACGATTACTGGTAGCATTGAAATTGTCTGTCGTTTTCAATAGTAATTTCCTGCATTGGAAAGGGATTTTACTATGAAAAGGCTTTGGAAATTAATTTTACGATGAAAATGCATTGGAAAGTGATTTTACTATGAAAATGCATTGCAATGTGATTTTACTATGAAAGGCTTTGGAAATTAATTTTATGATGAAAATGCATTGGAAAGTGATTTTACTCATGAAAATGCATTGGAATGTGATTTTACAATGAAAATGCATTGGAAAGGGATTTTACTATGAAAAGGCTTTGGAAATTACTTTTACGATGAAAATGCATTGGAAAGTGATTTTACTATGAAAATGCATTGGAAAGGGATTTTACTATGAAAAGGCTTTGGAAATTAATTTTACGATGAAAGTGCATTGGAAAGTGATTTTACTCATGAAAATCATTGGAAACTGATTTTACTATGTGTTATATACCGTATCCATGAATACTAATGCGTATGTCCCAATCTTCATTATTGTATAGGACACTATTGTAAGTGGTTTTACCTACTTCAAACCACTGGCGAGTATTGTATTTTGTTGATGTTATAAAGTTTACCATTTCATTTCTAACCTCCGTTTGATTTCGTCTACCTAAGATCAAATCACAACGTGGGTAGGTTAGACTACAAAACAGTTACTTCGGCAACCAGACGTTGGAGGCGAGCTGGGAACGACAAGGCTGATACCGAATCTAACCAGATTCCCATCCGAATCAGCAAAAGGTTAGAACGTCACATTTGGTGCCGCGACCAATACCAAGTCACATTGTTCGTCACAGGACAGGATAGGACGGCGACGGCGCGGAGACAGACGGGATGATCACACAATTGGCGCCGCGACTAGGACAGCACGGCAGGCGCGGCCAGGCAGACGTCACGATTGGCACAGCGACACCGGGGTGGAGGACGTCACACATACATACATACATACATATATATATATATATATATATATATATATATATATATATATATATATATAAAACTAGTCTGCTTCTTTTATCAAAGTCTGGCGTTTTTCTTTCTTCTATTTTATCTTTACGGTGTTATTAATTCATTAATTGTTTCTGTCAATGTTTCGTCCTTACATTTTCCTTCATTTTTCTTCTGTTTCTGTCGATTTCTTTCAATTGTTCTTTTTGTTTATTTGTTTCTTTCTTACAATTCTTTATATTTCTTTGTTATATTCATTTTCTTTCTTTCTTTCTGTTTTTCTTTCTTTCTTTCTTAAAGTTCTTTTTCTTTCTTTCTTTCTTTCTTTCTTTCTTAAAATTCTTTTTCATGCTTTCTTTTTTCTTTCATTCTTACTTCCTTTATTTCTTTCCTTTTTTATTTACTTTCTTTATTTAAAAATTTCTATTCTGGCAAAATATGATTTCAAGACAATCAATCCGTGTACCGTGTCATCGAAGCAAACTCAGACATGAGGACAATCTCCGCTAATGTTTGACACGTCACATATTTCTTCTTGTCCTATTCAACATTTGCCTTTCACTGTCTACACACCCTATATATATATATATATATATATATATATATATATATATATATATATATATATTGCTTTTCTATCTCAGTCGGTGCACTGTTCTTCTCGCCTATCGTCTATTATCTTAGCTAATCTGACATATATATATATATATATATATATATATATGATTTTCTCTTATTAACATTCGATAACATCATTCAGGTCCACGTCTTTGCTTATCTATATTTTTGTTTTTTTAAGGAACTGAGATGGAACAAATACATTGGGTCATTTGCTTCGTCCACCGCAAGGAAAGTTGGATCCCTGTGCCGCGCCAGGAAATTTTTCTCCCCGGAATCGATCCTTGGAATCTACAAATCAACAATTCGCCCTTACATGGAGTATTGCTGCCATATATGGTCTGGAGCTTCTTCTGTTTCCCTCGGAGTTCTTGATAAGATCCAGAGGCGGATATGCAATCTAATTGGCCCTGTTCTGGCATCTCGTCTACAGTCGCTCTCTCACAGACACGCCGTCGCCTCTCTCTGTCTTTTTTACAAATACTTTCATGGTAGTTGCTCCGATGAGCTGCTTTCACTGGTTCCCAGACTTCATGAATTCAAGCGCCCTACGAGGCTGCCATTCCGCTCTCACCCTTTCCCTGTCGAAACTATTAAATCTAGCCGTCTCTTCTACTCCAATAGCTTCATGTCTCGCACCTCTCGCCTGTGGAACTTCCTTCCCTTATTCCAGTTTCCCTGGGAGATATAATCTCCAACTATTCAAATGTAATGTCAATCGACATCTCCAGTTGCCTTGATCTATCCACTATCCTTCTCCCCATCCTTTCCTCTATCACTCCTATCTGATCTTTCTTCAAATCTTCTGTAACCCCTTGAGACCTAGTGGCTTCCCACCTTGCTTGGGGTGAAGTGAAAAAACAAAAACAAAACAAAAAAAAAATGAAATTAATCAATTGTCCCACTGTTTGCTTTTAGACACCTTCCCCCGCCTAGATATGTATATACATTTTTTTTCCGAAAGTATTTTTTCAAAAATGGACGAATAAAAACGTGTAAATCATAACGTTGAAAAAAAAAACCCAGCTACAGACGTGTTTATTCGTAGATATCGATTCTTTTTATGCTCTTATGTTGTTAACGCATACGTCTGGTAGATCTGTTAGCAACTTCTTGGGTACTTGTAGGCTTTCTTAGTTACTATATTAAAACAAATAGAAAAATTCTTCTGAAAAATGAAACGTTCTTTCCCAAAATAATTAGTGGGCAATGGGTTAAGTATTCAACAGCGGAAAAAAAGTTGTACGAACGTTAAATAACTAAAAAACGAAAACGAAGCTTAGTTTTTACGCTTATATGCAAAAAATTCTAGAATTGGGGTTTATCACTTTTATATTATAAACATAACGAAAACGGAAAATAGACTTATGCAATGTTTCTAATTTTCATATGTTTTAGATATTCTTTAAAATATATCTATAGCACAACTGAATCTTTGCACCAAATCGTCACCATTTTCACCTCTTTTCTCTTCAAGAAATATGCACACAGACAGATCACTGTCTTTGGTTTGTTTTTCGACAAATTCTTCAGGAACAGGCATAACCTCATAAATCCGAGAATGTACAATTATTTATTCAAACTCGAATCATAGGCGAATGATGTCCGTATTGTTGGGAAAAAAATAAAATAATCAATTGATGATGGCCGCTTATCTTCAATGAAAGATCAGGTGATGAATCCAGCTGTTTAGTGATTAAGACAAAATTACGGACGATAGATTATTTGGTTTATATTTCAAGTCTAGGTTGTACTTCTTTATCTGTTTTTTTTCCCAACGAATAATTACCATTTCAAAATAATCAAAGTACTTCGGGGTAATTAGTATCAATATAAATCTTCTATGAGATCTAGTCCTGGGTATGACAATAAGGTACATCCGAAAGCGAGGCCCTATCATCGGGAAATTGAACGTTTTGAAAAGCATGAAAATACCCCCTAATTGCTGTTGTTCCCAGGTCCAACCTGACTCGGGGTAATAGCAAGTATTAGGGTCCCACCCATGGGAAAATAGTCAATACCAAACAAAAACAAAACACTGTGAAAGTCTGAAAATACATTTTCATAGTAAAAATACCAGCAATACATTTTTATATAAAAAAGACCAACAATATATTTGATCTGTACTCGAAGGTATACAATTGCGTTCAAAATATATTTAGATTAAAGCCATGAAATTGTTGCGAAATATCGAGATTTTGGCATTAAAGAACCCTTAGAGATGTTTATATGAGCTTAACAAAATCAATCAACCATGTCATATGTCTGATCTACAGGGCGCCATTTTATATCTTTAATTTCGCGCATGCGCGTTGTTTGTTTTTGATTTTGTCGACTGCACAGTATAGTAGGGTACTGTCTGTAAGAAAAGAGCACCATGACGTGAACACTTCGCAAGTAATTTGGGAACGGCATCCTCTACAGCTTGGCATTCGCGCCAGAAGTCCAATACAAACATTCGAGAGTTTTTGGATATCAAACTGAGGACAGTGCAGAGGATTCGGAAAGAGCTGGATGAGTCTAATGCTGATTACGAAGGCACGGCAACACAGAAAACTCACTGTGGTCGTTCTAATGAGAAAAGAACTCCCGAATTTGTTGGTGAGATCCAAGTGAAGATTGATAACGATTCCTACAAGTGAATTATGTCCAAACCAGGGACACTGGAGTATCTGTGTTTTTTCTCAGGCAGGTAGTGTATGAAGATATTCGCTATTTCTCATAAAAGATGATATTAATACATTTTCTGTTTAAACGTTTTTTTTTAATATACTTATTTGAGTAAATGCTCTCTTCTTTAATTAAACAATATTAATTACAATTACTGGCCTGCATGTTCAAACAAACGTATAAACAGAAAATATATTAAACATTTATCGGATTTAATCTATTTCATATTGTTGTGTATGATACACCTAATTTACATAAGCGGACTACCGACCATATAAATATGGGTTGGTACCGGAAGACGGGGAAGATAGTAGAGATTAAGAAATTGAATCCAGAGACTCTGCCCGACTGCGATTTAGTCAACCCATTATGCAGGAACAGTCTTCCCAAGAATATACCAAACTAACTGTAAATATTGTGTACCTATTCTTTGTTTCAATACATTTTGTTAACGTACATTTTGTGTTGTATTATTCCATGCTTATTTAAGCTTCAACACATATAATATAATATACTATTTTTCATATAATATATTATATCTCACATAATATATATATATATATATATATGTATAAATCCTTCAGAAAAATAGTGCCACTACATTTTTTTATATCTCGTCTTGTTGAGAAAGGAGACAGGCTTGTCTGAAAATTCCAATTTCTAACATTTTTTTAATCTTGCTTCTGTTAAGTCAAAATACTAAATAATACAATAAATTTTCTTAGTTTTATTATCAGTAATAATTTTTGTTATTTTTTATCTCTCGAAATTTATTCGATGGCCTACTATACTTACATAAGAATCATATGCAGACAATCTTTCTTTACTATATATATATATATATATATATATATATATATATATGTGTGAAAAAGTGTATATAAATATAAATAAATATATATATGTATAATTATTTATATATTATATATATGGTACTTATTGTTTGTCTGACGATCGCTAAAGCGTGAAACCCAGGGTCACAAACTCACATCTATCCAACCAAATATATATATATATATATATATATATATATATATATATATATATATATATATTTATATATATATATATATATATATATATATATATATATATATATATATATATATATATAAGAAAAAGATTTTAAAGAAAGGTTTAATAATCATAAAATATCATTTAAAATTTTTAAAGAAAGATGTAATAATTATTAAATGTCATCTAAAATAGACATACATACAAATAGCACATCAAAATATATATCGAGTCAAAAAGAAAAAAAAGACTAAAATTAAATGGGAAATCATTTACATAAGTACCCCATATAATTTTAATATTAGAAAATGTAAATTGAGTTTCGAAGAAAAAGTTTTATATAATACATTTCAATAATCAAATTAAATCATTAAACAAGAAAAACGTATTAATGGATAAATGCAATGATTTTAATAAATATTTACTTTGCAACTTGCTTGATAATATAACATACTAAAATAACATAATAAATGCAACAGGAAATAATATAAATTAAATAATAATATAACAATATAATAAACACAACGCAATACATACATATATAAAAACAATAAAAGATATACATACAAACAAAAGTATCAATGGAAATAAAAAAGACAAAATATCCATGTTAAAAATATACAATTGAAAAACGAATACGTTTGTGAATTCTAAAATATACAATTGAAAAACAATTACCTGTCTATATTTCTGAGATGATGTATTATTGTTATACCGGAACGTACCTATTTCTGTTGTAAATAGACTCTCCCACAGACAAGTAGTAGTAATAGCAGTCGTGAGTTGAGCTCAGTGGAGTTGAGTGAGTCAGTCGATGTCGGACATTAAAGTATGAGCCCCACAACTAGATTGCTGCGTCATTAACTATTATTTCAAGTTCCTAACGTTTTGCACATCGGACCCTTTTAGGACCGACTTAGTAAAATACAAGCCTTCACTGTGAAAACTACTTTACAACAATTATGTACACTATTTACATCCCCAAGGATAAAGGCGTTAGTTGGATCCATTGACAAGACCCAAAGAGTGTGAGTTCAATACGTGGTTAAGGCGGCGGAGAACTTGGAGAGGGGAATTAATAGGAGATAACTGATATCCATTAGACATGGCACGGGGAACTAGAACAGTCTACCCCAGTGAGCGAAATAAAGGGTTCAGTTCGACATTCCAACCACCTGAAGAAGGCAGGCTGGAGCGTACAACGACCGAAACGTTGTAATAAATATGGCGACAAAGATGAAGACAATAGTCCGAATAATGTAAATAGAAACAATTACGTTTATGAAGGAAGACTTGAGCACGTGTAAAAACTTGAACAAGCGCGCGTCCATATCGGAGTTAAAAAATGACCATGTTCAGTTCATGATATCCTTGGCTTTCATTCTGATTATCTTTAACCATTTTTTTTATTTCTCTTTGGAATTAATTCAGCGTTACTGACACTGGAACGCAATCGCAATGTTAATCTGGAATGATACGTTTAGAAGGAACTGGAGTTGACAAGTCTGACACATGGTTATGCACCAGAGAATATATTATAGCACCTTCAATACATGAAAGGGTAGCTTCTTCTTTTCTAAAACAGATACAGTCGTTTGAACAGAGATCCGTTATTCCGTGTGACAGTCCTCATTCTGTTTTTCTTTGTATTTTTAGATCTCTTTCTGCCTTGGCTCCAGCGTGGGTGCTACGTCAACTGCTATAATTTGAAACCCGTCAAAACAAAGTTCACTCTCTACCGATCGACCACATCCTGAAAATCTTCCGAAATTTGGCTCTTACATCCGTATTTTACGTTGTATTTAGTAAGGGTCTATCTTGTGCAGACATACGGCCATATCACGATGAAACACCTGTTCCCGGACTATCACCGGTTAAGCAAATTCGAGCCTGGAAAGTGCCTAGATCATAGAATCCCAGGTGCTGTATGGATTCACTACCATATTAATAATTAACATTACATCACATTTTAGCACTGTATTCTTTGTTCGTAGGGAATTTTTCCTGTTTCTTAATACTTTGTTTAGTTTTTGGAAAGCATCTTTCGCTATTCCAGTGCGACTTCGGATTTCGGTGTCATGTTTTCCGTTGTTCGTTAAAACACGTTCAAGTTTTTAGATTTGCATAATATTCCATTTGTAATTCGCATCTGTATACTTCCTTACAATACATGGGCTAATCACGTTGAAACACTTAAGCAATGGGGATCCTTGTCAGTATCTCGATGGGTGACCGCTTGGGAATCCCAGGTGCTGTATGGATTCACTATCATATTAATAATTAACATTACATCACATTTTAGTATTGTATTCTTTGTTTTTAAGTAATTTTTCTTGTTTCTTAATACTTTGTTTAGTTTTTGGAAGGCTTCTTTTGCTATTCCGGTGCGACTTCGGATTTCGGTGTCATTTTTTCAGTATTCGTTTTTAAATTTTCATAATGTTGACGTCTTCAATTTGTAATTCGCATCTGAATACTTTCTTACAATACATGGGCTAATCACGTTGAAACATTTAAGCAATGTTGATCCTGGTCAGCACCTAGATGGGTGACCGTTCGGAATGACAGGCGCTGTGAGCTTGTATGTGGGTGGGGTGGTGTAATGGATACTGGTTTGGAATTGTTCATCGGAGAACCGAGTTCCAATTCCCGTTAAATGCGTTATATTCACTTATGCGCAAATATCCTTCCGACACGTATGTATCCACCATTTCTCCCCCCAGTTATGGGTTAATTAGTAAGACTTGTATCACTAAACCGTTATTATGCAAAAACAGTATCTTACAATTTAAAATTATTTTCTGGCTTGAAATAAGCGATCAATCAAGACCTTCGCCTACAGTGGTTCTCATGTATTTTTTGTTGATTTTTTTCCTCAGAGGGCTGAGTTGAAATTTCAGCTAGGTTCGATGCATTCACTTACGCGCAAAATACTCTCGGGAAAGGTATAAATCCACACCTTCTCTCCCCAGCTATGAGTTAAATTAGTAAGACTTGATTTGAGTGGTTTTTGAGCCTTGTATCGTGTGTAACAAAACAAAAGATTTCACTGACCATCTTAAAAAAATAATATTGTGTGTGTGTACACATAGCCTTGAGAAATGTATGAATGCCCTTCTTCTCCCCCTAGCTATGGGTTAATTAGCAAGACTAGTATCACTAAACCATTATTATCTCCAAAATTAAAATAAAATTATTTGCAAAAATATTTAGTTTTCGGCATTGAATAACCCATATGCAGCTAAACAAACAAACAAATAACCAATCAATCCCCAGTTGGCAGCTGTCGGAACGCATAGTTTTCTGACAAGGCATATATATATATATATATATATATATATATATATATATATATATATATATAGTGGACTTTTCCATCGTGTTTGACTCATGAGGGACAAGCAGATCAGTTCCAAGGAACCGACAGCCCATACACAAAAACGCTTTGCGCAGAATCAGGCACACATTTTTAAGAGCCAAATGAGACCTGATGATAATTCACCGTGGATCTATCTATCTATCTATCTATCTATCTATCTATCTATCTATCTATCTATCTAAACACACACACACACACACACACACACACACACACACACACACACACACACATATATATATATATATATATATATATATATATAGTGGATTTTTCCATCGTATTTGACTCATGAGGGACAAGCAGCTCAGTTCCTAGGAACACAAGAAGGCTTTGTGCAGAACCATGCACACATTTTGAAGCCAAATGAGACCTATCTATCTATCTATCTATCTATCTATCTATCTATCTAAACACACACACACACGCAGACACAGACACAGACACACACACACACACACACACACACACACACACATATATATATATATATATATATATATATATATATATATATATATATATAATTGTTTCTGTGTGCTTGAAGTTGCTTTCACAACTAATATGTCATGTTCGTTATATTTACTTATGTGCAAAATGCTCTTGGGAAAGGTATGAATCCACTACTTTTCCCCTCAGCTATGGGTTAATTAGCAAGACTTGTATCACTAAAGCATTATTATCTCCAAAAGTAAAATAATATTGCGTTCAAAATATGTATATTTCGGCATTAAATAACACGTAGAGTTTGATTTATCGCTAAGTAAAGACATCCTATCGAGATCTAACTTGAGCCTTGTACGGTGCGTAACAAAACAAAAGAAATTACTCACCATCTTAAAAAAAATATAATAATCTCAGCATCTTTGTTACACAACATTTCTAATCGTCTGATTTTTTTCCTCTTATTATCTAAAACTATTCTCTCATCTTGGATTCCTTCCCATCGCCTTATTTAATTTTTTCTCCGGAATTTGATGAGAAAGAAATTAAGAAAGTGTAGCCGAGTGTCTAAATCTGATTATACGCAAATATACAGAAATTGACTTAGTAGATTGTGTTGTGGACTTGAGTAATTTCTCAAAATCGATATTAATGATAAACCGTTTATTGGTGATATTTTATCACTAATAAAAGAGAGACTGTATCGGCGCCATTTTGTTTCGGGACGATGAAGATACAAAGGCGATACAGGAGGTGAAGTGCTTACAAAAAGTGATTAGAGGAAAAGAAAGGGAAGAGAAAGTGAGAAATAATAAAGTTTTGTTCTAATTTAGCTTTACTCAATAGAGTGATGAAAATAATTATTCTCAGTCATGCACCCACACTCGCCGAGGTGTTGATGTACTTGCACGTCTAGCCCAGTGATGATGGCAGAGCCCATAGCTTTTGACTTTGATTTGGTTTGGTTTGTTTTGTTTTACGGCATATAAATCTCAATGGGTTATTTAATGCCGACAAAATTTTTATTGCTGGTAATATTTTTTATCAAAAATGTATTGCTGGTAATATTTTTTTCCTTCAAAAATCTATTTCTGGGAATATTTTTTTCTTCAAAAATCTATTTTTACTAATATCTTTTTCTTCAAAAATATATCACTGGTAATATTTTTTTTCAAAAATGTATTTCTGGTAATATTTTTTCTTCAAAAATCTATTTTTGGTAATATTTTTTCAAAAATCTATTGTCGGTAATAATGTATTGCTAGTAATATTTTTTTAAAAAATGTATTGTCGATAATAATGTATTGTTGGTAATAATTTTTTTCTTCAAAAATTTATTACTGGTAATAATTTTTTATAAGGTATTTCTGGTATTAAAACCTATCTTTACACTTACATAGTGTTTTGATCCCAATTTGGGGGTTAACTATTTGCCCATAGCTGTGACCCTAACAGGTGCTACCAGCAATTAAGAAGTGGTTGCACGTTCTTCAAAACTTCCTAATCAAAGGCCTTGCTGTTGGACGTAGTTTATCATCATACCCAGGACGCGGATGTAGTTTATCGTCATACCCAGGACGGTTTTGACTTTGTGTATAAAATAAGATCAATTAATTTTGAGCTATAAACTCAAGAAACATACAAGGTCTGATCAAAAAGTGTCGGGACTGTTGCTATGGTAATGGAGCTAAAGTATGCAGAGTGAAGCCGACCCTGACCTTCAACCTTGTCGCTCACTTCCCTTGTCTATAGCAGTGCTTGAACTCACAACACCACAGAGGTTCCATTAGTGACGATGGCTTTTGAAGCAGTTTTGGGTCAAGTACAACATTCCACAGGTCCGACAATCACCATATTCCCATATCTAGCCCCTTTCGACTTTACTGTCATTCCAAAAATCAAATCCGACTTGAAAGGAACCAGATATCAGGACGTCGACGAGATCCAAGAGAATGCGACGAGGCAGTTCCTCGATATAACTTTAATGGTTAAAGGTAATAATAAGACCAGGATTCATCAAGAAGGAAGCTGACGATTGATGTTGAACTTATAAAGCACCCAGTGAGGCACATACTTACTGATTATAAGTAAAATTTAAACAAACTGTCTACCTTGATATGCTGATGGAATTTTGAAATTCTAGACGGCAAAAATTATTATGGACCTACGCCCTTGTGCAAATTAATTGAAACAAAACGAATAATTCCGTTATTATTTACTTTTTTTTCGTATTTTTTCCAATGAAACATGACCCAGTGCACACGTTAGTAATTCGTATGTCCATTCCACGAAGTCATTCCTTTTAGATTGACAACAGGCACTCAATAGGGTTTAAATCAGAAGAGTTTCCGGGCCAGTCTGTAGTACTTCTATTTGCTCACTAGTAAGGCTTACCAGTGGGTTCGTGTAGCGTTACAATTTTCGTATGCTTCCTTGGAATAACGTTCATCGCAGACAATGGCCATAGGGCAATTAATCGACAGTCGAGAAAATAGTGTCTGGGCGTGATGAAAATTTGATGTAATCTCGGATGACGCAATATTTTTCAAGGCCAAATAAATTTCATCATACACCCCACCCAAAAAAAGGATTCATATTACTGCGTACCACTGCAAATGACCTAATCTGAGAAAAAAATATAAATCGGTTACATACTGTTACTCCAGTGGGTCTTAAACTGGCTGTATGCTGAAAAAATATAAAATAAATCGGTTGTTTCAATTAATTTGCACAAGGGTGTAAGATTATTGATGGCTTTTTGCAACATTTCACCTGCCTGTGAAAGGTAAACTATTCCAACTATTTCCTTCATAAATGTATATTATCTTGAATTTTTCCGGAATTCTTTACAGGGCTTTGAACCGTCGGTACCGGTATTGGACATTGCTTTGAGATAAGTTTTTAGTTTTTAATTTCGTGTGAGAAATGTTCAACCCGGTTTTATTAACCGAAATATCTTCAAGTGACTGCGCAGGGGGTCAGTGAAAGCAAAGTTTTTTTTTTTCAAATTTTCCTATGGGCCGCAGTCACCGTCAAAATATATCCGTTCTCAATCTAACTACACCTCAAGATGATGGTGACATTTCTGGAGACATTCCTGGAATACGTTTTCTGGAATTCTTTTTAATAATTTCACTCCAGGCAAGGCAATAACGCCGTTAAGACGCAAGGGCGTTACTGAATGTGAAAGAATATAATAAATAAGAAAAAAAAAACTTTATTAAGGAGAAAGAACACGAAAAGAACAGGAATTAAGAAGACAGAAGATAATGATTGACATTGCATTTAAATGCTGTAGAACAAGAATTAACTGATAAGTAAGAAGTTGCAAGCTTTTTCCACAAACGAGAAGTGCGAGAGAAGAAACCTTTACCATAGAACGTACGGTTGCATCTAGCCTTTACAACCCTAAAATGATGAGATCTTGCCGCTGATCTAGTACTGCGCTAAATTCATAAAGTCCAGGTACATCAAAACAATTACAATGAAAGTATCTATAGAAAAGACACAGGGGAAACTACATTGGTTTATGTGACTAATGGCGGCTCTGCAATATTTTAAAGAATAAGTCTTATAACTCTCCTGTCTACACTGAATTTGTGGTAGTACCATCAGCTGATAGAACAGAGCGCTTTGCTCGTAAATTCTCTTCCAATTCTAATATTGACTCACCTCCAAGCAAGGCAATCAATCCATTAATACTCAAATGGTTATTGAATGGAAAATGAAACGAGAAAAAATTATTAAGGAGAGAGAATGATAAAAGAACTGGAATTAAGAAGACAGAAGATAACGATTGACATTGCATTTGAATTTGGGAAGATCAAAATTGGGAAGTAAGAAGCCAGAAGAGAGTTCCAAAAGCGAGAATTGCAATAGAAGGAACTGTTAACATAGAACTTACGATTGCATCTAGCCAATTCAACTGTGAATCGATGAGGCATTTTTGTCAATCTAGTACTGCGTTTATATTTATATAATCTTGGCACAATAAAGAAGAATGATATTTATTTGTGCAATGATACAAAATGTGACACAAGGCCAAACATGGGGATTGGGGAAAAGGACGGTCTTCTTCTGTCTTAACTTTAATCTTAGCTAGCCACAAACACTGACCCAATCATACAAACAATATTCCTTACACCAAAACAATGTATTCTTACGTACCTTCCTTACTACATCCACCATAATACCTCGTTGTCTCTATGAAAATCCTAACTAGTCCCCATATGTACAAGCCATTGTGTATGTGGGGGGGGAGTAATAAAACAACAATTCAAAAAACTAGCCCCAATGAGTATTTACAATATGGAACAAAACTATTTACAAGAAACTAAACAAAATAACGTTAGTAATAAAAAAAAACCCCAAAACATTCATCCATCTCAAACACTCACACGGACACGCACTCATTCAAATACAACAAATACGTAAACACACAGGCGAAACGAAAGGCACCCCACATCCACCTGAGAACTGACATGACTGACCAGCTAACGAGGGAGGGGATGAGGAATTAAACTAAAGAAAATAGGGACATAAATAAAAGGGGCCAATGAGCATATATACCCTAGCTAAGTTAACAGGAAAAAAGGAAAATAAAGATTCAAAATGACCCTAAACAAACCTAATTGCGGGAGGGGTTGCCTAAGTTCAACCTCGGCGGCATCAAAGTGCCACTCCAGGTTAGCCCCTTTCACTCGACACAAACGCGCAATATTCACCCACCTTTTGCTAAATTCTGATTGAGTGAGTCGTCGCTTATTGTTCAGCCTTCGTCGACGGCGGTGCCACATTGCTACAAACAGAACAGGTCTCAAGGACAAAGAACTTTCCCTGCAGCATGCGAACCATGAGGTCTTCAACAAACTTGCACAACAGCGCTACCACCCTGCAATGAAAGAAGGCGTGATCCAAGGTCGCGACTTCCCCAGCACAGCGTCGGCAGTTTGGAGATTTTCACCAGGCCCGCTGAACAGTCTTTTGGTGACCCAGGGGGCCCCACAAATATCTAGTCAGGTGAGTGATGCCTCATCGTTGTTGAGGCCATATTGAGGGAACTTCTTGCTTTTTACGGACGAGCTCGTCATCCAGCTCATCACGAACGGAACCCCTGACTAACACCTGATATAATGACCTACGAGATGGATGTTGAAGAGGCCATCCGACGCCCATAAGAGGCGTATCAGAGTGAGATGACATTCACGGTAGAAGGAGCATTCGCCTTGGGGTAAACGGTAGGTCTCCTCCTCACAAGAGTGCACACTTCTCAGGGATGGAAGTTGTTACGGGCACCCTCCTCATTCGCGACACATTCGGTCTAGAAACCCGATGCGAAGCATGTATTGACGAATCTCAATGCTAGGCATGACCAGAGCGCCTTCAGATGAATGAAGTTAAAAGATCTCCCGAGATACCCTAGCGGCCTTGCCTCCCCACAAGGAGGAGGAAAAGAGCCCTACTAATGACATTAGTGTGGCATACGAAAGTTGAAGCACAGAGAGTCGGTAAAGGAGAATCGGGTGGACGTGTGAAACATATACTTCCGCCCTCCTCTTCAAAGAAAGATTCCTCCGAGACCGCAGATTAAATGCGATCTTGGCCTTCTCTTGTACCTCTGACCAATTTCCAACTAGATATCAGGACCGAACGAGACGCCGAGCATCTTGACTGACCCATCCGTCTAGAGGAAAGGTCCCTTCCACGCTCCCAACCGCAAGCCAACAGACTCATACCCACTGATTTCTTTTCTGACTTCGTCAATCTCGGCTATTCTCGACAGAAGAACCGAAACGTCATTAGCATAGACAGAATACCTGGCCGCCCTGGTAGCACCAGGTAAATAAATTCCGCGTAGGACCGGATTCGTCTTTAACTTGCGAAGGAAATGTGCCAACGCAAGAACGTAAAGCAAAGGCGAAAGCGGACAACCTTGACAAATGGTGCGAGACAATACGAAAGGCTCCGATCGGACCCCATTCACCTCCACTTGCGCACAAGGGGGTCGCATACAGAAGTCGGATCGAGGTGTAAAAGTGCGGCCCGAAACTGGCCACAGAAAGGACAGCCTCCATCGTCATAGAGAACTCATCCGAACAATTACCATGAAATTATTTATAGGAAAGGCGTTGGGAAAGTGACTGAAGTTAGGACGCCAGGTCATGGCCAATAATATTGCAGATTCTTCTTTGGATTTTATCAAGAATCTCCAAATGTATAGCAAATGTACCGGACCATATGATGTCAGCAATATGGGCACTTTGATGTGGTGGAATGATTAACCACATTGTCTCTCTAGATCAATTACGACTGAATATTGAGTTCAGTCCTAAATTGGGTCCTGCATATTTTTGGCCTTGTGCCACATCTAAGTTACGCTTGGAAAATCACTATATAGTAAAAATATTCAAGTATGGACGGCTGGTAGACTTATAAATATGTAAGAATAACTTTCCACCGTTTTTAGTAATAGATTTCTTAGCCAGAAACAGGCGAAATCCTAACTCATCATTTTTCTCATTCACAAATTGTGTTAGAATCTGCCACATTGAAACAATATTCATTTACCTTGCTATCAGTCGCACATTTAATCTTTGATGGTTGGCACTGTGTCCGCATAGGCATCTGTTCTTCATAACTGTCTCTGCTATATTCTTGGATCATCCAGCACACCAACGCGACTTGGACGTCCAATACAAAAAACATCGGATTTCTACATATCATGTTCACCAAAAGCCATTTTATACATGGCTCAAGTTTCATTAGTATTCTTATCAATACAAATCTTGATGTTACTTGATTTTTTACATTTATTTTCCCCAGCGTAGCATGAACATGTACAACTTCCTCTACTGCTCGATAACGAATCACTTAACAAATGGGAAATATTACCATAACTATAACCTTACAAATATATCTATAAATACCTATATAAATGCCTATACAAATACCTATAAATATATGTCTATGTGAGTGAGTGTGTTGCTTAAAATTTGCTATATTTGTTGGATGAAATACGCAATATCAGACATGATCAAAAGTTCAGTCGAGGCGTGAAACATAGTTACTATTCAATATGGTTTAATCTATCTATCTCCATATATATGCAGATTACGATGGGTAAATTATCGCCATTTTATATTTTTAATTTCGCGCATGCGCATTAATTGTTTTTGACTTTGTCGACTGCATAGTATAGTAGGGTCAGTTGGACACTGTTTATGAGAAAAAGAGCACCATGACGCAATCCACTCCGCCAGAAATTTGGAAACAACATGCTGTTCTGCATGACATTCACATCGGACGCTCCAATATGAATTTGAGAGAGATTGGGTGTCAATCTGAGAACAGTGCAAATGATTCAGAAATCACGATGTTTTTTGTCTTTTGCGATGGAGACGTTATGCTTCCATTTATCTTCTTACAGGGCCTCAGGCCCAACACACACACACACACACACACACACACACATATACATACATACATACATACATATATATATATATATATATATATATATATATATATATATATATATATATATATATATATATGCAGAAATATAAAGTTTTAAAAAGTTTTAAAGTGTGCTATATTTATGAGATAAAATGCTCCATATCAGAGATAGAACGTATGTAAATATAAATATAAAGTAAACATTGAAGTCAACACTTAGAGGCGACAGGCTGTTTCATGCAAGACATGAAACACCCTGTCGCCTCTGAGTGTTGACGTCAATGTTCACGTTTATATATATATATATATATATATATATATATATATATATATATATATATATATATATATATATGGCTCTGTTACTTACCTTATATTGAACTCTTTTTGGATTAATATCCTTCTTGGAATTATCCCTATATATATATATATATATATATATATATATATATATATATATATATATATATATATATATATATATATATATATATATATATATATATATATATATATATATATATATATATCGGTGTGTGTGTGTGTAACAACAAAATTGTCCAGATCGTGTCGCAGCAAAATTGTACAATTGTTAGATTAAGTTTCGAACCATTGTATCTTACAAATGATTAAATATATCTTACTGGAATTCTCCCAGGTTTTTAGATATGTAGAAACTGTCATTTGATCTGAGGTGCTATATCATTTAGCTACAGGGAATCGTCTGGTTAACAAAGCCAAATTAATGTTTTTGAACACAATGACAACATATAAACAAAATAATTAACTTCAACAATTATTTAATATATTTTCTGTTTGTACATTATTTTTTTTACACTTTCCGTATAAAAATACAGGTTAGATTTCTAAAGGTGAACGCATATTTTCTTCGAAATTTTTCGAACATTCAGGTCGGTAAATGTTATTAAGAATATTTAATTAAAAAGAGCATTTACTTAAATAAATCGCATCTATAAAAATAACGTAAAAAGTGTATTAAAAAATAAATATAATATATAGGGTGTAAATGAATCTGCTTAAGTAGGAGAAGCCTAAAAATAATCAAAAACTCCACACCCAGAATTCATTCACTATTTTTTATGCAACCTTTATACTTACAGTGAGAATGGAAAAGAATGTGCCTCAATTAGTGAACTAAAACAACATTTGAAATTTCATCAAAATACTAATAAAATAATTACTAGAAAAGACGCTTAACATTGCCACATCTGCACAAGGCAATGCATGACCCTAGCAGGACTAAAAAGCCAGATCCGGGCCGCTCATATTTAAGAATGGATCAGGGAAATGGCATTGAACGAAGTCGAGTTGTAGCCATTATGTATGTGTTTGCGTATGTATTTGACTCTGTGTGCGTGAGTGTTTATGTGCAGAACTACATATCGACTCACGTAGATCTATAAAAGGTCTACCGATTAACATGCTATTTTTGTTTACCTGCAGAAAAAAAGGCAAAAGGAAACGCATATATATATATATATATATATATATATATATATATATATATACACACACACACACACACACACACACACACACACACACACACACACACACATATATATATATATATATATATATAGACCTACATACAACCGATGTGATTTTATTCTCTAATAAATTGTTGCAGACATCGAATCGACTTAAATTTTGAAAGCGATAAAATTAATCTATCAAATAAATGTGTCATTCATTTAAACAATTTATTTTCCGATCAGACAGCTCTTTTGTGATAAACTGTGAGTTTTAATAAGAGCAGCAATAACTATATATCGATCTATTAATAAAAATGCGAGAGTGTTTTCCCCAACAAAGATTTAAAGAAAAAACAAACAAAGATAAACTATAAAGCCGTGCGCAAACAGGCGCCATTACGCATACGAGTTCATGTAATTATTAAGCTTTCTGTATAATGAAATTGAAAAATCACAATATTTATCGACCAGGAAGCAAAAAACGGCGACAGGAAAGTCATCCGGTATCAAAATATACTTTAATTGTAGTCTTTACATTGGAATCAAATAACATTGAGTCGAATAAAGTAATGGCTAAAATATATCGACCAAACAAATAAAAAAAATACTACGCTTGTACAATAGATGAAACGGTAAACAAGAGAATATAAAAGTACGGCCGCAAAAGCAACACAATAGAATATATGACAGGGTGGCAACGGTTATACACTGAGAACTGTGCAAAAGACATAGTCCAGTGGTTTCCGACCAATTTTGGGCCATGTCCCACTTTGGTAGTTCTAAAATTCTGGTGCACTCCTGTAATAATTAATTCTTACATATCCAAAATCTTACTGCAATTTACGTGAAGGAAGCTTAAAAGGCCATTACCTTCGTCTCTAAACAAGTCTCCAAAGACCATGGCGTCCATGAAGGGAAAGGCTTAAAAAAAAGATGGCAGTTAAATATAAAAGTGTCAAAACATATATATTGGTGTTCTCATGTGCCACATTTTGAAGATTTCGATTTCAAGGTCCTTGGATTTTAATAGCATTTTGAAGATCTTCAAAGATAGATTGCAATCTGCAAGGACTGAAATGCCAATAAGAAAGCACATTATGTCTTTGCTGTTTCTAATCACGATGTCTGTGATTGTTAAGTCTGTGTGTATTCTGACTAGAGTGATTATTGAATGATTATTGAGTGGAACTATCCAGTCGAATTAGTGTGAGTTATTTTGTGTCGATGATTTTGATTTTGATTTTGATTTTGATTTAGGATTTACCGGAAGAACCGCGATACTATCAAAGTATTCAGTGAAATCGTTAATTATCTTTGGATAACTTTTACTTGTTTGTTCTTGTTAAGTATTTTTAATTAAATACTGTTTTATTTTAATATTGAATTTTTGAGTTATTTATTTAACGGCCAAGACACGTCACACAAGTCTGATGTAGTGTACATTTTCGTTCATAAGCGAGAGTATGTTGATTTTTAGTTTAAAGTGACTCGGAAACCATCCGAGCAGACTGGTTTACACGAACTGAAAGCATTTCAATCTGCGCTTCCTCTTACTTGTTTATATGCTGCTATTATTAAACGCTGCGATCATATCATATCCATTTGGCTGTGATTTACAGCTAAAATCTGGCTGACTGCATACACAGAAGTTAACCACCATTATTCTTTTCGCATTCCATAGAATCTTTACTTTGTGAAAGAACTGACTAAGAATGGAGTATTACTGCCCAGTCCTCACCATCCATCTCCGAGGGAAATATTTTCATGGTAAGTGCTCTGACGAGCTTTTTGCTCTGATGTCCCAACTACATGTATTTAAGCGTGCTACGAAATTGGCACACAGGTCCCACTCTTTTACTATTGAAATAGTTAAATGTAATCGCCATTTCTACTCCGACTCCAACAGTTTCTTTTCTCGCACTTCCCGACAGTGAAACTCCCTTCCCCTTACTTGCTTCACTGATAACGACAACCTTCAAAAATTTAAATGCAACGTCAATTGCCATTTTCTGTTGCCTTGATCCCCGTTCATCTTTTATCCTTTCCTCGCCCCCTATACCAAATCTTTTCTCTCACTTTCACTTTTTGCAACCCCCTTGCTTGGGATGAAATGCTTAAAAAGTGAAGAAAAGTTCAAAATCCCTTACGCAATCTTAATGGCTCCAAGTCCGGGGTTAATCATTGTTTTTCCTATCATATGTTCACTTTATACTTCCTTTTTCATTAATATCTATCATCTCATTCATTAGCCATCTATATTGAGTGGCTCTTAAGGCCTGTATTGTGTAAACTTTAGTAAGAAAAATATCAACTTTGGCAGTTGATTGAATATAAAAGTTTCTATTGTAACGGTTCAGAAGACAGCGTTGCTCTTCGTCGGAAAACTGAACAATGTCCTTGAGTACTGAAAAAATATTCAGTCAGCTGGACTCCAGTGAAAGACACCATTTTTATCTGATGTGAAAATCCAACTGAAAATTATAACAGCAATGGAGTGTTTGCCGTACGCGAAAATAATCGATCAGGATCCTTGCGGCAGGAAAATATATTGTCTATTCCAGTGCATTATCAGCACGAGTCAATGGCTTGATGTACCACTGCAAATATTCAGTTATGCTGTCTATCTTATACTCGGGGCAAACTGAAGGCAAGAGGGGAAGAGGAAAACCACACATAACCTATCTCTTGAGCTTGAGTAAATGGACATTGAAACAAGGTTGAGAACAGATAGCAAAAATAAATATTACGAGCTACAAAAGACAGGAAGTTGGGGAGAGCCATGATCGTCCATGTCGTGAAATGTGAAAGAGCATTTTCTTTTTTATGAGCCATTACTACACGTTGAAAATTCTCACTAGTGCAGTTGCATGCATTCTTTTAACGATAAACGGATGCAGTCAGTCAGTTATGCCCCATGCGTGATACACGCTTAGGCGATCATGTATTTTTCGATACATGACTGACGAGGAATAGTAGATTCCTATTTCTTTCTGTGGTTACCATCTAAGGCTTTAGAATCCAGTCTGTCCTGTTATTTACCCATAGCTAGGGAGAGAAGAAGAGGATTCATATCTTTCCCAAGGTTATTAGCACGTAAGTGAATGTAATGGATTCGACTGGAATTCGAACTCGGCTCAATCCAAGCCGCAATCCATTACTCTACCGTGCCTCTTCAGGTCAGAAGAGTTGGATTCATACCTTTCCCAAGGGTATTAGCACGTAAGTGAATGTAATGGATTCGACTGGAATTCGAACTCGGCTCTCCGATTCCTTAATCCGAACCGCTATCCATTACTCCAGCGTATTCTCTATTAAGTATGCATCCTCGATTGGGGTCAGATCTAAGCGACCTGACTAGCAGCTTTTATTTTATTCCATTTTTTTTTTACTTATTTTCTTTGTTTTATTATTATTATTATTATTATTATGAACAATAACAGCGAAATATATTTCGTTCAATATTTTGAGTCACGGCATTAAAATTTTGGATCCAGCTGAAGTCAAGAATTAAAACGATGCATTACGAAAGATTTTTCTTGCTTTGAAATAGATATACTTGAATGCTGACTCACTCAGGCTGAGCCGACAAGCCCAACCGCCGGAGCCACTGATATATATATATATATATATATATATATATATATATATATATATATATATATATATCATTTTATTTAAAAATTATAATAAATATGTTATAAAATCACTAGAAAAATAGCCATTTTGTTTCAACACTTCAGGTGTCTTATCAAGTGATCTTATCACTTAATAAGACAGCAGAGGTGTTGAAACAAAATGGCTATTTTTCTAGTGATTTTATAACATAGTTATGTTATAATTTTTAAATAAATGATTATATTCGCTCTACTCTGCATTGAGCACTCTTTTAAGAATAGTAATTGTTGGTTATTGGAATTTATTTCGTATACACCAATCCTATACTTGCATATATATATATATATATATATATATATATATATATATAGTCAACAGCGAAATTATTCGTGCACACATCAATTTTGAATATTTTTATCCATTTCTCAAAATTTAATGCCCTCATGATGCCTGGATTTTTACATGTTAATAAGCATAAAAAGGGAATATAAAACACAATAGATTAAATACAGTAGTTTAAATACAATAGGTCAAGTACAACAAATTTGACAGGCGAATTATGCAAAACAGGAAATGATAAAATTATTCGTATAGTAGAAAATATCATTTTAAATTATTGATTCGTGTAAGTATAAGTAATTTACATAATTATTTTATCGGTGAAGACTTCTAGACTAATTATTCAGAGAATATTTGTGATCATTCCGGTAAAAAACATTACATGATGCATAGAGTGTCACCTTTGTTATTCTTACGTTAACAACACGATGGAAAGGACAAAGAAGCTTAGCGTTAACTTAGAGAATTTTAACTTCAACAAGTTCGGAAATAGTTATAGAACTATTTGAAAACGGTTAGCTATCTTTAAATTTATGTTAGAGTCCGTTATAAAGAAGTTTAAACAGTTTGGCATGAGAGAGGCTTTACCTGGACGTGGAAGAACACCCACATTGTCACCGAGAATTGCACGAAAACTGTGTAGCGAGGTTAATAAAAAACCAAGAGTTGTTTTGAAAGACATCGCCAAAAGTTTGGATACGATGGGTATCAGCGTAAGTAATCGCGCAATACAACGCTGTTTAAATAGAAATGGGTTGTATGGAAACTGACCACGACGAACCACTCTTCACAAATAATGTCACATTGTTACTCGGTTTAATTTTGCCAAAACTTTCTTGGACCCAAAAAATTGCTTTCGGGGAACAAGTACTATGGAGTGATGAAACACAAATTGAGCTTTTTGGACATAATGATGTACAGAAGATTTGGCGCAAATAAAGTGAGGATACAGTGGAAACATCAAAACATGGAGGCGGCTCCATGATGTTTTGGGGTTGTTTTAGCTCAAGGGTACTATCAGCGCAAAATCTTCATCTAAGTCGGCGAATTCCTTTCTATCAAGATAATGATCCCAAATATACGTCTAAATCAGTGACTGCGTGGCTTCATAAAAAAGAAAATTACAGTTATACCATGGTCTTCAATGAGTTCTGACTTGAATCCTGTTGAAAATCTATGGCAAGAATTGAAAGTTCGAATAAATCGTCGGTCACTCAAAAAACTTCAGTAATTGGAACGTGTAACCATTGAAGAAAATCCAAGAAAAGACTTCTTCAAATCTAATAAAAAACTTTAGAAAACGATTGCAGCAAGTTATAAAAATGAGAGGCCATGCAATTGACTATTAATATTGTGAAAATTCTTAAATTTTGCAATTTTTCATACTGTATGAATAATTATGTATTTTCCTATTTTACATAATTCGCCTGTCAAATTTGTTGTATTTAACCAATTGTTCTAAAAATTGAGTTTTATATTCCTTTTTTTTTCGTGCTTAATAAAATTTAAAAACGTAAAACATACGGGCATTAGATTCTGAGAAATGGATAAACATATTCAAAATTGATGGGTGTGTGAATAATTTCGTCGTTGACTATATATATATATATATATATATATATATATATTGTTGTGGATTCTGAGATGAAATTCGGTCTCCAATCAATGACAAATTCAAGAAATAAAGATAAGAAATTAAATGTATTTACACAAGAATACAATGGGTAATACTGTTAGTATATCCAGGAACGCGGTTAGTAGCAATAACATATAGATGTATAGAGTCTCGAAGTAGGACTTCCTTAGAGTCTACGTGCTTGTAACTGACTTCTACAAGCGGTTACCTCACACTATTACTCTACCTCCAACTCAATCATAATCTCAGTCTTCTTACTATCTGACTACTCACTCTCTATTCTGACTGACTCTGGGTATTTAACGGCAGCAGTCCAAGTAACACTTTAGTCGAGTCCACTTATATGAAAAAAATGGACCCCATAATATATATATATATATATATATATATATATATATATATATATATATATATATATATATATATATATATATATGGATTTCTTCCATTAGTATGTGGTTCTGTGTTTTTTTCCAAATATAGATTCTTCGTCTAGCGAGGATGTGAGAGATTCCCTGTCCTTTCTCTCTCTGCTCGTGAGTGGCGCTTATATATCTTCTTTCTACCGGTTGTCACACGTGTGTACATTCTCTAGGCATTTGGATCGACGACTTTTTATGATATCTAATGCAATGCAGTACATAATTACCAGTGTCGGCGGCAATCTGCACCTGGTGTCTAGTGGGACAGCCCACTGATGCTCCTGGCTTCTCTTAGGCTCTGGTGTGATATTAGTTTGGTGTTATCTAGGGTGAACCGAGTACATTGGGATCAGCACAGCTCATCTTCTGTTGGAATAAGGGTATTTTCCACAATAATTAAAGCAAATTTATTTACAAGATATATATATATTGATAGATATCCCATAAATGGATCAAGGAAAGAAAATAGTTCGACAAATTAATAATATGTAAGAGGAAAATATAGGAAGACATAAATTTTAAACCGAAGAAAAAAACTGAAGAATGAATTGATGAAAATGAAACGCCGTAAAGAACAGGAGTAATGAATAAAAGAAGAAACAAACTGACTGGAACGAATTGCTTGAAGAGAAACTAAAAAAAAAAAAAAACTAAAAAAAAAATCAAATCTTAGGAAATAAAAAAATATGTTAATTTTTTGCAGATACAAAGGAAACTAAAACAGTATAAAAAATTGGGAAATTGAATCCAGGGATGAGCTGAAAAGAATTAGATAGATAGATAGATAGATAGATAGATAGATAGATAGATAGATAGATAGATAGCAAGAAAGAAAGTCACAAATAGCTAGCTAGCTAGCTAGATAATGAACATACTGAGTGAGGTATAGGAACATATAGAGATAGATAGATACAAAGTCACTGGTAGATAACGAAAATGCTAAGTGAGATAGATAGATAGATAGATAGATAGATAGTAAGTGACTGATAAAGATAGATAGATAGATAGATAGATAGATAGATAGATAGATAGATAGATAGGAAGTGATTGATACAGATAGGTAGATATGAAGTCACTGATAGATAGGTAGGTACACAGGCAGACAGATAGATAGATAGATAGATAGATAGATAGTTAGATAGATAGATAGATAGATAGATAGATAGATAGAAAGTCACTGACAGATAGATAGATAGATAGATAGATAGATAGATAGATAGGGAAGTGACTGAGATAGATAGATAGATAGATAGATAGATAGATAGATAGGAAGTGACTGAGATAGATATATAGATAGATAGAAAGAAAGTCACTGATAGATAGATAGATAGATAGATAGATAGATAGATAGATAGATAGATAGATAGATAGATGTTTATGTGTCTGTTGATAGATCAAAATTGTAAAATATTAATATGTCGATTTTAAAGCGAAGACTAAATTGACAAATGAACTAATGAAAATAAAATGCCATAAAGGAGATATGAATCAATCAAAAAACAAATTGTCAGGCATCAATTGCTTCAAGAGAAAATCATCAAAAAAGATCGAACAGAAGAATTAAAAAAAATATTTTAATTTCTGCAGATGGAAACGAACGAAAAAACACCAGAAAAGCCAGGGAGAATCAAAATGCGAAGACGAACCCAAGAGAAAATAAAATAGAAAAAAAAACAAAAAAAAAAACTTCTACTTAGAGAAACAATTGGCTTTTTATATATTTTTCTATTTCTTTGTTGTATTTTCAGGGAAGGCGTTTCCTTTTTACTCATTAATTTTACTCCCTTTGGCGGTAAATTTATCATTTTAGTTTTCCTTTTTCCATTAAAGAAGAAATAATATCCATTTCTTTCTTTGGTTTAACGAAAGAGAGTCAGTCTATAAACAATCAGTTTACCGGATATATATATAATCCGATTCTCTTTATATTTCTTCATTATACAGGGTTTCAAAATAATAGTTCTATTTCAGTGCACTCGGCCATATTGTTTCTTTTGTCAGCGAAAAATTTGCTTAATATCTTCTTCTTCTTCTTCTTCTTCTATTATTATTATTATTATTATTATCTTTCCGGATCCTAATCAGAGACCTAAGGTCAAAAATGGCATCATGATATTTTCCACTGAGCATTTTTGAAAAATATCACACATATTTTACATAGATAAAGCCCTTCGTAAGTCATGAGAACAATTTTTGTATTACTTTAAGATATGGGCTACCATGAATCCCTTCAATGGGTCTATTGGAATCAATTCCAAACAATCCAAGGGCTCCAACTACAATTTGTCTTGGTGATTAAATTTTTATTGTTCTGTTTGTGTGCATTGTGAAATCCCATAAAATTGTTACAGGTTCTATCTCTGTAACCGGGTCTGGGTGGTGATCGTATCAATTTTTTGCAGTTTCCTTTCCGTAAGTGTTACAGATTTTCCAGTGCAGATATTGGCCCACATTATCATGCCGGGTTTCATTCACTGTGTACCAGTACCATGTAACCTGATACAAGATGGCCAATTGTTTCTGGATATTTATTATAAATTCTTCATTTTAAACTACACCAATTTTTCAGTATGCTTTTTTGGAAATTTCTAGTTAGCAAGTATTGATCCTGTGCAGCAAGAATAAAACCTTCAGTTTCAGTTTTTTTGTTTCGGGTCCCGACCTTTGACCTAAGGTCAAAAATGGTATCCTGGCATTTTCCACTGAGCAGTTTTGAAAAAAAATCACACGTATTTTACATAGATAAAGCCCTTCGTAAGATGTGAGCTGTACTCGTGTGAACAATTTTTTGTAATTCTTTAAGCCTTGGATTCCCAGGAATCCATTCAATGGAATATTTTTAAATCAATCTGAGGGTTCCAACTACAACAGGGATTGTTGATGTTCTCATGTGCTACATTTTGAAGATTTCGATTTCAAGGTCCTTGGATTTTAATAGCATTTTGAAGATCTTTAAAGATAGATTGCAGTCTGCAGGGACTGCCATGCCAATAAAAAAAGCACATTTTGTCTTTGCTGTTACTAATCACGATGTCTGGGCGATTAGCTTTGATTGTTAAGTCTGTGTGTATTGTGAAGTCCCATAAAATTGTTGATGGTCCAATCTGCGTAACCGGGTCTGAGTAGTGTTCATACCAATTTCTTTCAGCCTCTTTTTATATTATTATTATTATTGTTATTTTTATTTTCTTTGATTTCTGGCGTTTACACATTTCTTTCCGGGTCCCTTGAGGGACCTAAGGTTAGAAATGGCGTCATGACACTTTCCACTGACAAAAAAAAAAAAAATTAAATTACATAGATAAAGCCCTTCGTAAGGTGTGGGCTGTACTTGTCAGAACAATTTTTTGTATCTCCTTGAGGCATGGACTTCCAGGAATCCCTTCAATTAGTCTACTGCAATCTTTTCCAACCAGTCCTAGGGCTCCAACTACAACAGGGATTGTTGATGTTCCCATATGCCACATTTTCGAGATTTCTATTTCAAAGTCCTTGTACTTTGACAACTTTTTGAATATCTTCAAAGATACATTGTAGTCAGCAGGGACTGCCATATCAATAAGGAGGCACCGTTTTTGTTTGTGGTCTTTAATAACAATATCTGGCCGGTTGGCCTTGATTGTTCTGTCAGTGTGTATTGTGTAATCCCATAGAATTGTAACAGGTCTTTATTATTATTATTATTATTATTATTATTATTATTATTATTATTATTATTTATACCTGTATGCAATTTTTAAACATAACAGACATACTGATGAAACATTGTTATACATTGTGACTTTTATTTGCACCATTTACATTGTTGCCATATTCACGACGTTTCGGCTATCGTACGCTCCGACCTTCTTCAGGTGATATAGGTTGGAATTTCGAACCGAGCACATTATTTTGTCCACTGGGCTAGATTTTTCTAACAGGTCTCATGCTTTGGTTGAATAATCCAAAAAGTGACTTGACCCAAAGTGTTTTTCTTTGTGCCGTGTCCCATCAGAACTATTTACGGCAACATCACGCTGAAACACCAATTCCCTTACAATCACCGAAGTTAACAAACGTCGAACTTGGTCAATACCTAGATGAGTGACCGGTTGGGAAGACCAAGTACTGTTGCTTGGATGTGCAGGTCGTATAATGGATAATTTTTGTGACATACGGTGGGCGTTAATAATTAAGTATAACTCAAGACTTCAATGTTAAAATAAAACAGTATTTAATTACAATCGCAAATAAATACTTAAAAAGAACAAAGAAGTAAAAGTCAATCAAAGATAGCCATTTCATTGAATACTTTGTTAGCAGCGCGGATCGGCTTAACGTCCGGTAAATCCTAATTCAAACCCCAAATCACTGACGCACAATAATTCACACTAATCCGACTGGATATATATCTCAGTTACCTCAAGTTTCCTCTTCATTTGTTTTGTGATGTACGGTGGGCGTTAATTATTCTGTTTGCCTCAGGGTTCTTGATAGGATCCAGAGGCGGATATGCAATGTAGTTGGCTCGGCCCTGGCGACTCGTCTACAGTCACTTTCTCATAGACGCACCGTCGCCTCCCTCTGTCTGTTCTACAAATACTTTCATGGAAATTGCTCCGATGAGCTGCATTCGCTGGTTCCCAGACGTCATGGGTTCCAGCGCCTTACGAGGCTGGCATCCCGCTCTCACCCCTTCAGTGTCGAAATTCCTAAATGTAGCCGTCTCTTATACTCTAATAGCTTCATGTCTCGCACTTCTCGCCTGTGGAACTCCCTTCCCTATTCCTGTTTCCCTGTGAGCTATAATCTCCAGCTATTCAAGTGTAATGTCAATCGACATCTCCAGTTGCCTTGATCTATCCACTACCCTCATCCTTTCTTCTATCACTCCTATCTGATCTTGCTCTAAACTTTCTGTAACCCCTTGCGTCCTAGTGGCTTCCCGCCTTGCTTGGGGGTGAAATGCTTAAAAAAAATAAAATAAAATAAAATAACTCAAGACTTCAATGTTAAAATAAAATTGTATTTAATTACAACTGAAAATAAATACTTAACAAGAACAAAGAAGGAAAAGTCAGAGATAATTAACCATTTCATTGAATACCTTGTTAGTAGCGCGGCTCGGTTTAACGTCCGGTAAATCCTAAATCAAAACCCAAATCATTGGCGTACAATAATTATCCACTAATAATCCCACCAGTCATTAGATTGACACCGCTATTGATTCTGCTGGCGGAAAAAATATGTTCATAAGTCCAGAGTGTCACGTTCGAAACACGGTGTAGTTACTCATTTTCTTTCTTTATGACAATAACAATTTGGGTTTGGAACTCGTCTCTTCGATTTCCAATTCCGAGCCACTGGGGGGAGGGGGGGTTCGATTCTGATGCCGATGACAGCGTAACCGACGGGTGCACGCGCTCGAATTTCCCATATTATACAGAGCTTGTGTCGCATCCTGTCTGCATGAGGTGGTAAGTAGATATCAAATACGATACTCGAGATTAACGGTTACAGCTCGACAAAGAAAATACGAAGAAAACCGCATTCCATAACAGTTTTCATCCTGATATCATGTTGACATTTGTCAGCGTAGAGTATATGGGACTCGAATGAAAAAGAAATTAATATAACTTCTCTCTTACCGCTGTAATTGTTACATGAATTCGGAAGAATTAACCTTAACGAGCGGACCAACCGAAGATGGGAATGATATATATATATATATATATATATATATATATATGAAGCGAATATCTGAAAAGCGAGAACTGTATAAAAAAATGCAGAAATGTCGATTCCAAACCAAATATAATTTCGATAGAAAAATAAACGAAAAACATACAGTAACAACCCCCCCACAAAAAAAACAAAAACAAAACAAAAACCAAAAAAACAAACAAGTTAAAGAAAAAAAGGCACAAAGAATTACAACTTCCAAAAATGGCGAAAACAAAAGCCGAAAGCAATGCTGAGAAACCGGAAGTCAATTTGCTGCGGGCCACTTCCTAAACGGTTCACAATATCACATTTGACAAAATTGTTTTCCGACAAATATCGCAATTCTAAGCGAATTCGTTTAATTTTATTATATGCTGGAATTTGTTTTGTTTCCTGGTTTCTGTTCATTCGTACTATGATACTTTGTTATTTACTCTTTCTTTTATAAATGCACGCGTGACTTTTGCATGTAGCATTTACCGTCACCTCCTGCACAACACACGCATTTCTCTCTCTCCCCCTCTCTCTATCTATCTATCTATCTATCTATCTATCTATCTATCTATCTATCTATCTATCTATCTATCTATTTCTATATATAATATGAGGAAGAGTAGCAGCGTTCTGTGTGGGCTGGAAAGCGCTTTAGCTGTTATTAGCAGTCAACCGTTGTCGCATGATTGTGCACGGACAACTATATGCCTACATAAAATCAGATCAAATATTACTATAGCCTTATATGCAACAGGCACGCATACACAGGCGCGTGCACAGACACGCACACACAAACACACACACACACACACACACACACACACACACACACACACACACACACACACACACATATATATATATATATATAAAAGACGACGTGCAAGGTACTGCGATTAAGCTTTTTATTCAGTGAGAATATTCGTATGACAAAAAATCGCACGAGCACAATAAAAATTGAATAAAACACCTTCTCAGTCGACTTTAATAAAACTTGTATAAAAGAAGGGTTGCTACCCAAATACGCGCGCGCACACACACACACACACACACACATATATATATATATATATATATATATATGTATGTATATATATATATATATATATATATATATATATATATATATATATATATACATCAGGTCATCCCATAAGTTCTGTCCGAATTTTAACTTTTTGTTAAAATGAACGAAATTTAAAGAGTATTTTATAATGTCTAATGGAGCTGAACATTATTTTTATGTTTAGATGCATTTAAACTGATCAAATTTTATTTCAGAGAACAATAAAATTAAATTTTGTTTGATTAAAAACCTGCTAACATGGAAGTACCCTAGGTTATTTGAGGCACATAATGATTTATGAGTTCAAGAAAGGAAACTCAGCAGCCGAAGCGGCTAGAAACATTCACTCAGTTTATGGAGAGGGATGTGTGAATGAAATAACTTGCAGAAGATGGTTTGCAAAATTCAGAGGTGGAGATTTCACCCTTGAAGATGAAGATCGAATCGGACGTCCAGTTGGGTTTGATGAAAAGCTTCTTGAAGCAGCCCTTGAAGAACATCCTGCTTTATCAGTTGAGGAATTTGCAGTGGTTCTCTGTTCAAACCATACAACTGTTCATCGTCATCTTCAACAACTTGAAAAAGTTCCTAAACTTGGAAAATGGGTGCATCATGAATTGTCTGAAAACAACTTCAAATCCCGAGTTGACATCTGCTCTTCTCTCCATTCTCGCCAACATGTTTCACCTTTTTTGGATAGACTTGAGCCTGGTGAAGAAAAATGGATCTTTTATTGAAATGTTAAGCGTCGTAGACAGTGGCTTGGTAAAGGGGAAGGACCCCAGCCACAGCCGAGAAGGGAACTTCATGGGCAAAAGGTTCTTCTTTCAATCTGGTGGTATCGCCAAGGAATAATCCACTTCGAATTCTTACCACCTAATGCAACAATTAATACTCAGATATACTGTCAGCAATTAGAGCGTTTGAACCAAGCTTTGAGGAAAAAATGACCTGCTCTAGTGAATCAAAAAGATGTGATGTTTCATCAGGACAATGCGCGACCCCACACAGCAAGAATCACGTCACAAAAGATCGAAAAACTTGGTTGGGAGAAAATTCCTCATCCACCATATTCTCCCGATCTTGCTCTTTCAGATTACCATTTATTTCGTAGCTTACAGAATCATTTGGAAGAAACAGCTTTTGTAACACAGGAAGAGGTTAAAACTGACATTTGTGAGTTCTTCGAATCAAAGCCAAAAGAATTTTACAGTAATGCAATTAGTAAGCGTGTTAATAGATGGAAGGAAGTCATAGATAATCAGGAAAATACATTGTTGATTGAATCTGTAATGAAATGTAACATTTGGTCACTTGTTTTCTTTTATTCAAAATTCGGACAGAACTTATGGGATGACCTGATATATATATATATATATATATATATATATATATATATATATATATATATATATTATTATTATATTCATCTCTTCAGGAGAAAGGGAAAAAAAGATAGAAAAGAGAGAGAAAAGAGAGAGAAAAGAGACAAAAGAGAGAGTGAGAGAAAAAATGAAGAAAAGTATAATAAGAAAAATTAAGAGAAGAAAAAAGAAAGAAAAGAAACGAAAGAAGGAAGAAATAAATGATGAGCCAATATCAAAAGTTAATTGGCCTAGAAAGATTTCTTTAAAAGGGCTTCCGTAAAGAGGAGAGAACAAGTTAATATACCGGGTATGGGAAAGTAGAGAGATGGAAGGAAATAAAGGATAGAAAGTTCAATGTCTTAAAACAATGTATCTAATAAAGTCAGTGAAAGTGCTGTCAGTTTAGGTGGCATCATCATCATCATCACATAATACAATCATCATCATTTGAAATTAATAATAATATTCAGCATAAATAAAATAATGTAATAGAATAAAAAATAAAAATAAATAATTAAATAAATAAATAAAAAAAGATTCGATAAATCCATTAAAGTGTTTTCTTAATTTATTATTATAAATTGCTCTGTAACTTACATCGAACTCTATTTGGATTAAAGTCATCTTTGAAAATTGGCATTACATACATACATACATATATATATATATATATATATACATACATACATACATACATATATATATATATATATATACATACATACATACATATTTATATATATATATATATATATATATATATATATATATATATATATATATATATATATATATATATATGTAAATGAATCATCAGGTAACACTTCCAACAATGATCCGGAATCCTTTAAAAAGGATTTGGGTGAAATAAATTATTGTAATGGTACCTTAAAGTGGTCTGTTTTTCATTAAATATTAGCTCTGTTCTTAACATTGAACTCTCAGGATTTCATCCTCCTTGGATTTACCAATTCGGTTTACCAAGTTCTTCATAACTTATATATATATATATATATATATATATATATATATATATATATATATAGATAGATAGATAGATAGATAGATAGATAGATGGATAGATAGATACCGGGTGTAATAGTAAAATTGACCAAATCGTGTAGCAACTTGGGGTAATTGTCTATCACACAAAATGTTTAACACCTAAAAAGACACTAAACTAATTCAGTTTCTTTTTTTCCAGGTTTTCAGAAAGGACGTTTAGCCATATTGACACCATTTGTCGCAAGGATCACTAAAAAACCTTTGAGTTATTCAGCTAGAAAGAGAACAGGTTAAAATCGGTTTGTGTCAGCTCCACTATGTCTTCCCAACTGAGCAGCAGTAAGATCATTCAAGCCTTCAGTAATGGTTCCAACATTCATACTGTGGATTCCATCTTCAATGTTCATTCAAGAAGTATCAAGAGATCGGTGTATAAGTTTAAAGAAGAGGGAACAGTAGAGGGGAAAACTGGATCAGGAAGCCACAGTAGGAAGAGGGAACATCATTTCAAGTTAAAGCTTAAAAGATGAATTAGAAAATGTCCAACTCAATCCATAAGACGTCTGGTACGTGGGAGAAGAGTTTCAGCGATGACAGTCCAAAGAGCAGTGGGAAAAAAAAACTTGAAAATGAAATAGTTCTTGAAATCTTGTTACTTCAGGACAGAAAGTTATAAGGCGAAAATTATCTTGAATAAGTTGGAAAAGTATCCTGGAATATATATATATATATATATATATATATATATATATATATATATATATATATATATATATATATAGAGAGAGAGAGAGAGAGAGAGAGAGAGAGAGAGAGAGAGAGATAGATAGATAGATAGATAGATAGATATTTAGATAGATAGATATTGAACTTTATTTCAATCTTTCATGAGCTTCCGAATCATTAGCTATGATTAATAAATAATGAACATGCCATTTTCGTTTATAATTGATTTCACCACGATTCTTCTGTTAAGCTTGGAGAGTAAATATACATTCTTATTGCACAAAGTCGAGTCCAACAGTGTTACAAGACCTTGTAGAATTCCATCAAGATATCAGTAATCATTTCTAAGACAGAATGGTTCAAAGCTTAATCTAAGAAACGGACAATTTTGGTGTTACATCTGGTATATGAATTAGAACCCAAGACGCCTTTTTTTAACCCTGCGCGTCGAAAAAGAAATCTATTTATAAAAGATACAATACCCAACATAAATAAAATCAAATAAAAAAAATAATTAAATCAATAAATCAATAAATAAAAAAAGATTCGATAAATCACTTGAAGAAATGGTCAATTTTGATGTTACATTCGGTATATGGATTAGAACCCGAGACACCTTTTTTTCACTTTGCGCGTCGAAAAACAAATCCATAAAAGATATAATCCAGGTCGCGGCAGAAATACCTACCACATATACGTCTCAGAAACAGCTCCAACATAGTAGCAAGACATTAGCTAGATGAAAACACCATTGTCGCTTATGTCTTACAATTATGTGGCAGGTATTCCTAATGCAACCTGTACAAAAGTTTATTGAATTGTATTTAAATTAATTATTAGATTAGCAGCGTTTCGTATCGTGCATTCTTTTCCTTTACTTCTGATTATAGCAGATGTAAACACTCTTTACAGCCTACAGTTAAGATGCTTGTCTCTTAACCCTAAGCATTCAAAAGAGATTACGCACTGTTCCTTTGTATCAACGGAGACGTTAGATGCACACACTCGTAAGGCCATTCTGTTTCCGGTCGAAAGGTCTTAGATCACAAGTCAATTGAGGAAATGCCCCGGAAGTCAAGCAGCGGAAGTATTGCAGGAAAGGCGGGTATCTAAGGTAGCTGTTGTCTATTCACTTCAACTAGGCAACAATTGTGATCGCTATCGGCAAATCGAATGACGATTGACATCCGGCCGAAAGCAAATATTAGCCTGAAGTCGGGGTTTGAGCGGGAATTCATGTTGATGTTTCAGTTGATAAACCAACGGCCACCCATTTCTGTATAAACGATATGAATGAAACGGATAGAGAGACAAGTACAAATATAGACACATCTATCTATCTATTATCACTTTAAACGTTATTTTTTAGAGGATACTCATATTTAAGTAGACGCTCCGTTTATTTATTAAACGGTGTCGGTATTTATTTTCGGCTATGGCCGTGAATATTATTAAAGACTTATCGAAAAGAAATAGAATCTCTCCGGCATGATTCAAATCAGCGTTCAAACTGGACAAAGAAGGCAATCGTTGGATCCGAGGTGCTTTAATCGACTCCGCTATGAAGATCAAGCGAAGCTGAATCGGGATTTTAAGTGAAATTCTAGTAACCTAACTATGAAAATAAATAAATGGCGCGTATACACAGATATGAGTATGCACTAAAATAATGTTTAAAGTGCTAAATAAAATTTCGGTTTAATAGATAAAATTGATTATTCCTTTACAAATTTATATATATATATATATATATATATATATATATATATATATATATATATATATATATATATATATATATATTTTTAAATTTAGGCATTTAATCCTTTTTCATGCACATTTCATTGAATACGACAGACAAGGTGCTTTGATTTATTTATTATTTTTCTAAAATTTCTAATGTGATCTAATAATGTATTTCTTTTCGGATGTTAAATTATATGAAAACTGTCCAATTGTAAAATACTCAATAATATCAACTGTGAACATGGACACAATATCTTGACTGCGTTTTGACAATGAAAACATTATATAAATACATACATACAGCAAACTATTTCTTGCTAACAGTTAATATATTTCAACTTTGAAAATGTCTAAATGTATAGCCGAAAGCGCTCGGATTAAAAGAAAAAAAATTACAGTTTTTATATAATTTATCATCCGAAAAGAAAGAAAAAAGTTATTAGATCACATAAGAAAGTGTATAAAAAAAAGATAAATCAAAGCACTTTGTCTGTCGTATTCGAGTAAATGTGCACACACACACACACACACATACATACACATATATATATATGCATCCGAGAAGGTCGAATTTACTGTTTATATTTTACTTGTCTACCGAACGCTTCTTTGTAGCCTAGGGGTAAGGCACGTCAGCGTATATGACGGTTCTGTAGAGGATGCAGGTTCGAATCCTGTCAAAGAACGAATATTTTCTATGAAAATTTCTCGGACATTCAGGCCGGTAAATGTTATTTAATACTGTTTATCATAAACAGAGCATTTGCTTAAATACTTGTATCTATAAAATAACAACGTTAAACATAAAAAAATGTCTTTAATAAATAAATTGTCGGACCTTGTCCATTTCTTTATATATATATATACATAAATAAATTGCAAAGGATAAAATGTCTATGTATATGTGTGTGTGTGTGTGATCTCACTTCAACTAAGATGCAAAGGTCTGGAAGTGGACAATAATAAAATTATTAGTGAAACAAAAGGACAATCAAAGAAATGCATAACATTATGGATTTCAATGAAAGTAGTGTTTTCACCCCTTTTCATGTAATTATGTTTGTGAGGCAATCGCTGGAAACGTTAAACACTTCTATCTTCTCTTCTCTTTGTTTTCTTTCTTTCTTTCTTTCTTTACATTCGTCACTGAAATCACTAATGCGTTTTCCCTTTTACCCAGCCGATTAGAAAGGAATAGTGCATTATTTATGAGGAATTTAAAAGGCCGAACGGTCATGACATATGAAGATAAGATATGGAAAAAAAAAGTCAAAACTGACATAACACAAAAAAGCTGTACATAGGTGCAGTCACATTATCAACAAAAATCCTGGCAATGTCTAATAGGTAATTTAACTTTATTATATGTGAATTACAATGACATATTTGGAAATATAGTGGAGGGTTTTCCCATTACCTTCTCCACAGATTCCATTTACTTTATTATCTCTCAATTGCAATGACATCTTTGGAAAGATAGTAGAGTGGTTTCCCGTTGCCTTCTCCACAGATTCCTTTTCTTTATTATCTGTGAATTGCCAAGACTTCTTGGGAAAGATAGTGGATGGTTTCCCGTTGCCTTCTCCACAGATTCCTTTTCTTTATTATTTGTGAATTGCCATGACTTCTTTGGAAAGATAGTGAAGTGGTTTCCCGTTGCCTTCTCCACAGATTCCTTTTCTTTATTATCTGTGAATTGTCATGACTTATTGGGAAAGATAGTGGAGTAGTTTCCCATTGCTTACTCCCCAGATTCCTTTTCTTTATTATCTGTGAATTGCCATGACTTCTTGGGAAAGATAGTGGAGTGGTTTCCCGTTGCCTTCTCCACAGATTCCTTTTCTTTATTATCTGTGAATTGCCATGACTTCTTGGGAAAGATAGTGGAGTGGTTTCCCGTTGCCTTCTCCACAGATTCCTTTTCTTTATTATCTGTGAATTGCCATGACTTCTTGGGAAAGATAGTGGAGTGGTTTCCCGTTGCCTTCTCCACAGATTCCTTTTCTTTGTTATCTGTGAATTGCCATGACTTCTTGGGTAAGATAGTGGAGTGGTTTCCCGTTGCCTTCTCCACAGATTCCTTTTCTTTATTATCTGTGAATTGCCATGACTTCTTGGGAAAGATAGTGGAGTGGTTTCCCGTTGCCTTCTCCACAGATTCCTTTTCTTTATTATCTGTGAATTGCCATGACTTCTTGGGAAAGATAGTGGAGTGGTTTCCCGTTGCCTTCTCCACATATTCCATTTGTTTATTATCTGTGAACTGTCATTTTTTCTATGGAATGACAAAATATTACAAGTAACCAAATTCAAATATTAATGTGGCGAGTCTTATGATATACCCCAAAGCGGAGATTTACTTGATTTACCCACACTGAGTCAGGTTGTGTCACAAGGTCAGTTTTTAACGTGGGGACCCGATTGCTTTCACTCGGGCCGCTTGTCTAAGCTGGTCTTAGCTGGTCATATCTTGTCCAAGCTCGTCAGCTAGTCGTAGCCTTGATACCAACAGCCCAGGGACTAAGTCTTGTGCTAGGTAAGTGTACCCCAGAGTATTACAAGTAACTAACTTCAAAATTTATTAGGGCGAGGCTTTCCGAAGCTACTATCAAATATTACAAGTAATAAAATGCAAAATTTATTACGGCTGGGTTTTTCGAAGGTAATTACTGTTAACTGTCACATGTAAAGAAATTCAAAAGTTGCCCGCAAATATTTTCTCTTACGGAATTCAAAATTTAATATTGCTAGAATTTTGTAAATTGAGTAAAAATGTCACAAGTAGAGAAATCCACATTTTTGTTGAGCTTGTCTATCAAAAAAGGTTCTGCAGATGCTGATGCCGAGTATAACATAGACCGAGGGTGTAAGCAACGATGAGGTTTTGGAGTGATGCAAACAAGGAGGAAGCTTATACTTAACACCAGGAGGAGGCAGCTGAAGTTTCTGGGACATGTAATGAGAAAGGAGGGCTTGGAGAATCTGAGACACACAGGTCGAATATAGGGAAAGAGAGACAAGAGAAAGCAACGTATGACGTACCTAGCGGGCTTAAGCAAGTGGATGACAGAACAGACAAGGGGTTATTGAGTGTGAAATAACAAGAAAGAAAATGAAACACTGTTAAAGAGTTAGACAATGAAAGCACAGGCATTAATAAGACAGAAGATAACGATTAGCATTGCATTTAATTTTTTGAAGATCAAAGTTGACTGGAAAGTAAGAAGCCGGAAGAGATTTTCACAAGCGAGAAGTGCAAGAGAAGAAACTATTAGCGTAGAACTTGCGGTTCCATCTATCAATTTCAATTTTAATAAGATGAGACTTAGCCACCAATTTAGTAGAGTTCTTAAATTCGTAAAGTCGATATACCAAAGAGAAATAAATTGGTTCAGGTCGATATCCCAAACACCTGATGAAGGCCAGTGCGTACAACAACCGAAACGTCGTGAATATGGCAATAAAGAAGAGGACAACAGACCGAACAATGTAAATAGTTATAGAAATATACAGAGAAGACACTGTTAGTATAGAACTTACGGTTACATTTCAATTTCCTTTTCAACTTGTCTTTCTTTCCTTATATTCGACCTGTGTGTATCAGATTCTCCAAGCCCTCATTTCTCATTACATGTCCCAGAAACTTCAGCTGCCTCTTCCTGGTGTTAAGTATAAGCTCGTGTATGTTAATTTAGAAGATTCACGAAGCTTTTTTTTTGTTTTTCAAAATAATATCCACCCAAGCAAATAAATAAAGCCAATAAAACAGAAGGGGTCAACGAGAAGATATTAGTGTTAGTGACACTATAAGAATAAGAGTCAAGAACACAGTAAATAAGGATTGATATTTCATTTATTTTTTGAAGATCAAAGTTGGCTGGAAAGCATGGAGAAGACTTAACTTGCTTATTTTTGGACAGTCTGGCAATTTGGGGGTAAGTAATCTGGTATACAGGCAATAGAAAACACGAGGGTTTCTTTTACTTCGATCGACCCAGAACAGGAACCATATTCGGTGATTATACATGAGGCCAATTTACTTGCTTCGTAAGTTCTTTACCTACCGATATTGAATTGATTGAGTTATGTCTGATAACGGTCCGTGGAGAAATAAGACAACGCACGCCGGGGTCTGCCACTCTTGTCGAAAATTACGAACAAAACTAAATTCTCTTTTCGTACGCGTTAATGGTGCTAGCAAGGCGAGATCTGAATTTTGGGTTAACATGGACGTCGCCATATGATCTCTACGGACCTGTTTTAAAATGATGCTCACGTATGGGTAGACAATTTGAAATGTATGAGGCTACATTGGATTTGTCAGTTGACTCATCTTCGAGGCACATGACGATGCTCTGTTCTTTCTATCGTTGTTATAACTATTCTTTGTTTTTTTTAGGTTTAGTTATTGGCTGTCAGATATCGTGATTATATTGTCTTTCCTACTTGATTTAGAATTATCTATCTTTTTGAAGTACTTCATGCTTTTTTATTTATTCTCTGTTTCCTCTGTTAATTTACAGCACATACGAATATCCTTTCTTCATATCGCAACTTTATTCAACTGTTTTTATACTATTGTTCAAGTCGATACAGCAACTCAAGATAGATGTTTTTGGTTTGGTTTGGTTTTACGGCATATCAACCTCAACGGGTTATTTAATGCCGACAAGATTTTTATTGCTGGTATTTTTTTCCCAAAATGTATTGTAGTTAATATGTTTTTCAAAAATGTATTGCTGGTAATATTTTTTTCCAAAAATGTATTAATGGTAATATTTTTTTCTAAAAATGTATTGCTGGTAATATTTTTTTCCAAAAATGTATTACTGGTAATATTTTTTCAAAAAAAGTATTGCAGTTAATATGTTTTTCAAAAATGTATTGCTGGTAATATTTTTTTCCAAAAAGGTATTGCTGGTAATATTTTTCAAAAATGTATTGCTGGTAATATTATTTCCCAAAATGTATAGCTGGTAACACTTTTTTCCCAAAAATGTATTGCCGGTAATATTTTTTTCCAAAAATGTATTGCTTGTAATATTTTTTTCTAAAAATGTATTGCTGGTAATATTTTCTTCAAAAATGTGTTGCTGGTAATATTTATTTTCTTCAAAAATGTATTGATGGGATTAACACCTATTTTTACATTTTCATATCAGATGGTTTGATCAGATGGTTTGGTTTGTTTGTTTTGTTTCATATCAACCTCAATGGGTTATTCAATGCCGAAAATTTTTTATTGCTGCTAATATTTTTTACTTCAAAATGTATTGCTTGTATTAAAACATATTTTTACACTTTCATAGTGCTTTGATACCAATTCGTGGTTAACTATTTGCCTATAGTTGGAACCCTAACAGGTGCTACCACCCCGGGTCAGGGTGGATCTAGGAACCCAGCAATTAAAAGGTGGTTCTATCTTAGACGTCAAGAATAAGTTAAGATTATAGTGATCAGATTATTTGGTTTGGTTTGTTTTGTTTTACGGCATGTCAATCTCAATGTCTTATGTAGTGCTGACAAGATTTGTATTCCTATTATTATTTTCCCCAAAAATGTATTTCTGGTAATATTTTTTTTCTCAAATGTGTATTGTTGGTAATATTCTTCCTCACAAATGTATTGCTGGTAATATTTTCCCTTTCGAAAATGCATTGCTGATAAGATCTATTTTCTTCAAAAATGTATTGCTGGTAATAGTGTATTGCTGATAATAATTTTTCCTCAAAAATTATATTGTTGTTATTTAAAACTATTTTTACACTTCCATATTGTTTTGACACCAGTTTAGGGATTAACTATTTGACTAGTTTGGACATTAACAGGTGCCACCACCCCGGGTCAGGGTGGCCCTGGGAACACCTGGAAAGATGAAGAAGAGACTTGAAGAAGCAGAAACAAAGAAAAGAGTACTGAACTGTTACATAATATCAGTCCTCCTATATGACAGGGATAGTGAAGGTTTTGAGGAGAATTGAACTACCTCTTAATTACAGGCGTTCTCAGGTCCACCCTGACCGGGGTGGTAGCACCTTTTAGGGTCCCAGCTATGGGCAAATAGTAACCCCCACCACCAAATAAAAACAAAACACTATGAAAGTATAAAAATAGATTTTTATAGAAAAAATACCAGCAATACAATTTTATATAAAAATGATTACCAACAACATATAGTAAACTTACCAACAATACATATTTATATTCAAATGACTAAGAATAAATATTATCTGTAGCTGAAGGAATACAATTGCGTTCAAAATACACAAATTTGAAGCCGTAAAATTATATTAATCATAATTAGATTTCGACATCAAATAACCCATACAGGAGTTGATATACCGCTAAACTAAATCAACCAACCAGGAATTCTAACCGAAATAGCGGGATTGGCGAATTTCATTTTTACGGTTTATCAACCTTTTGTGTGTTATTAAAACCGGAAACGTATTTTAGGTTGGAAGAATAATTCTTTCCTTTTTTATTTGGCAAGCGACTATTACATTACTAATATATTTTTTTGTTTTAGAATAACAATATTTTCCCTAAACACAAGCCTTACTATTTACCCCTTAGTTGTAGGAGGGAGGTAAATCCATAACTTCCCCAATAATATTTGCGCGGGAGTGAATGCATATTGGATTCGAACTCAGCCTTTCAATTTTTCATTCCAAAGCTGATATTTATTGCACCAACCGCACATCCCAAGATATTATAACCGACTGCACAGGCCTCTATTCGTAAATCGGCCAGCCGTTTAATATTAATAATTAATAGCCTAATTAAGGGTAATAACATTCTAGTGCATTTGAATGTTCTCCCTCCCTTGTAATCTTACGTATTTATCTAAGAGTGAATTGGGATCAAATGCAGATTTAATATGGGTGGGAATACGAGAGAATGATAAAAGAAAGAACAAATAGGAAACGTTTATCAATCTTACATGTTTCACTAAAACTCCATTATCCCCCCCCCAAAAAAAAACAAAAAAAAAACACTGTATTCTCCTTAGTCTCATCCAAGGGGCGAAATCTCTGCTCTTTAGTACTTTCAGCATTTTGACAGATTTGCTTCCTAAAAGACCAGCGAGGGACGAGGAAAATGGACATTGTTAAAGCGATAGTCAAACAATACCCAAGAACACTCAACGGCGTCTCCATTCCGAGTGAGTAACCTACAATTAATAATGCCTGTTTATGCATTTGCATTAAGGTCACCACTGATTGGTTGTTGGGTTACATCACGTGTGCCCAACCGATATATTCAAAATAGCTGCCAGCAAAAAACTTGTGTCTCGGTGTTTTATAGTATCTTGCTTTTTTCTGTTTGAATTTATTTACTTTCTAAAATTGCTATCGCCCGATGCAAGGCACTTGAAGCCACCACAAATCAAAAGGTTACTGGATGTGGAAGAATCTAGAACAGAAACATTAAAAATGATCGGGAAGTAAAAGAAGAGAAATCAGGATGACTGTAGAGAGCGATAGACATTGCATTTAAAATTTTGAAGATTAAATTTGGCTGAAACTTTTAGCATAGAACTTACAGCTACATTTAGCCAATTCAACTCTATACTGATGAGACCTCGACATCAGTCTAGTACTGTGCTTACATTTAAATGGTCTAGGTTCCATAAGAAGAGCGATAATTATTTCCGTATTAAAAGAGTAAATGTGGCACAAAGCCAAACATGGGGATTGGGGAAAAGGACGGTCTTCTTCTGACTTTATATTAAACTTAGCCAGCCACAAACACTGACCCAATCATACAAACAATATTCCTAACACCAAAACAACACATTGTTACTTACCTTTCTTACTAAATCCACCATAATACCTCATTGTCTCTATGAAAATCCTAACTAGTCCCCATACGTAGAATTCATTGTCTGTGGGTGGGGAATAAAACAACAATTTAATAGAGAAGAGCGATATTTATTCTGATATATACACAGAGATGTGGCACAAGGCCAAAAATGGCGATTGGGGAAAAGGACGGTCTTTTTCTGTCATAATTTTAAACTTAGCTAGCCACAAACGCTGACCCAATCATACAAACAATATTGCTTACACCAAAACAACACACTCTTACTTACCTTTCTTACTACATCCGCCATAATACCTCACTGTCTCTATGAAAATCCTAACTAGTCCCCATATGTACAATTCATTGTCTGTGGTAGGGGTGGGGAATAAAACAATAATTTAATAGCGAAGAGCTCATCTGAACAATTAACATGAAAGTATTTATAGAAAAGACACAGGGTGTTTGGGGAGAAACTGACGCCAGATGAGGACCAAAATTATTTACATTTAGACTAATGTTCAAATATTGGGGATTATTGAGTGGTGTGATGGTTTACAAGCATGTCCCGCTAGATCAATTACGAGTGATTAGTGAGATCGATCGTTACTTAAAGGCTTTGGGCCACAAGTGAGCAGTACGAAGTATAGCTGGCCACTCGTATTCGAGGAAACCCGTCTGCTAAGGCGGCTAGCCAATCCCTAAGAAGGCATTTTGTGTTTGATCAACACCCACAGAACCCACCTGTGGTTTATACTGCAACTATGCTAAGCAGACCTTAGTTACAGTTTCTGGGAGAGAGCGTGCTATCTAGCACCATCAACAATTTGAACAAGACCAGCCCTCGGTCACGATGACACGTGACTTCGTCTACCTATTTTCCCTCACAAGGCTTGGGTCAACCTGTAATATGCTTTCAGGCACTTTCCAAAGGTGCCGCACGCTGCGATCGACATTTACAGTCTGATAACATCAGGTAGTCTCCTTTCTGAAAAAATGACCATGGTGAGACTCGAACCCGGGTCTCCTGGTCAATGCGAACATTCTAACCTCTCGGCCACGTCCCCATAAGTACTGTTCAGTTATGTCTCGTCTTGTTTCCATTGTGTCTGAGTTTATCTTTAATCCCAGCGATTAAACTAATCGCTGTGAAAGTAAAATTGGAAATTCCCGTGGTTCATGGGGGTCTAGGCCCAAAGTCTTGTACAGTCCAACCCACACCCAGATCCAAGGCTTAACTAACGTGTCTAGCACCTTCATATAGGTATTAGCGTTGACTTTGAACTCATATCTGTAAATGATACGCGAAGCGGACGGGGGTAGGGGATGAACCCCCAAAGCAAAACAAGAATGCAAAAACAAATGTACAAATAAAATGCTGGATGAAGTGTAATCAGGGTACCTTAATCTTACAGGAATGTAAACTTCTTGTCAAATCTGCGGAGAATTGAGAACTTATGTTACTTATAATACAAGAGAATGGGCACCTTGGCGTGGTGTAATGGTTAGCAAGCTTGTCTCGCTAAAACAGTTACTAGTGAGTTCGATTCTCACTGGGTACCTCATACTTTCGATCTTGTGCCACATCAAAGGTACGCTTAGAAAATCATTTTGGGCACCTCGAGGCGGTGTAATGGTTTGCAAGCTTGTCTCGCTAAAACAATTACGAATGAGTAGTGAGTTCGATCCTCACTGGGTGCTCCATTCTTTCGGCCTTGTGCCACATCTAAGCTACGCTTGGAAAATCTCTATGGGCGCCTCGGCGTGGTGTAATGGTTAGCAAGCTGGTCTTGATAAAACTGTTACAACTGAATAGTGAGTTCGATCCTCGCTGGGTGCCCCATACTTTCGGCCATGTGCCACATCTAAACCTCACTTAGAAAATCAATATAATACAAGAGAATTCGTAAAAACCAAGTAGATTCAATCACTTGGAAGAATTGATCTTCATCGCATCCCTAAAACGTCACAATTCAACAGCCAGTACAGCAATGTAATTATACTGAGATGCCAAAGGTCTGATGCCCCCTGGACTTAAGGCCAGACAGTTAACGCAGATATTGGAAAGCTTTTGACCGATCGAAAAAGCCGTTAGTCGAAGAACAGGCCGTGTGTGTAAGTGTGTCATAATTTTTTTTATTGTGAACATGATTAGATAATTGAAGATATTAGTACAGGTTTAAAGCTGAGAAGCGAAGCAGCCACGCCCAAAGTGTTACACGCATCCATTATATGAATAAAACTGGCCAGAAGAACATGCATAACTGTATACTTCATTATGGCATTCAGAGGGACCCACTGTATTGTCGAGAACTCAAAGACAAAATGAAAATAAAATATCACTGATATTATACACCTGGTAATGGGATAGCCTCCTCAGGTGTTACCCGAATGAACTACTATCAGTAGCATAACAGTATCCCAGAAAACATTTACTCCCAGCGCCCTTAATGAAGAGGAAAATAACGGAGGAAAGAGAAAAATACAGAAATTAAGGTAACGTAACATTTTGTGTCAGAAATATCGTGACTAAGCTGGGATCCCAGGCATCGAAACACATTTTAATTGCTGTTGTTCTCAGGTTCACCCTGATTCGTGGTCATAGCACCTGTTAGGGTCCCAACTATGGATAAACAGTTAAACCCCCAAAATGGGGTGAAATAATATGAAAGTATAAAAATAGATTTCTATAGTAAATTACCAGCAATACACTTTTGAAAAAAATATGAAGAAATACATTTGAAAATAGAGAGAAACCCTCTTTACGTCAATGAAACATGACCTATATACTGATTTCTTACAATGAATACATTCTATTCACATGACGATACCCTAAAAATCTTGTCGGAATAAAATAACACATTGAGGCTGATATGCCGTCAAACAAAATAAAACAAACCAATCCAGACTCTCTAAAAAAAATCCTCTTTACAAAAATACGTCAATGAAACATGAGCTATAAACAGATTTTTTACGAATAATACATGTTCAATTCACAAGGACGCTATCCTAAAAATTTTGTCGGAATTAAATAACCCATTGAGTTTGAGATGCCGTAAAACAAAATAAACCAAACCAAACCAGCCTTTCTACAAAAACCTTCTTTACAAAAATATGTCAATGAAACATGATCTATAAATTGGTTTCTTACAAAGAATACATAATTCAGTTCATACCTATATTCTTAGAAAGAATACATAATTCAGTTCATACCTATCCTAAAAATCTTGTCGGCATACATAATTCAGTTCATACCTATATTCTTACAAAGAATACATAATTCAGTTCATACCTATCCTAAAAATGTTGTCGGCATTAAATAACCCATTGAGGTTAATATGCCGTAAAACAAAATAAACCAAACCAAACCAGCATTTCTACAAAAACCTTCTTTACAAAAAATATGTCAATGAAACATGATCTATAAATTGATTTCTTACAAAGAATACATAATTCAGTTCATACGAACCTATCCTAAAAATCTTGTCGGCATTAAATATCCCATTGAGGGTGATTTATCTTAAAACAAAATAAACCAAACCAAACCAGATTCTACAAAAACGCTCTTTACAAAAATACGTCAATGTAACCTGATCTACAAATTGATTTCTTACAAAGAATACAAATTCTTTTCACACGACGCTGTCCTAAAAATCTTTTCGGCATTGAGGTGGATATGCCGTAAAACAAAATAAACCAAACCAAACCAACCTATCGTTTTCACTTGTTTTGTTGAAAATCAAGAGAAACCCTCTATACGTCAATGAAACATGAGTTATATACTGATTTCTTACAATGAATACATTCTATTCACACGACGATATCCTAAAAATCTTATCAGCATTAAATAACACATTGAGGATGATATGTCGTCAAACAAAATAAACGAAACCAATCCAGACTCTCTAAAAAATCCTCTTTACAAAAATACGCCAATGTAACCTGATCTACAAACTGATTTCTTACAAAGAATACATGTTCTATTCACACGACGATATCCTAAAAATCTTATCAGCATTAAATAACCCATTGAGGTTAATATGCCGTAAAACAAAATAAACCAAACCAAACCAAACCAGCCTTTCTACAAAAACCTTCTTTACAAAAATATGTCAATGAAACATGATCTATAAATTGGTTTCTTACAAAGAATACATAATTCAGTTCATACCTATATTCTTAGAAAGAATACATAATTCAGTTCATACCTATCCTAAAAATCTTGTCGGCATACATAATTCAGTTCATACCTATATTCTTACAAAGAATACATAATTCAGTTCATACCTATCCTAAAAATGTTGTCGGCATTAAATAACCCATTGAGGTTAATATGCCGTAAAACAAAATAAACTAAACCAAACCAAACCAGCATTTCTACAAAAACCTTCTTTACAAAAATATGTCAATGAAACATGATCTATAAATTGATTTCTTACAAAGAATACATAATTTAGTTCATACGAACCTATCCTAAAAATCTTGTCGGCATTAAATAACCCATTGAGGGTGATATACCTTAAAACAAAATACACCAAACCGAACCAGATTCTACAAAAACCCTCTTTACAAAAATACGTCAATGTAACATGATCTACAAACTGATTTCTTACAATGAATACATAATTCAGTTCATACGAACCTATCCTAAAAATCTTGTCGGCATTGAGGTGGATATGCCGTAAAACAAAATAAACCAAACCAAACCAAACCAAACCAACCTATCGTTGTCACTTGTCTGGGCTGCTTTTGCCAACAAATTTTTAAAACACTTTTCTTATTCGATTTTTACTTATTTATTTATTGTTTTTCATTAGCCTGCCTCGGTCAACAGCTAAAGTAATTACATGGATATGCACCACCTGCCCCGTCACTCTCCTCTTTGGTCAGAGGAGTCTTCTATTTTTCTTCCATTCCTCTTCTGTTTCTGTCTCTCTCGCTCTCTCTCTCTCTCTCTCTCTCTCGTCTCGCGTTTTCTCGCATTTCTTTCTCTTCCACTCTTGTTTATAGTGGCGCAGTTTTAATGGATTCCTTAATTTTCGCGCCAAATGCTCTTTGCCTCCAATTACTTGATTATTTGGTGAAGGAGAATTACAAGACACTGGTCGTTCTACCGTCACGCGGCACCTCCACCGATTTTCTTTCGCGTTGCCTTTGCTTTTTGCTTGGCTTCATTTCGCTTTCATTTAATGAGTTTATTTCTGGTTTTGTTAATTTTAACCTCGGCCTGAATGCGTGTCTGACATTATTATGAAGAATAATAATATTGCATTGCTTTTTTTTGTTTTTGTTTTCACTTTTTTATCGTTTCTCGATTTTTCACTTTTAAGCAAATTCATTTGTTTTCATTTTATTTCATTTTTTTTATTCATTCATTATCACTTCCAGTTTATTTAGTCATTATATTTCTTTTCTTTCTATGAAATTTACTTTCATTTTTTTAAGTATTTCTTTCTTTCTATTTTTTTCGTCTACATTTTTCTTTCTTTTTGCTTTTCTTTCTTTCTTTGTATATAGTATTTTTCTTTCTTTATATTTTAATTTTTCTATATATTTCCTTTTTCTTTCTTTCTTTAACGATTTCTTCTCTCCTGTAGACATTTCTTTCTTTCTTTTTTTCTTTCCTTTCTTTTCTTTCGTTTTAGACATTCCCTTCTTTCTTTGTTCTTTCTTTGAATTTTCTTTCCTTCTCTAAAATGTTTTTCTTTCTTTTTTGGCGTTCGCTTCATTTTTTTCTTTGTCTGTTTGTTTCTTTCTTTTTCGGCTTTACCTTCTCTCTTTCTTTCGGCAATTCTTTCTTTCATTCTTTCTTTTTTTAGGTTTTACTTTCTCTCTCTAATCTTTTGTTTCTTTATCAATTTTTATTTTTTTCTTTCTTTCTTTCTTTCTTTCTTTCTTTCTTTCTTTCTTTCTTTCTTTCTTTCTTTTCATTTCCTTTCCTAGACATTTCTTTATTTATTTCGTTTCAGACATTCGCTTTTTTCTTTCCCTCGACTTTTCTTGATTTCTTTCTTTCGGTCTCTAAGCTTTTCTTTGTTTATGCCTTTTCTTTCTTTGTTTATACTTTTTCTTTCTTTCTTTCTTTCTTTCTTTCTTTCTTTCTTTCTTTCTTTCTTTCTTTTGTTTTCCTTGCTTTCTTTCTTTATGGTTTTTAGCTTCTTTCTTTCCATCTCCCAGCTTTCTTTTATTCTTTCTTTCTTAGAATCCTCTGTCACTCCATGTGATCTTTCTTTCGTTCTTTCATTCTTTCTTTTTTTTTTTTTGATCTGAACTTTTCTTTTGGCCTTTCCTTTCTTCATTTTTCCTTTATTTCTTGGTTTATATCAACATTTCTTTCTTTCTTTCTTCTTTTTTCTTTTTCTTTTCTTTCTTTCTCTCTCTAAGCCCTTTTCTTCTTTCTTTCTTTCACTCTCTACGCTTTTCATTCATTCATTCTTTCTTTCGTTTGTCTTTTCTTCAGTAGGCATTTTTCTTTCTTTCGTTTTAGACATTAGCCTCTTTATTTCTTTCAGCTTTTATTGCTTTCTTTCTTTTCGCTCTCAAACCTTATCTTTCTTTCTTTTTTTCTTTCTTTTTTCTTTCTTTCTTTCTTTCTTTCTTTCTTTCTTTACTTACTTTATGCTTTTTGCCTTCAATCTTGCTTTCTTTTTATCTCCAAGCTTTGTTGCTTTCTTTCTTTCTCTGGACTTTTCTTTTGGTCTTTCCTTTCTTCATTTTTTCCATTCTATCTTGATTTATATAAGCATTTCTTTCTTTCTCCTTGTTAGCCCTTTCTCCTTTCTTTCTCTCTCTAAGCCCTTTTCTTTCTTCTTTCTTTCTCTCACTCTCTAAACTTTTCTTTTTTTTTTTTCTTTCTTTCTTTCTTTCTTTCTTTCTTTCACTCTCTATGCTTTTCTTTCTTTCTTCCTTTCTTTCTTTCAAAATATTTATTCATCCGATTATTTCTTTCTTTCTGCTTTTTCCTTTCTTTCTTTCTTTCTTTCTTTCTTTCTTTAAGCTTTTCTTTTCCCTTCCCTTCCTTTTTTCAAAATATTTATTCATCCGATTATTTCTTTCTTTTTGCTTTTTCCTTTCTTTCTTTCTTTCTCTCTTTCTTTCTTTCTTTTTTTCTTTCTTTCTTTCTTTCTTTCTTTCTTTCTTTAAGCTTTTCTTTCTCCCTTCCTTTCTTTCAAAATATTTATTCATCCGATTATTTCTTTCTTTCTGCTTTTTCCTTTCTTTCTTTCTTTCTTTCTTTCTTTCTTTCTTTCTTTCTTTCTTTCTTTCTTTCTTTAAGCTTTTCTTTCTCCCTTCCTTTCTTTTAAAATATTTATTCATCCGATTATTTTTATTTCGTTTGTCTAGTCATTCATGCACATTTGTTTGCATTTAACTGTTTTTTTATTTTTAATTTCGTTTTTCATTCGAATCCCATTTTTTCTTTCCCGTCTCTCGTCTTTAATTCTTCCCTAGATTCCTTCTCTCCATCTTTATTTTCTACATTTATACCTTCACACACTTCATCGCTCGTTTCTTTGTGGACGTTGCACCAAGATGGTGCATTTAAAATAATGCAGTCCATTGAATTTCAAATCCATTTAAGTCTAATTTTCCTATTTTTTGGTCGGTAACCAATATAGCAATGGTGGATTTACGCTTCTGCCTTTACCTTCGAATTCCTGTTTAACTTCATTTATAAATCCTGGAAATATCTTACTGAGAGAATGAAACAAAAATAGGTCACGAAAGAATTCTTCCAGTCACAGAACAGCTCTACAGATATTCCGAACTCTGTTATGCCCGTGTTTCATGGAATTACATTCTCTTTGCATATTCCTTGCCGTTTATTGAGATGCTAGCTTTTTTGCAACCTTTTCATTCGGATAGAATTCTTCCTCTTTTATTCTTTTCGCTTCATTCCTTCCATTTCCAATCTATTACTCTTTTGCGTTTCCGGTACAGTTTTCTTGTTTGATTTTATTCAATCTCCCATCCAAGTTCATTTGCTTTGTTTCTTTATTTAATTTCTTTTACGGCATATCAACACCTCAATGGGTTATTTAATGCCAACAAGATTTTTATTGCTGGTAAAATTTTTCCTACAAAAATGCATCGATGGTAATATTTTTTTATTTTCAAAAATGTATAACTGGTAATATTTTTTTAAAAAAAAATGTATAGCTGGTAATATTTTTTATATTCAGAAATGTATTGCTGGTAATATTTTTTTATTTTCAAAAATGTATAACTGGTAATATTTTTTTAAAAAAAATGTATAGCTGGTAATATTTTTTATATTCAGAAATGTATTGCTGGTAATATTTTTTTTTTTTCAAAAATGTATAACTGGTAATATTTTTTTTTTTTTAAAATGTATAGCTGGTAATATTTTTTATATTCAGAAATGTATTGCTGTTAATATTTTTTTTTATTTACAAAAATGTATAACTGGTAATATTTTTTTTTTAAAAATGTATAGCTGGTAATATTTTTTTTAAAAAATGTATAGCTGGTAATATTTTTTTCCAACAATATATAGCTGGCAATAATTTTTTTTCCAAAAATGTATTGCAGTGATAATGTATTGCTGGTAATTATTTTTCTTCAAAAATTCATTGCTGGTAGTAATTTTTTACAAAAAAGGATTTCTGGTATTAAATCCTATTTTTACACTTTCATAGTGTTTTGACTCCAGTTGGAACCCTTACAGGTGCTACCACCACAGGTCAGGTTGGACTTGGGAACACCAACAATTAAGAGGTTGTTCCACGCGCATCAAAACATCCCGATCAGCGGCCTTGTTGTTGGATGTAGTTTGTCGTCTTACCCAGGACGCGGATGTAGTTTTTCTTCTTACCCAGGACGGCGTTCATTTGCCTGCCTCTATATTTCTTTCTTTTAACCTGATCTTCTTCAACTCGCCTTCAACGTACACACATTTTCACGGATAAAATATTTTAACTGTTAAATAAGAAATAATGTGTTGCATGCATGTATTTATATAATGCAAAGCGCTCGGAAAAAAAAGAACATTCGCACACTTTTTACATAATTTATCATCTGAAAAAGAAAAAAAATATTAGATCCCACGAGAAATTGTATAAAAAACTAAGTCAAAGCTCTTTGTCCTATTCAATGAAATGTACATGAAAGAAGGATTTCTGCCTAAACACACACACACACACACACACACACACACACACACATACATATATATATATATATATATATATATATATATATATATATATATATATATATATATCCTGTCAGTCCTTTTTACCCGGTGTATTAATGTGATAGTTCCAACTACTTAGCCACTTTTAAGGACACGTTTATAGTTATTACGCCTATATGTGTCTGCTCGTAATAATTCTAAACGTGGCTACGTCTTTGCCGATAGAATGAGGCTCCGTATAGACTTTAATGAGTTTGGTTCTCGTGACTACCGACGGCTCTCTAATAGTGTGTTAAATAAGAGTAAGTCTTTTATTCTTCCCCTCCTAATTCAATTTGAGGTGTTAATATCTTGTTCCTATTGAATCATATGCATATAACTCCGTCTATGATTTCTGTTATCCTTCCTAAACTGGATAGACACAATCTATATTGAATTGATGGTATCCCTTCAGTAAATCATAAGAAAGGATCCGCTGAACTGGCTCTTGTTCTCTAAAAACTCTAGAATAAATACCTTGCTGCTTCTTGCTTTCCTGCTCCTTGGAAATCTTCTGTAGTTCCAATCTTTAAGAACTCAGGCGAATCACCTGATCCTTCTCACTGTCGGCCTATTAGCCTTCTGCCTCGTTTTAGAAAAGTACTAGAGGCTCTAATCGATTATGAATTGCTTAAGCATCTATCACTGTTTTATTTCAGATATGCAATACGTTTTTCGCTTCTTTAGGAACGACTGCTGATGAATTAATGGATATTGCCGAAAGTGTTTATGAATCTTTGGATTAGAATAGTGAAGGTTTGGATATCTAGAAGGCATTTGACAGCGTTTGGCATAATGATATTTATCATCAGTTGAAAGATTATTGTATTTCTTGACAAATTTTTGAACTGATTCAGTCTTTCTTATCAAATCGCGAAATGAACGATGTCTTGAATGGCCACTCTCCAAAATTCTTTTTGCATAAATGCATGTATTCCGCAGGTCTCTATCCTTGGACATACGTTGTTTCTAGTTTTCATCAACGACTTTCCACATGGCATCAGTTCTCTACTCCTTATCTATGCTGATGGCACAACTTTTTTATCTTGTCTTAATATTAAGTTTACAATTTACTAAAATCTCTACAGTCTGTCTATGTCTTGTGTAATTCTTATTCGACTGTATGTCATATTTATTAATAAGATTAATATACAGTACTGTCGCCTTGGGGTTGATTATGATAGAGTCATTTATATCAGTTGTGATCTTGAAATGATCTCTTCCTCTTCATTAATAAACAATTAAATAATGACGCATTTGATAAAGACGTATCCCCAATGTCTTTGCTATTTCACGCTGACTATTTATTAAACAGCAATAAATCACCCACACAAATTTGACAGTTGCCGCGTCTTTGGTGTATGAGTCATTGTGAAATGACTTTTTTTAAATACGTAAAATGAATAATCATTAATTTGTGGGTCAAATTAACAAACAAGCTTTAATTATCTGCGAATTAATTCAGCATCTTACATTTCAGGGTCGTCTTTCAGATAAGCAATATGGCTTCTCTAGATCAACTGCTGATGTGTTTACGATTATTGCTGAAAGAATATGTCAAGATTTAGATAAAAATGGTGAAGCTAGGGCTGTTGCTTTAAATATCTTGAAGGCATTTGACATGGTTTTACATGCTGGTCTTCTTCACCACTTGAAAGATTATTGTATTTCTTGACAAATTTTAGAACTGATTCAGATTTTCTTATAAAATCGCGAAATGAACGATGTCTTGAATGGCCACTCTCCAAGATTCTTTTTGCATAAATGCATGTATTCCGCAGGTCTCTATCCTTGGACATACGTTGTTTCTAATTTTCATCAACAACCTTCTACATGGCATCAGTTCTCTACTCCTTATCTATGCTGATGGCACAACTTTTTACTCTTGTCTTAATATTAAGTTTACAGTTTAATAAAATCTCTACAGTCTGTCTATGCCTTGTGTAATTCTTATTCGACTGGATGTCATATTTATTAATAAGATTAATATACAGTACTGTCGCCTTGGGGTTGATTATGATAGAGTCATTTATATCAGTTGTGGTCTTGAAATGGTGGGTGCGAGACTTTCGAGTCCAACCGTCAACGTGTCCAGCCACGTTCACCACCCACACTCGTCAGACACTCCTCCACCACTGCCACCAGAAGAGGAGAAAGGGAATAAGGAGAGAGAATGAAGATTCTGCTGTTGGGGTGTGTGCAGGTGCGAACTACTACTAGAGGCCCTAATCAACTCTGAATTGGTTAAGCTTCTATAGGTCATCTGCTTCTCTAAGTCAACTGCTTCTATAGGTCAATTGCTTCTATAGGTCAACTGCTTCTTTCGGTCAACAGCTTCTCTAAGTCAACTGCTCTCTAGGTCAACTGTCAACTGCTTCTATAGGTCAATTTCTTCTAAGTCAACTGCTTCTATAGGTCAACTGCTTCTATAGGTCAACTGCTTCTCTAGGTCAACTGCTTCTATAGGTCAACTGCTTCTATAGGTCAACTGCTTCTATAGGTCAACTGCTTCTCTAGGTCAACTGCTTCTCTAGGTCAATTTCTGGTGACTGCAAGAGTCTATCAAGCTTTAGATAAAAATGGTAAACCTTGATGCTGTTGCTTTAGATATCTTGACAGGGTTTTACATGCTGGTCTTCATAACAAGTTGAAAGATTATTGTATTTCTGAACAAATTTTTGAACTGATCCAGTCTTTCCTATCAAATCGCAAAATGCTTAATGTCTTGAGCTTTTTGCATAAATTCAGGCATTCCCTAGATCTCTATCCTTGAGCCTACATTGTTACTAATATTCGACAATGACCTTCTTGATGTCATCAGCTCCTTATCTCTGCTGATGGCAACTATTTACTCCTGTTAAGAGTAAGTCTGATACGTTCCATAAGGTCAATTTGGTAGCTGATCTCAAAAAATGACCTACAACCGTTGTTAACTGGGGCAAGGAACGGCTTGTTAATTTTAATGTCTCCAAAGCAAAACTTCTCTTTTTGAATTGTCTAAAAGAATCCTTTTCCATCAACATGGCTGATGCTAACCACCGTGAAAGTTCCACATTGTGCATTCTCTGACTAAGATTTCCGCTAACGTGAACTGGAAATATTATATTGAGAGAATTGCTAAGTCTGATGCTCGCAAAGTGATTTTTCTCGCCAGAATCGATTTAACATATCTATGTCTACCATTCATCTTTAGTTTGAATATTGCTGCCATCTATGGTCTGGTTCTTCTGCTATATATTTAGAGATTTTTGATAAAATCTAAAGAAGAATCTGCAATATTACTTGTCTTGACCTGGCATCACGGCATCGTTCCTTTTCCCACCGCCCTAATGTAGCTTCCATGTGCATTTTCTATAAATATTTCCATGGCAATTGTTCTATGGAACTTCCATCTATGGTACCTAGACTTGATGAATATAAACGCAGTACGAGATTGGCTGACGGGTTTCATTATTTTACCGCTAAAATGGCTCGATGTAACCGTAAGTTCTATGCTAACAGTTTCTTCTTTCAAACTTGTGGAACTCCCTTTCGGCTTTTTGTTTCACAGTCGAGTTTGATCTCCAAATAATTAAATGAAATCTCAATCGACATCTTCTGTCTTCATAATTCTTCTGTTCTTTTATTATTATCTCTCGCTAATAATTTTTTTCTTATATTCTCTAACAGTTAGTATATCCTGCATCTTAGTGACTTCATTGCCTTGCTTAGGATGAAATGATATTAAAAATATCTCATTTCCGGTTATTTTGTAATCATATTGATTCTACCATTGACAAATTATTTAGTTAGATTTGTTTTACAGCATATCAACACATCAATGGGTTATCTAATGCCGACAAGATTTTTATTGCTAGTAATATTTTTTTCCAAAAATGTATTGTTGGTAATATTTTTTTTCTAAAAGTGTATTGCTGTTAATATTTTTTTCAAAATATATATTGCTGGCAATATTTTTTTTTCAAAATATATATTGTTGGCAATATTTTTTTTTCCAAAATGTATTGCTGGTAATAATTTTTTTTCAAAAGGTATTGCTGGTATTTTTTAATATAAAAACCTATTTTTACACATTCATAGTGTTTTGGCCCGAGTTTGGGGTCTAACTATTTGCCCATACCTGGGACCCTAACAGATGCTACCACGCTGGGTGAGGGTGGACCTAGGAACAACAACAATTAAGAGGTGGTTCCATACCCCTCAAAAACTTCCTGATTAGAGGCCTTGATGCCAGATGTAGTTGGTCGTCATATCCAGTACGCTGAGAAATTATTAAGATGCCAGACATTATAAAACATTGGATAGAAGATTTGAGCTATTGGATAAATACAAATTTCGTTATTGAGGTCCATTGTAAAGGCCCTGCCTTTATGGGAGCGTTGGTTTTTATAAAGGTTGTTGTTCAGATGTCCGAAGTCCAGTATTAAATGCCTCGAGTTGTGAACAAGTCTTCTTTGGACTTCTCGCTTTTTTCGAATCACTGTCAGGAAGACACGTTAGGTGTGTCTACAATGATCAATCATAAATCATATAAGCAAGCGGCGCATTGTACGCCATAACGAAATATACGCAAAAGCCCTGGGGACGAAAACATTGTGTCAATCTGAAAGCATTGAAAGGTGAAAGGAAGCGATCAAATAAAATGTAATTACGGCAAATAACGTACCGACTAGCGATCGTCTTTATTCTCTCCCATCATGAGATTTGCTGATAAATACGTGTTAAGGTTGCACAAATAGAGATATGGGCCAGTTAAGGATATTTACCTAACTTAGCCCTCCTTCTTTGTCTCTAAGACAGTCCGCTATTTATCTGTTGCTATCGGCGTTTGGTGTTCGAGTATGGCTAAAGAACGTGGTCTGGGAAGAATGTTTTTGTTGTTTTTTTTAATGCAAGTAAGGTATATACCATTTTTGTTCACCACTGCCGTAGCCAGGTATTGGACTCACAACTCTTTGGGTAAGAACTCAAGCAAAATATTCTTCATATATGCCAAACATGGTCAAACTGAGGCTAGTTTGGCTTTCTGAATGGAACATATAATTTAATATAGAAAATAACTGTCTATATTTCTGAGATGAAGTATTGTAATTATTTACATTGTTCGGACTGTTGACCTCATCTTTATTGCTATATTCATGACGTTTCGGCCTTCATCCGAACTGTGTATATTTCTGAAATGAGATATAGAAATGATTTACAGTTCAGACTGTTGTCCTCATCTTTATTGCCATATTCCTGACGTTTCGGCCTTCATCGGGAACTGTATATTTCTGAAAGGAGATATTGTAATTATTTACATTGTTCGGACTGTTATCCTCATATTTATTGCCATATTCCTGACGTTTCGGCCTTCATCGGGAACTGTGTATATTTCTGAAAGGAGATATTGTAATTATTTACATTGTTCTCATCTTTATTGACATATTCACGACGTTTCGGCTGTTGTAACCTCCGGCACTCTTCGAGATCTGTCTATATTTTTGAGATGATGTATTTTAATTATTTATACTATTTACATTGTTCGGACTGTTGTCCTCATCTTTATTGCTATATTCCATACCTTTTCGGCCGTTGTACGCCCCGGCCTTCATCGGAATCTGTCTATATTTCCGAGATGAGGTATTATAATTATTTACATTATTCGGGCTGTTGTCCTTATCTTCATTGCCGTGTTCATGATATTTCGGCCGTTGTACGCTCCCGTCTTCTTCACGTGACAGGACTATCCAGCTAAACTCTTTATTACGTCCAGCGAGGTAGATTGTTCTAGTTCCACGTGCCATGCCTCGTCCGAGTGTCTCAGTTATCTCCCTTTAACTTAACTCTTCAAGTTTTTGTTCACCACTGCCGTAGCTAGGTATTGAACTCACACTTCTTTGGGTCAAGTCACTAGTCCCAACCAATGCTTTTATCTACTGGGCCACGGGATAACAGTCTGAACAATGTCAATAATGAAAATAAGGTATATTAAAATTTTGTGCTTCATTTCATTCAGATTTGTTCGCATTCCTCCTCACGCAAAGAGAAGCTGTTATCAAAGGGAAATAACTTTTAAATGCGTGAGTAACTATTAATGTATATTGCATTGTGGGTACAGTTAGATTAAACCATATAAATAGCAATAATTGTATAATGTTTCTTGAATTTTGTAACACTTAGTTGAAGTTAACTATCTGAGCATTTTAAATCATTAGCAGTTATTATTATAGAAAACCATACGCGTAAATATATGTTTCTTTAAAAACGATAAACGTTCATATTATATAATTTTCTCGTCTGGGAAGAAATATATTTTTATTTTAAAAGGTATTTTTTACTTGGTTTGTTTTGGTTGATTTTGGTTGCCGGTATATCAACCTGTATGAGTTATTTAATGCTGAAATCTAAATATTTTGAACACAACTGCATGCCTTCAGCTACAGATAAAATGTATTGGTGGTCATTTTAATGCTGAAATCTAAATATTTTGAACACCACTGCATGCCTTCAGCTAGAGATAAAATGTATTGTTGGCCATTTTAATGTCAAAATCTAAATATTTTGTACAGAATGTTATGGTTTAAACTAAATATATTTTGAGCGCAATTGTATGACTTCAGCTACAAATAAAATTGTATTGTTGGTCAATTTAGTATAAAATGTATTGTCAGTCACTTTACTATAAATAGGTATTGTTATTTGGTTTAGAGCCATATCAACCTTTTTTGGTTATATAATGCCGAAATTTCATTATTTTGAACGCAATTACATGCCTTCAGCTACAAATAAAATGTACTGTTGGTAATTTAACAATAAAATGTATTGTTTATATTTCTACTATAAATAGATATTGGCAGTTATTTTTACTATAAATATTTTTACTATAAATATTTTTACTATGAATATTTTTACTATAAATATTTTTACTATGAATATTTTTTGCTATGAATATTTTTACTATAAATATTTTTACTATAAATACTTTTTACTATGAATATTTTTGCTATGAATATTTTTACTATAAATATTTTTACTATGAATATTTTTTTGCTATGAATATTTTTTACTATAAATATTTTTACTATGAATATTTTTACTATAAATATTTTTTACTATGAATATTTTTGCTATGAATATTTTTATCATAAATATTTTTACTATGAATATTTTTGCTATGAATATTTTTTACTATAAATATTTTTAATAAATTTTTTTACTATAAATATTTTTACTATAAATATTTTTACTATAAATATTTTTACTTTGAATATTTTTATGAATATTTTTAAAAATATTTTTACAATGAATATTTTTACTATAAATATTTTTACTATGAATATTTTTGCTATGAATATTTTTTACTATAAATATTTTTACTATGAATATTTTACTATAAATATTTTTACTATAAATATTAAACCCCCAAACAAAAACAAAATCCTATGAAAGTATAAAAATATATTTTATAGTAAAATTACCAGCAAAAAAAATACATATTTATTTTACTATAAAAATGAATTTTTATACTTCCATCGTGTTTTCTTTTTATTTGGGGTTTCATTATTTAACCATATTTGGGGCCCTATCAGGTATTACCAGCCCGGATTAGGGTGGAATTGGTAACAGCAGCAATTAAGGGATGGTACCACGCTCCTCGAAGACTCCAATCTCCTGATCTGAGGTTTTGATGACGCATGTAGTTTATTGTTATAACCAGGACTAGATATGTTTCGTATTTTCAAATGGACAAATTCGAAGCAAATTACACGACGCAGAAGTGTGTTAATCGCCGCTGTCGTCAGTGATTACATTATACGAAATCTTCAATTTTTAAATTGTAAAAAAAAAAAATACTTTTTCCAAATAAGAACATAGAGCTGTTCTTTATGCAATAATATTCAAGAGTGAAATGATATTCAATAGTGAAATGGCCGTTTTACTTTCGACAAAAAAATAGTCTTTTTTATTATTTTTCAATAAACCTATTTCTGGTATCCATTTATTCAAGCTCATTTTTCTTCTTTCCATATCCTGTGTCCCTTCAAGTTGTAGGTGAACATGGCTCTCCACAATTTCCTGTCCTTTGTAGCACTTATTAAATTTTGTCTTTTTGCTATTCCTCCATAAACCTTGTTCCGCCATCCATTTATTCAAGCTCATTCTTCTTCTTTCTATGTGCCGTGTCCCTTCAGAATGTAGGTGATCATAGCTCTCCACAATTTCTTGTCCTTTGTAGCTGTTAATAAGAATTGTCTTTTCGCTATTTCTCAATAAACCTTTTTCTGTTATCCATTTACTCAAGTATCCTGGGTATGATGATAAACTACATCCGGCATCAAGGTCTCTGATCGGAAGGTTTTGAGGAGCATGAAAACATCTCTTAATTGCTGTTCTTTTTGTTCGCAGGTCCACTCTAATCAGGTGTGGTATCACCTGTTAGAATCCCAGCTATGGGCAAATAGTGACCCCCACCCAAACTGAGGTCAAGCATTATGAAAATATAAAAATACATTTTTTTAGGAAGAATACCAGCAATACATTTTCTTAGTAAAAGGATTACCAGCAATACATATTTTTTTAAAAAATTACCAAAGGTCCCAAGAAAATTTAACTTCGACATTAAATGACCCATAAGGAGGCGATGTGCCGTTAAACCAGCCAAACTATATTCAATCCATTTACTCAAGCTCATTAAGTAGGTTATGAGTTATTTTCCTCTGTACCTTTTGTCCTGGAGTCGCGCCATTTGCTTCTTTTCAACATTTCAAATGGCAACAGAAACTTCAACTCTACATTTTTCCACGAACAGCAGTTTTGTTGAACGGCCTTCCACGTGGGTGTTCTTCTGAAGAACTTAATCTTAACATCTTCAAGTCAAGGACCAATCGTCATATTTCTTTCAAATCCGCAAAATCTTCGCTTCTTAAAACCAACTCTGGCATTCACGTCGGAAAAAATATTCTGACTGTAAACTCTACCTTGAGTAGCTCTTGAGCCCAGTGCTGAATAGAATTTAATATAAAAACGTCCCTTTTATGCTAGTCTCCTAGTTATGCTTCTTACAATCAACTCTGGCATTCATTTCGGAAGCAATATTCTGACTTTAACCTCTACCTTGAGTAGCTCTTGAGCCCAATGCTGAGTAGAATTTAATATAAAAACGTCCTTTTTATGCTAGTCTAAGGCATTGTTAAGGTATTCGCGGATGGTATGAACTTACATTACAGATATTGAATTGACCCTTTGACTTCAAATTGAACTTTGAGGAACTGTTCATCTTCTGAGGTGAGTGCTTATATTTTCCTTTAAACTTGCATGTGTGGGTTGGGCAATAGATAACGATTACATATTCGAAATTGGAGAGCCAAATACCAATTCCAATCAATTTATTCCCTTCCAGAAAGCATATGGCCAGCTAGTCCGGTTAATTTGCAGTATAAGCACCAAAAGTCCCCCGATATTGAGAATGTACCATTCTGGTGTGAAATTGGCTGGTTATTTCGAAAATGACATTAAAATATTGCGCTCGATTACCGTTTTCGATTTATCGTCAATGTAAGTTCGATTTCTTTCACGTTGTTCGGCCGCCATTACTGGCGTTGTTTACATACATTTTCCTCTAGAATTAATGCGCGGAATCTTACTTAGTTAACGGCCTTTTTAACAGTTTTTCCTATCTTACTCGTCTTGATTATTACTACCGCGATTTTCGCGGATGTTATTTTAAAATGCGCTTATCTTTTAAAATGAAGTTTAAAATAAATAGTATTTTTTCTTTATTGTTTTTAATAGCTAATGAAACACAATCTCACCCTGAAATGTAATTTTTCAAGCTTTAAATTCAAGAAAATTTCGCATCACATAAAATAAAACATCGTTGAAAAAAAGAAAAAAAAATCCCTTTTTTTTTTTTTTACTTTTCAGGCACGTAATTTTTATTTTATTTTATTTTAATTGTCGGATTTTTCCTTTTTTTTCGCGCATTGTTTAAAGCATTATTTTGCACATTTATTTCAAACTTCACGCATTGCGCACTTATAAAGACAAGTGATGCTTCCGCGCTGCATGACGACTCGAGGCAAACGTATGTAAACAAATTCAGTAATGGCGGACGTTCTGTGTACGCGACGAGAAAAAATTCGAACTCATATTGTCCATAACTTCTAAGCAGTTGTGAAATCTTCCTATATTTATTTATATGAAATATAAAATGCGGCACAAGGCCAAAAAAGGGGGATGGGGAATGACGGTCTTCATCTGTCTTAAATCTAAACTTAGCTAGTCGTAGACACTGACCCAAACATGCCAACAATAATCCAATCACCAAAACAACACATTCACTCCTACCTTTCTTACTACGTCCACCATAATACCTCAGATTCTCTATGAAATCTTCCACGTCAGCCAGTCACCCCTGCGTGAATAAATAAACTATTCCCTGTAAGTGAATATATGACAAGCATTCATTGGTTAATCTACTCAAAACTAGCTCGTTGATTGGTTAGTTCCGACCAATCAAACCGCCTGCACACGACAAATGTGTTTTCCCGCGTTTTCCATCTGAGCCTCTCACGTGATACAACAAAATTATAAAAACAAAACATGTGTCAACTGTCTCTCTCGCGCGTCTCATTCCTTGCTGCCAAGATGTAACTAACTAATGCAGTCAGACGTTAAAGACCATTACCAACATTCACGCAAGTACGAACTCTGAAATCTCTTCTGAATTTTTACTAACTTGTACAATACACAATTCCAAACATGCTAAAGAAACTTTATTCTCCTACAGTTTAATAAAAAGACTTCTTTATGAGTTTAGGTACAAATATTACCTAATCTAAGAGACACAACTCTGTCTAACCTTTTCACTCAGTATTCATGCATGTACATCAAATACTTAATAAATTCTATTGTTACGTTTTGAAAGAAGATGTTTATGAATCATTATTCTATGTCTTGTATTAATTGTTGTGGATGGAAGATTAAATTCAAACCTTCTATTCCTCTCCAACACACATCTCACATCCTCAACACAGTAATCGAGCGAATAGTTTTCATGTCATTTTCGAAATAACCAGGCAATTTTAAACCAGAATGGTACATTCCCAATACCGGGGACTTTAGATGCCTTTACTGTAAATTTACCGCTAGCCCTTTGACTGATTTCTGATATAACAACTTATCATCGGTGAATATGTCTTGATGTGAATAAAATTCATGTCCCATTGGTTGACTTTGCCCGAGTTTTCGCAAAAGCCATGTTTTTGCTTTCCGTGTTGTTTCTGTTTCCCAACGCTAATACATAAAACGGAATTAACGAAAAAAGGAAGATTTCTTTTGCTTATTTGTCTTTATGAGAAAAGAGGGACAGACGTGCCAGCTTGGATTCTAAGAAGCAGCTGGAGGAATGACGATGTCTTGAGAACGCATGTCGCCCGTTGGCTTTACGTCCTTTTGCGTGTGGTCTTAGCCTGTCTTTCGAACATGAGTTTCGGAAGCGTATTGACGCTTAAAAAATTCTTACCGCCATCTGTTTAATTCGCGCCGTTTTAGTCTTATCTCCAAAACCCAGACAAAGGCAATTCATCACTGTCAGAACGCCACACCCGCCAGGTACGCTGAGAGAACACGAAGGACGGGTTCAAAATAGACGTTACCTTCATATTCTCTAACAAATTTTCTCTTAACACAATCTATCGAAGAAACCATAATTAATGTCATTGTGTAAACAACTTAAGCCCTAGAGGTTTCCATATAATTCTTGATTTCGCCTGCGGACATAATTTATTATTTATCATTTTCGCTCGATTTGTCGACTATAGATGGTCAGTAGATGGACTTTTCCAGACATAAACCATTTAATTTCTGAAAACTAATTAACTCGCTTAATTAGCTATTTTTCGACATTTAATTTTAATAATCATTAAATGTAATTAACCAATCACCGACGTTTTCGCCAGTTCACCATTTATCGCCGACCGCTGTCAAGCATCCTTGGGGGCTCTACTCAGTATGCACAAATGTATCCCAATCCATATATATATATATATATATATATATATATATATATATATATATATATACTACAGCAAAAACACAGAATTACCTCAAGATCGGAATAGATTATTTCAAACTGTCCCTTAACGGCTTTCGTCAGCCACATTACGTCGGTGAGAAAATGACTGGAGTCGAGACTCGAAATCAGGTGCGCAACAGAGTTCAAGGTCAATCGGTAGCAAACGGCTTCAGTCTGTGTATTTTAGCTTGATTACCATAGCCATATTTCGAATACATTTTGATAAGGCCTCGTATTTATCTTTTGTTTGTGACTCTTTCTATGCCTCAACGTTCATTCTTCCTGGGAAAATCTAGCTGTACTCAGAAAAATACGATTGCTTTAGAGAGTTATATTAGCATTACATCTAAATCAATGATTCCCAATGAAGGGATGGGGGGTATGGTAATATTTTGGTGGGGCATGCGTAGGATGTGAACGCTTCGGCTTACCACACCAACAGAATAAGGTGGGGGGAGATTCAAGAATGGGTTATTAACAGTGAATTGTTTTCTAGTGAGTCTGAGAGTGTTAATGGTAATGCTTGGTAATACATACGATACATATACAGTATGCATAGATAAAAATTCAATCACCATTGCAAAAAATTTCTTACCATTTCCATCTTTATATTTAGGTACTACACGAATGTATCGCTATGCACAAATGTATCCCAAGTGTGTTTATCAGTTAAAGTCAAATGGATTTAACTATAATCCAAGTGGTAGAGTAAAAATGTCTTAGTAATTTTCCACAGAATTTAAGATTCTGATTATTACTATTCTGAGGATCTGATGTCGTAAACATATTACAGTGTGCAGCATATGTTTTATATCATAAAGAAACAATTTATACAAAGAACTAAATGCAATGTTAATGTGATTAATAACGAAATCACTTCGCCAACAAAACCTAATGAGACATTCATGTGTGTATATATATATATATATATATATATATATATATATATATATATATATGAAGAGAGAGAGATAAGAATCATTATACAATTATTTCTCACTATTCGATGGTACTTAGTTTCGTGTTGATAACAATGTTCAGGCACAAATGAAAGATGTCCGACCTGACACTTCTTTGCTTTGCTGATAGGATAATGGTGTAATCCGTTTTCATGTGGGAAAATAAGTGAACATATAAAAATTTGAATATGTAAGAAAAAGAATTAAAATTTAAATGAACAGTTAGAAATTTTGCTATATTTTTTATCAGTTCATATTTTCTCTTCATTTATTTTTTCCCCACATGAAAAATGGACTACTCCGTTTTTTACCTACGTATATGTTCATTTTTTGAATATGAAGAACGTTCCCCAAAATATTCCCAAAACTTCTGGCGTTATATTATAAACAATGGAGGATAAGTGACGTATGTTTTTCGAATATTAAATGAAAGGGAATTAATGTTCTTTTTGTTGTTGCTATGATTGATTTTTTTCAATGTTTATTTATTCATTTATTTTTCTTTGTTCTTCTTTCCTTTATTTTTAAAGGTCAAGTGTTAACCGTTTACTTTTAATGTTTTTTTTTTTTTAAATTTTATGTACACGCAAAGATAAGTTGGTTTTGAAAAGGACAATTTCTTTCAGGAATGGTGATATTTCTAAAAAATTCATATTCGGGAAAGTAACAATTACTAAAATTTCTTGTTCATAAAAGTAGCAATTATTAAAATTTCATGTTCGGAAAAGTAACAATTATTAAAATTTCATGTTCGGAAAAGTAACAATTATTAAAATTTCATGTTCAGGAAAGTAACAATTATTAAAATTTTATATTAGGGCAAGTAAGAATTATTAAAATTTCATGCTCGGGCCCTAATATAAAATTTTAATAATTATTACTTTCCTGAACATGAAATTTTGACGTTTTTTTTTTTTTTTTTCGCTAATTTTATAACAAGATTTCAAATATTATTTTTTACAATTTTTGTATATAATGAAAGTGAAAGTAAGCATAAAAACGAGGCTTTAGTAATGAAATCACGATTTTTTTAAATCGTTTTGCGTGTGGATTCCGGCAGCCATTTTCCGCCGCTTCAGTGTTAATGAGTTAAAAATACTAAAACGAAATAAAGTCGAGTGAATCTAATTTATTCAGATCAGTGATTCGAAACCGATTTTGTGTCATGACCCACTTTAGTATTTCTAAAATTCTGTTGCCCCCACTCATGTAATATTTAATTCTTACATATTCAAAATTTTACTGCAATTCACGTGAAGAAAGCTTAAAAAAAAACTTGGTCTCTAAAACAAGCCTCCAAGGCCTATGGCGTTCATGAAAGAAAAATACTAAAAAACAAAGTTAAATATATATATAGTTTCAAAACATAGAGAACTGAAAGGTAGAAATATAAAATATTTGAATGACAGCTTATTCTATAATATACGTTGATCATTTTCATCATGAAATAATAATGCAAAATGAAATTTGAGCTCATCGCAAAATGACTGTTAGTGAGATCCGTATGCGTCATGTCTGCTACAGATAGATTTTATATTAGGCACCAATTATTCAGCTTAAACCTCAAGTGTCGTTGTTTAGTGATATCCAGTCGATTTCTTTTCTTCAATAACAAATCATTTACAACACTAAAGCTATATTCAGGAAAATATGAAGATGCAAATGGTAACAACAAATTTCTTGCAATGGTGGTTGAATTTTTATGTATACATACTGTATATGCATCGTATGTATTAACAGGCATTAACATTAACACTCATTCAGACTCACTAGGAAACAATTCACTGTTAATAACTCAGTCTCGAATTGATCCCTTATTCTTTTGGTGTAGTAAGTCGAAGGGTGCACACGAAAACGCATGTCTCACCAAAATATTTCTATGCCAATGATGGCCATGTGCTGGGCAAAATGTTGTCTTTAAGCTGAGGCTGAAATATGATTATCATCACATGGCTGAAACATCTAAGAGTAGAAGAACAAATCAAATAATAACAATAATAAAAATGTAGGATTCTCTTGCCCTCCCTGATGCTACATTAGACATGTCTCCCGTGGGTGCTGATGTTAGCTGATTGCAGAAGGAAACATGTATATATTTTCTCCTAATTAATTAGGACGGGATCCATTAATTATCCAGTTCTGTGTCACAGCGATACATGTGTGTAGTAGCGAAATATACAGATGGCAATGGTAACAGCAAATGGTATGTATTAACAGGCATTAACATTAACACTCTCAGACTCACTAGAAAACAATTCACTGTTAATAACTCATTCTTGAATCTCCCCCCACCCTTATTCTGTTGGTGTGGTAAGCCGAAGCGTTCACATCCTACGCATGCCCCACTAAAATATTACCATACCCCCCATCCCTACATTGGGAATCATTGATTTAGATGTAATGCTAATATAACTCTCTAAAGCAATCGTATTTTTCTGAGTACAGTTAGATTTTCCCAGGAAGAATGAACGTTGAGGCATAGAAAGAGTCACAAACAAAAGATAAATACGAGGCCTTATCAAAATGTATTCGGAATATGGCTATGGTAATCAAGCTAAAATACACAGACTGAAGCCGTTTGCTACCGATTGACCTTGAACTCTGTTGCGCACCTGATTTCGAGTCTCGACTCCAGTCATTTTCTCATCGATGTAATGTGGTTTCCCTCTGTCTGTTCTATAAATATGCTCTGACGATCTATTTTCATTGGTGTTACTAGGTTGGCATCTAGGTCCCACCCTTTCACTGTCAAAACAGTTAAATGTAACCGCCTTTTCTACTCCAACAGCTTCTTCTCTTGCACTTTTGACAGTGGAATTTCATTCCTCTTACTTGCTACCCTCCTAGCTATAATCTTCAAAAATTTAAATGTAATATCAGTCGACATCTGCTGTTGCCTAGATCCCCGGTCTTCTTTTTATCTTCCTCCGTCCTTCTTTCTATCTTTTTCTCAACCCCCTATACACTCTCTGTAACCCCTTGCCTACTAGTTGCACTTCTGCCTTATTTCGGGTGAATGCTTATAAACAAAATAAACTAAGTTATAACTTTGTAACTAACTTCCATTGCTTATTGCAGTGCTTACTAGGAAAGTATGTAGAGCGATGTTGTCTCAACACACACCACTGAGGTTCTATTAGGGACCAACCATGGCTTGCGCAGCAGTTTTGGGTCACATACATCACTTCTCAGGTCCTACAACCACCATATTTCCCAGATGTCGCCCCTTGCGACGTTTTCCTCTACAAAAATCAAATCTCATTAGAAAGTGACAAGATTTGAAGAAATCAAAGTGAATGCGAATAGGAATCTGCTGTCTTTCCCCTCAAAAATGATTGTTTTTGTTTTACGGCATATCAACCTCAATGGATTATTTAAAGCCATGATTCTTTATTCCTTGTAATATTTTTTTTCCAAAAATGTATTGCTGGTAATATTTTTTATCCAAAAATTTATTATTAATATATTATATAATATATATTAGCTAATATTTTTTTCAGAAAATGTATTGCTGGTAATATTTTTTATCCAGAAATTTATTATTAATATATTATATAATATATATTAGCTAATATTTTTTTCAGAAAATGTAAAGATAGTAATATTTTACTTTCAAAAATGTATTGTTGGTAATAATGTATTTCTGATAATGATTTTTTTTACAAGAAAGTATCTCTGGTACACTTTGATAGTTTTAACCCCAATTTAGGGGTTAACTATTTTCCCATAGCTGGGACCCTAACAGGTGCTACCACACCAGGTCAGCAATTAACAGGTGGTTCCACGCTCCTCAAAACCTCCTGATCAGAGGTCTTGCTGTTGGACGTAGTTTATCGTCTTACTCAAGACACGGATGTATTTTATCGTCATACTCAGAACGCCCCCCATCACAAAAAAGGAGTTGCAGGAATTCTTTCATCAATGGAAACGACGCTGGATAAAATGAGTTTGGAACATTTCGACGTAGCCGAATTTGGCTCGCTGATTCGGCGTCAGAAAAATAATTGGACTATTAGGCACACACACACACAGAAAGAGAGAAAGAGAAAAAGAGAGAAAGGGAGAGAAAGAAAGAAAGAAAATTGAAATTAAAATTCCTCTGTCGGATCGGCTATGCCGAATCGGTCACACCGAATCAGAGTCGCCAAATGAGCTACGCCGGGATGTTCCATTCCCACAGATATACGATACGTTGCTAAAGACGCAAGAAAAATGATCGGCTCCCTGTACCGCTCCGGTAAGTGCCTGACTCCTCATGCCACCATTCTCTTTATAAGAGCCAGATCAGATCGAAAATGGAGTACTGCTGGGCGGGAGCTTCCCAGACCTCACTTTCCGGTCTTGATAATTTTTAAAAGCGTCTCCGAGTCCTTGCTGGAGAAGTATTATTCTCCACCCTCTAACTTCTCTCTCCCTCACAGGCGGGGTGTGGCGAGTCTTTCACTACTATACTGCTACTTCCATGAAAAGTGCTCCAAGGAACTACATTTCTTGGTTTCGCCAGGCCTTTCACGGCTAGGACCCACCATGCCACTTCCATAGTAGCAAGTAGTAATTTGACTACTAAACGAGTGAGGGAATGAGAGAGAGGGAGAATGAGAGAGGGAGAATGAGAGAGAGAGAATGAGTGAGGGAATGAGAGAGAGAGAATGAGTGAGGGAATGAGAGAGAGAGAGAATGATTGAGGGAATGAGAGAGAGAATGAGAGAGGGAATGAGTGAGGGAGAGAGAATGAGAATTTGACAATAACGACGTAGTAGTAATCTGACACCTAATCGTTCCTCTGCTGAAAAATTCATATGTAGAATCGGCTACGCCGAATCAGGGGCGTCAAATATGCTACGCCAGAACGTCCTCTTCCCGGATAAAGTGTGTGACTTCAGTAAGGGACTACTTCGAAGGAGATTAAATCCCGAATTGATACGTCTTATAGTTTTCTTTTTTTTTTTTTTATATATCACTAGTCCCGATACTTTTTGATAAGACCTCGTATCTTCTGCTTGTTACATTTTCTGCCCGATATTCATTGTAATTCGTTCTTTGTTTTCTTCATATCTTCCTTCATTGTTTTTAATCTCTATTCTCAAAGTTATAAGCCATTGTTTTCTATCTTCTAGCTTTTAATGCTGTCTCTGTTATTTCTTACACCATATGCAACCTTCCCATTCTTCGTCTTTTACTCATATCTTTTCCTATTTCCACACTTGCCTCATTAATTATTCTGTCTTTCTGCAAAAATGACGATTTTATTACAAAATATTCATAAATATTCTATCGTTAACTTTATTGTAGAGTGAAAATAAAATTCAAGCTACTCCAAATGCATTTGCAAGGCAAATGATATCTTTTAAATTAGATCACAGAATATATGATCTTAAAAAAAAAAATGGAAATCGATTTTCTTTACCAAAAGCCAAAATCGATTTTCTTTACCAAAAGCCGAAATTTAATAATTAGTCTTTGGTAGAAACCCCGCAACCAATATCTAGTTTTCACCTGAAATATCCAAATTCCCAAATTCTATATCTTTGTTTCACGGTTGCTGCACCCTAAGTACATTTGCAAGGCAAATTCTTTTAAATTATTCGACATAATATATGATCCTCGAAGGAAAAATAATTTCATTTTCTCTATGAAAGGCCCAAATTGAATAATTCTCCTTTGCTACATATCAAGTTACTCATATTTCGTTTTCGCCTGAAACATCAGAATTCCATATTTTTATTTCACGAATGTTTCACCATAATTATATTTGATATTTGAAAGAAAATAACATCTTGAAAATTATTTCACCGCATATGAGCTTTCAAATTTAGTATCTGAAATCGATGAATTTATCGTATATACTCGTGGATAGCTCGCCCCACTGGATAGGTCGCATCCCTACTTTATGGCTTAATATTAGGTTGGTGCAAAAATAATGACGTAATAATGTCGTTTTATGACGTTAAAAAATACGTCAAAAAACGACATTATTACGTCATTATTTTTGCACCAACTTAATAATTGATGATTTACTGTTGACTCGCAGATAGGTTGCACTATAATCAAGGGAGTTACACAGCCATTTTTAAATGCAAGAATTATCAGATATCTACCTTTATTTCAAAACTTACAATTATTAATAAACTTTTGCAGTTAAAATACATTTTTTGTCAATCACCATGTAAACAAAAGGAAGTAACTGTTATACCAGTATTTTTATATTTACCGCATATTATTTTTATATCAAGTCAACTCAACAAAAAAAAAAAGAAATAACTACAGAAAATGTTACAGTACATTTAGATAAAAAATGTTTATTTACAGTTTTAAAATTCATTCAGAACTGAATCCCAAGAATTCTTCTTCACTATCATCACAGTCAAACATCATTCTTATTTCTGCTGATTGATTTCCATGTTCTTCTGCAAAATTTAGTACTTTTAATTTAAAATCTGCTTCATAATTCTTTCTTTTACTTATGATTAGGGTTTGCAACAATTAAAATTATAAACTATAAATTTGGCTACTAACTATATCACTGCACAATGCAAAATAGGTATGTAAAAGATTTTGGTTATATTACCGTATACATTCGCGAATAGGTCGCCCCCACCAGATGGGACGCACATCTACTTTATAGTTTAAATCAAAAAAAGAAAAAAAATAACTAAATAAAAAAGTGTTTACCTAATTAAAATTCATTCAGAACTGAATCCACAGCTTTAGTGTTTATGGGCATCATTTCTCAGAAATCATTAATGACAAAGTAGATTTATTTTACATTTTTGTTGAGTAGATAGGTCGCACTCCTAATATTTTATGAAATGTTTGGTAAAAAAAAAGTGCGACCTATCCGCAAGTATATAACGTGATAATTTTTGACAAGGTTTTCATCCAAAAAAAAAAAAAAAAAATGAAGATGAAAGCAAATACTAGGTAAAAATTAATAACAATAATAAAACATGTACAAGCTTTCAAGTATTGTCAGAGGATAAAGATGGATTATGAATGATAATCTTAAAAGATAATCTTAAAGTACCAAATTAAAAAAAAGGAATTTATACTTACTGCTTTTACTGACTTCTCACTGCTTTTTTTATACACACACATTTAATAAATAGGATTTAAGACAAAAGAATTAAATGATTGTAATTAAAAAAATATTTTAATGCCTTTTTTTTAATACACAAATAATGGCTTCAGCATGAATGATTGATTGAATATGGATATTATTTTGTGTTTTAAGTTTACAATCACTTTGTTCTCTAATCCATAACTAGTACAGATGATGATGATCCATTTAATGCTTTCAAAGTGTTGGAAAGTCAAATCATAAAATTTAGGAATGGGTACAGATAATTTCTGATTAAATTGCTAAGCAATAACTTATTCTAGAAAATGCAATTTGAATCAACAAAAATATGGATGTTACACAACATGCTTACTTCCTTAGATCTTTTTTCTGTGTCCATAAAAAGAAGTAAAATCAATATACAATTCTGTTTAGATTCTGATGAATTAGATGCCACTAATTTTCTAATGCCATATACACTCGCAGATAGGTCGCACCCCTACCTTATGGTTTAATAATTGATTTGATGATTTACTGTTGACTCGCAGATAAGTCGCCCCACCGGATAGGTCGCACCCCTACTTTATGGCTTAATAATTGATGATTTACTGTTGACTTGCAGATAGGCCGCACTATAATCTGGGGAGTTACACAGCCCTTTTTAAACGTAAGAATTAGCAAATATCTACCTTAACAATTAACAATTAAAATTAAAAACTATAAATTTGGCTACCAACTATATCGCTGCGCAATGCAAAATAGTGCAAACATTTTTTGGGTACTACATTCATTCGTTTCGTTATTTGTAAATAACACTTAAGGACGCCTGGTAATTATTATATGAAACAACCATTAAAAAACATTATAAAGAATATATCTCATTTCTTTAAGTCATATTTTCCATAGAATATAGATATTTTGCAGAATGAATTGTGGGACTATTTTTTCTTAGACGTCAACATGTGGTTCCGTAACTTATGTATACATGTTCAGGGTTTCAGTCTAATGTGAGGGACCCGACCAAGCGGTGACTGATGGATCAATGAATATTTTATAATTTTATTTATTTATTGTGGTGGATATGTGAATCTAGCAGCATTAGTAAGTTTAAAACAGTGAGTCAGTATATATGATAGATAAATTGTTTCCTATACGGAGAAAAAACAGCTTTAGGGTTTATGGCTGCCATTTCCGATTTCCCAGAAATCCTGATGACAAGTTAGTGTTGTTTTAAATTTATGTCGAGCGGTTAGTTCGCCCCCCCCCATATTTTATAAAAAATGCGGCCTATCCGCGAGTATATCGGTAAGCGTAGTACTAGATTAGCAATTAGGTCTCAAGGTTACACTGTTGAAATTGCTAGAAGCAACCCTGTTCTATTCTCATAGATTATTTTGTCGCAATTCTCGTTTGTAGAAATCTTTTCCGATTTCTTGCCTCTCTGCCATCTATGATCTTTAAAAATGAAAACAATCTTCTATCTTCCTGAACTTAGTTCTTTATTGTCCTTCACATTTTCTTACACTCTAAGTAAACCCTGGTCTTTTATTTGAATGTGTTTTTTAATTATTTCACCCAAAGTAAGGCGATAATGTCACCAACACGCAAGGGCTTACTGGGAGTGGAGGAGAATAAGAACACTTTAGTGCGGAGAAATGTGAATAAAAGAACAGGTTTCAGAAAGACAGAAGATGGAGATAATGTCACTAAGACGCAAGGAGTTACTCGGAATGAAAGAAACCGAGAATACTTTTGTGAAAATGATGGACAATAAAAGAACAGTTTTCTGGAAAGGTGATAATGACACTAAGGAGCAAGGGCTTACTGGGAGTGGAGGAAAATAAGAAAATTTCACTGAGCAGAAAAGAAAATTTAAGAAGAGGTTTCAAGAAGACAGAAGATGGCGACAATGCCACTAAGATACAAGGGGTTTCTAGGAGTGAAAGAGAATGAGAAGAAAGGATAATAAAAGAACAGGTTTCAGAAAGGCAGAAAATGGCGATAATGCCACTTAGACGGAAGAGGTTACTGGGAATTAAAGACAATGAGAAAACTTTAGTGATAAGAAAGGACAATAAAGAAACAGAAAGACAGAAGATTGCCACTGACATAAGTTTTTGCAGAGTGGAAGTTACAGTGAAGTAAGCAACCAGAAGCGAGTTCCACAGTTAAGAAGTGTGAGGAAAGAAACAATTAGAATAGATCTTACGGTTGCATCTAGCTTTTTCAAAATTACAACGATGAGACTTTGTAGCCAATCGTCTTGCTTGGTGTGAAATATTCTTCGTAGATAAACGAAAAAGATTTTCATTATTAAACGCTGTCAGTTAATATATTTTTTTGAAACATGGCGACAAATATATCGCTTTTATTTGATACATTAAAATTCTAAATTGTTTTTTTTTTTTTTTTTTTTTCGAAAACGATTCCGAAGTACAACGATTTGCAAAAACATTTCAAATCATCCATTTTGTTTCCAGCTGGGTTCTTAAACGAGACGTGCCGATGAACTTAACTGGCAGAAGCGGTCCCAAGAGGACGTTTTTGTTGACGAACATAGAAAGGCGCTTGTGTCGAGGGATTTGTCAAACTGGATTACAGAACAGCAACAAATTGACGTGTTCCGAGAACCAAAATTCCTTCCTTTGTTTAATTTGAATTTTCTTTTCATTTATAGTCGGCTTTAATTTTCTCTTTCAGTTGTTTATTTGTTGCCGTACATACAACGAGTCTTGTATACTATTTCTTCGCCATAACATTTACTTTCTCCTTCCTTAATAGATTTTTTTGAATTCGTAATGTTCATGGCCACAAAACCAGTGCTTTTCCCTTGATACCGCTATTATTTTAACTGCTTTCACTCCTCGGCAATGTTTATTGTTTTAAAAATATGATGATCATAATTGCAATAAAACTTAAAAATATCATGAAAATGACTCAATATATATTTACTTTGTTCTTTGGAATTGACAACAAAATTATCGAATACTATTTAATTGATGCTAAGAATCACAAAAAAAAAACGTACAGTGTCAGTAAACACAAATAGCATTACTTCAGGAAATGCAAAAGCAACAATGATAAAAATGAGTAGCACATGTAACCCAAAGAAAATATGACATAATCAAGATGTTGGATTTCCACCCTACTTCAAACAAAAGGTCAGGAAGGAAACCATCATCAATGCTGGAAAGATTAGATATTAAGAGATTAGATATTACATAGGAGTTCAGTAGTTTTTTCGTTGTTTCTAACGACATTTTCCCATCTCTTAAAACTTTGCTTAGTTTATGAAAGGCATGAGGATATTGTCCACCATTCACTGCCACATAGGAGATTAGATAGTATATTGCAGTCCAGCACTCTTTTCATTGTTTTTAACGAAATTTTCCTCTCTCTTAATACTTAGTTCATGAAAGACATGAAGAGATTGTCCAGCATCCAATGCCATATACGAGATTAGATATTACATAGCAGTTCAGCACTCTTTTCTAAAATTATTTTTAGCTTTAAGTAACCTGTAATGGGTTGATAATCTGTAAAAAAACTGATTAGCTAAAAAGATTATAGTTTAGATTCATTTACGTTGTATGGAATATAAATGCACAGAAACTACTGTGGCTACAAAATGAGGGATCTATTTACGTATTGCTTGTAATATAGAATTGATTCCTCCCTTTGCAGAACTCCCTCCCGTTTTCTTGCTTTCCTGATAACTACAATCTTCGAAAAGTTACATGGCAACTGACGTTGAATTTATCTTTTTAAATTCCGTTCCGTTCATCTTGTGTCCTTTCCTTAATCCTCCCTAAACTCAGTCTTTTCTTTGACTTTCACTTTCTTCGTACTAGTGACATTCTCGCTTTGCTTGGGGTGAAATATTTCCCAAATAACATTGGGAAGGTTATGTATTCACAGCTCCCCCAACTATCAATTAATTAGCATTTCGTAATCTACATCTATTGGATGCTTTAGTACACATCATCAGTGATGTTTCTAGCCGAGGTTCATTAGGGGTTTCGGGTCTTTCAACATTGTACCCCCTTACCACAGTGACCCAGCCGATACTGATCGGGTATCGACTTGTGTACCTTCCGTTAGCTACAATTTTTTTTCCATCCTCCTGACCACACACTGAGACTCCTATTGGCCATTTTATGGTCCAATCTCGGATAACTTCCGGTTCGTCAGCAATGTGCGCTCTTCTATAAACACAGTTTCGAACTGATACGGAACATGGCGGCGTTCTCGGTTTGAAGTGGTAAATAACGATTTGTTTCTCTCACTGAGACATATACATATACATGTTCACATATGAAAATGCGCTCAAGAATCACATTCTGCTTACACTTATCTGATTTCCATTCATGTTAATCATCCGGCCGAAGGAAAAAAAATATCCCTTCTTTTTTACTTTGACCCTCGCCTTACACACACGCACATATCAACGTCGACGCACTCGCACACACACATCAACTTACTCATCTAATAAAAAATACCGTATCACTGGTAGTGTGTGGGGGGGGTAAACAGGTGCTAGATCTTAGCCAGAGATCAACCGTAGGCAACAATGCTACAGGGTACTCTAATTCTTTCCCCTAGTCGAGACTCCATGGTGTAGTTTTAGGTCATACCCAAGACCTACCCACACCAAAAAAAAAAAAAAAAAAGAATAAAGTAAAATAAAATAAAATAAAATAATAAATAAATAAATAAAAGAAAACAAAAACAATAAAAATATGTCCACCACAACTTCCTTGAACTTATAACAGTAAAAATTATTATTATCTAATAATCTGTCTAAACATATTAAACAGCCTGTAATAGGTTGATAGACTGTAAAAATAAATCTATGAATCAAAAGACATACTTGTTGCTAGTTGAAATCTATGGATGGGAACTTGCGTAAATTTCATCACTGTTTTCTAAATTCTCTTGGTAGAATAAAATTTATCAATATAATGAAAGAAAGCGATAAGTCGATTTGTTCTATTCGTCGAAAAGAAATCTCGACATGCGATTGATTAAATATCGAACTGATCGCAAATTTTTCTTTTAATCAAATTACATCGTATCCAAAGATAATTGCGAAACCTTAACCGCAGAATGTATTAGAACGGTTTCGAAGAACCGTAAAAAAGAACAGGCGAATCAAACTGTTGTTCAGTTAATTTATTTGAAAAGCATTTAGTAAATTAGATACGACGTTCGCCATTTTTATTTCCTTTATCTCTTACCGAAAACCGCACTTCCTCTACATTTTTCTTTTGCGCCATAAAAAAAAAAAAATAGTTCTTTTCATTTGCTTTATGCATTCGTCCTAAAAAGTCCTTTTGAACTTTATCGTCTGCTGTTATCAAAGTAGAAGACAATTTTTTCTTAAGGGTAAATTGATTAAAACAATATATTTTTTTTTAAATTTCCATTTTAGTTTCAAATTACTAATCTTAACACCCACAGGTTCAGTAACAGACTGACATCATTTGACATTATTTTGTTGCATAATCGTAAAGAAATCCTTGCGCGCACTTCTCTACACAAATTTGCCATTTCTTTCCTTCCATGGTAATACTTTTAAGAATCATTTTAAATTGCATTCTGCTGTCCTATCTGATTTTGTCTTCGCATCTCTTAGGCCTTCCACCACGGGTTTTATTTATTTATTTATTTTTTTTTGGCCGAGGAAGATGTCTTGTCGGATGTATACATAAAGCTTTGTTCTCTTCTGATTCCATGGCAAAACCAGTTTAATCACTTTTTCTAACCAGAGTATGTTTATGTGTACGGATATATGTGTGGTTTTCCTTTTGAAAAACCAAAAGTCGTTTTCAGTTCTGTCCATTTGATTTATGTATTACTCTTTAAAAAAAAAACAAAAAACATTGTTTCTTAAAGTTCATTTGGTGAAAACTGTAGTTTTATATTTTTTATTTTGCTTTCAAATTGCTAATCTTTTTTTCTTAATTGAGTTCATCTCAAGCAAGGCAGAAAGGCCACTGAGACACAAAGGGTTACTGGGTGTAGAAGAGTTAGAAACAGAAACATCGCTAAGGAGCGAGAACAAAAGAAGCGTGATCAGGAGGACAGTAGATAGCGATTGACATTGCATTTACATTTTTGAAGTTAAAGTTCACTAGAAAGTATGGAGCCGAAAGGGAGTCCCACAGGTAAGAAGTGAGAAAATTGAAACTGTTAGCATAGAATTTACGGTTACATCTAGCTAGCTCAACTGAGAATTGATGAGACCTCGACGCCAGTCCAGGGCTGCGCTTAAATTCAAAAAGTCTGTCTAATGAAGAGCGATATTTATTCCGCTTATATACATAAAATATGGCACAAGGCCAAAATGGAGAATGAGGAAAAGGGATGGTCTTCTGTCTTATCGTTAAACTTAGCTAGCCACAAAATATGAGCCAAACATACCACAATATTCCTAACACCAAAACAATGCATTTTTACTTATCTTTCTTACTTCATCCACCATAATACCTCAGAATCTCCATGAAGTTCGAACTCGTCTCCATATATACAATGTATTATCTGTGGTGAGGAGGGGGACAAAACAATAATTTAAAACATAGCAAAGAGCAATATTTATTCTGTACAATACAGAAATGTGGCACAAGGCCGAAAAGGGGATTGGGTAAAGGACGGTCTTCTTCTGTCTTAACTATAACTTAGCTAGCCGCAAACACTGACCCAATCGTACGAAACAATATTCCTTACACCAAAACAACACATTCGTACATACCTTTCTTACTACAACCACCATAATACCTCTTTGTCTCTATAAAAATACTAACTAGTCCCCATATTTACAATTCGATGTCTGTGGGAAAACATAGCAAAGAGCTCATCCGAACAATTGTCATAGAAGTATTTATAAAAAAAAAAGACACAGAGAGGCAACCTTACGGCGATGGGTAAGTTGCCAGATCCGGGCTAATAATATTGCTGATTCTTTTTTGGATTTTATCGAGGAGCTTTAGATAAATAGAGGGAGCACCGGACCACACATGGCAGCAATATTCTAAACATAGACTTATAGATATGTAGGATAGATTTCTGGAGAGAAAGATTAAGAAGCCGACTTCATTTGACTTTATTTCGTTGCATAATCCCAAAGGCATCGTTGTACCCTTCTTGTCCAGAGATCTCTGTCATTTCTTCCTGTACAAGGCAATCTTTTCAAGAGTCGGTAGTGGAATTCTGGTTGTGTCACTTATTTGGTTTTCATATATTTAAGATTTTTTTTCAAGTGAAGTTTTATTTATAGTATCTATAAAAATAATCCTTTCTTTTTCTGATTGAATGGACAAACAAGTAGAACCCCATTTTTCTAATCAGGATAATTGAATCAGTTTTCACATCTAGCTTTTTTATTTATAACCGCCATTTAGATGCTCTCTCTGATATTTTCCGCATCCATGTCTCTGAAGCAGTTGTTTTCGAAGATTGAGAGATTTCTATGATCGCTCCTCTCGGTGTTCAGATTTCACAGGCATAACTATTCGGACAATCAGAGCTTTTTAGGGCCTGGTGATGCTGTAGTAGGGAATGTTTTCTTTTCGCTTCCAGTTTTTTTTTCTCTTGAGTCTTCTAAAAATCTGTATTATTCTTCAGTTTCTATCGACAGAACTGACTCCAGTCACGCTGAGCCGTTGCAGTCTAAACGAGTCTCAATGATTTGACCGTTCATTGAGTTTCAAGTTCAATCCAGACCTCAAATACAAAAGATATACATTAGAATCTCTGAAAACCAGACTAAGAAGGCCTTCCGGATATGAGGAATTAGTTACAAAATCCGGTTATATTTAGATGAAAATAAAAGAACTGAAATCTAGTTTAACACTTATTTTCAATGTTTTATAGTAAACAAAATAAGCTAATGGTGAGTGAAATATAACGGAATTGATTTTAAGGAAAAAGAAATAAATTATGTAATGTTAATGAAACTTCATTAAATTAATTATGCCACGTATGCAAAACAAGTAATGTAACGAGGATTTTTTAATTGCTGTTGCATGATGATTCTTTCTCTTCTAATGTCATTCTCAACTTTTTCCGCATTTCGTTTTGCTTTTGTTGAAATTATTTAAACGAAAGACACTTTTTTAACTCTGTGTGTGTTATTGCAATCGTCATAGGTGAATGCTGGCTTTCTTTCCATAAAACTGACAACCTCTTCAATAGCTTTTTCAATTTCAGTCAAGGTTTCATTACAATCATGCAACTTGTCGCTATCTTGTTACAGATGTGTCTCGTTGTCATCCTTTCCTCTTATTCCCATCATCCTTTGCATCAATACAAGTCATTAGTGTGAAATAAGCATAAGCAATTATTGAAAGTAAATTTCCTGAAAAAAAGAAATTTCAATGGTGAAGGTCAAATGCAGGTTGACCCCCCAAAAAACGAACTTTTTAACAATCCAATAAAATGGAAGAAAAATATTTTATTCATAGTAATTGAAACCTTATAACATGCCATTTAAGAAACAATGATGGAATTTTCATTTTTTTAAAAAATTACGTCCTGTAGATGGAGTCCTCCTGTACGAATGCATTCTTGAAATCTGCTGATGAGATTGCTCATTGACTGCTGCAACATCTCAGCTGGGATACAGTGAATTTCAACGTGAATTTTAAATGGCGAAATGTTTACTTGCTCAAGGTCATGCAGTCTTGCCACTTCCTCATGTCTGGCAATACGCAGTTCAAAAATTGCCGTTTTTTTGGTCACCCTATATTAGTGCTAATTTTTAAAGAGATTTAAGAGAGAAAACAATTTAACTATTAACAGTTAAAATCTATGATATGACAAATTCTTAAAGAAAAAATTGTCGAAATCTATGTGAAACCCTTTCTTCTATTCTGATGGCGATCATGAACCTCCACAGTTTGCATTTTGATTTATGTGTACATCGATCACGGTTCTTATGAACGATTATTGGGGTTTTCCAGTCGCTTTCTTGAAAGGTTTTGAATCCAATTGTGTTTCTACTAAACTGGAGGCAGAACTAGGCAAGAAAGTACAGACAGATTTCCCATAGCTGATGTTATAGAATTGTAGGGAGGACTTAGTGGAAAGAGTAGACTATCTAAGCTAAGATTCGAACTAGGTCGGCCGACTTCATTTACAATCCCTTAATCGTTAATCCAACTAAGCGTAGATTTTTTTAAATCCATATATATATATATATATATATATATATATATATATAAATATAAAGAAAAATATATACGGAAAAAAACAAACAAAAATCCTTATATACAATTATGCTGTTTTAATGTTAATATGTCAACGTCGGACGTTTCGGTCTAATAAACCATCTTCAGGACATATTCATAAATTATAACATTATCAATACAATAATTCGGTTTACCAAGTTCTTCGTAACCTTTGGAAAATCAGCCTGAAAATCATACCACGGGTTGACACAAGCCTTGTGAGCGAAATTGGGTAGACGGAAGCCTTGGGGGCCGTCGATAGCTGTGCTAGCACAAAGTCACAAGTCATCGTGGTCGAGGATTTAAGTATGCTGACCTTGTTTAGATTATTGAACACGCTAGATAACATGATCTTTCCCAGAAACTGTAACTAAGGTCTGCTCAGCATACTTGCAATATGAACAACAGGTGGGCTCTGTGGGTGTTGAATAAACACAAAATGTGCCTTAGCTAGCGTCTGCAATAGGGATATTCTAGCGCCCGGTAGTAGACGGGTATCCTCGAATACGAGTAGCCATATATATATATATATATATATATATATATATATATATATATATATATATATCCATCCCTCCGGCTATGGGTAAAATAGCAGGACAGACTGGGTTCTATAGCCTTGGATGACAACTGGTCTAGGAGAAGGACAGCTCTGAATTCAAAACCTGCGGAGGGTCGTGGCATTCGGTGCACCAGATTTCTGTATTCGTCCCTTCAAAAAAGTGTGGATGGTCCTGCACGAAGCCTTCACCACTATAATCAAATCTCATGTGCCGGTGTCGGGCTATCGGTTTCCTGGAAACTGATCTGCTTGACCCTCATACGTCGAAAATCGACGGGAGAGTCGATTGTATATATATATATATATATATATATATATATAGAGAGAGAGAGAGAGATGTGTGTGTGAGAATAGGCTAATATATAATGTTTCTAGAATATGGTGTATACAACATTTTGTTTTACAATAATATTTACATTGTACAAGCCCCAAGAGCCACTCAAGGCAGAGGTTATAGAGTAAGAGGTAAAAGGCTCAGTGATCGGGGAATTATCCTCTTGTTTTCAGAAAGCAGCATTACTTTCGAAGAACCCGTTTGAGTGGTACTTACACAATCACCAATGGAATGCGAATGTAATGAGGGTAGTTCTTTTCAACGTGAGTGGCATTGCGGGTCTTACCCGTGAAGTTTAGATCTATTAGAACTAAGGAATGTAGTTCATTTGAACACCTTCAATGGAACTAGCATCAATGTATATTTAAAAAGAAATAACGGCTGATATTAGATTTGTACTCCGACTAAAGTTTCGAATGAAAATGCAAACAGCTAAGAATACAAAATCATTTCAGCCGAAGGTAGAAAAGATTATATGGTTGATTTTGAAATGTAACTTTGAATGTCAATCGACGTGAGCAGCTTTGTTAAAATATTTGCTACGTACGTAATTCCATATGCAAATTCAATCATACTTTTTTTCAACTCATTTCTGTAAAAGTTTAAACTTTTTGATAAGATCATAAACATATTGAATTCAAATGAATGCCCTTAGCTTGTTTTTTAAACATACATACATACACATATATTCACGCGTATTTAGACGCATGTTTATAATCACGGTTGGTAACACACACACACACACACACACACACAATCATATATCTATACTTACTTCAGCATCTCGAGGCGATGTAATGGTTAGAAAGATTCTCACTAGAACAATTACGACTAAGTAGTGAGTTCGATCCTCACCGGGTGCCCCATGATTTCGGCCTTGTGCCACATCTAAGCTACGCTTTCGAATTATGACACTGTGTGTCCTTTACGTATTTTCACTGACCTTTCAATTACCTGATGAACATTGATGTATGTTCACCAAAATTTAAAAGTCTTGATAATGCAATGGCATCCTCGCTTTTGTATATAAACACATACAACAAAATAAATCCCACATTGCCTTGATATAGCCGGCTAAGAATATTTCTTTCCTCATATCTCTCTTTATTCATTTTTGTACCTTAACAGATAAAATTGATCTAAAGATAATTTACACACATATATATTTATATACATATGTATTTATATATATATATATATATATATATATATATATATATATATATATGAAGAAATATAGTTTTAAGGTATGCTATATTTATGGGAAAAAGTGCTGAGTATCATAGATAGAGCGTAAATATGAAATTGAACATTGAAGTCAACACTCATAGGCGACGGTGTTTCATTGCATCTAGCATGAAACAGTCTGTCGCCTCTGAGTGTTGACTTCAATGTTTACTTTTATATTTACAATGTATATATATATATATATATATATATATATATATATATATTATATATATAATATATAGTTGCTGAAAAATAAAAATATTTATCAAAGAAATGAAATAGCTATTTTTTGCAGACACTAAAATGTTTTCCTTAAATAATGTTTAATTTTGAAAAAGATGAAAGATAAAACATATTTATACTTGATCTTTGATTTATACTTTTTTAAATTCGAATGTAATTTTAATATATTTATTTGTAAAAAATAACGTATAGTCTATTTGTTATAAGAAGTAGGAAACTACTTTAAATTTGTAGGAATAGATCTTAAATATTAAAAATACGACTTTGGCATATTCAGCCGACCCTTTTAAGAAATCTTTGTGTATAAAATTATAAATTAAGCAGCCAAATATAAAAAAAAAAATACACAGACGACACGCAAAAAACGGATGTCATTGTTTGTAAGCAGGCACCCCTACCTCCTCCTAACTTAACCTGATTTTGAAAGTAACTTATATTTGATACATAAGTTGTCTAGGGAAATTAAAACTTATTCAAAGGATTGAATTTTCTGTAACCTTAACAATTTAAAATATTAAGATTGTGCTTATAAATGAAATAAAGTTTTTAATAGGTTATTCCAAATATCGCTCGAGAATGGAACGGAGACATTTATTTTAAATTTTATAATTAAATTTAAAATTGTAGTTTTGAAACATGGTAATTCCTGTGTAGCGATGGAACCATATATTTCAAATAGAATATATATATATATATATATATATATATATATATATATATATATATATATATATATATATATATATATATTAAGACATGTCTCATTAAATAATTTAGATAAGTTTTGTCAACTTAATTTTAATATAATTCTCTCATAATTAAGAACACGTTTCTTAGTATCCTTATTAAAGGAAGAAAGAAAATTACCATGTTGATGCATATTCATTTTATTCCGAGTACTTTCGACATTTGCAAAATGTTGTCATCAAGGTCTTGTTTTTCTAAAAGAAAAATTGTTGTGTTCATCTTATATATATATATATATATATATATATATATATATATATATATAATCGATAATACTTGAACAAAGCAATAAAAAAAGATATGAACTTCGGACATTTTATAACACAACTTCAAGCACAATATTTGCCAACTAATCCGAAGTTGGGAAATAGACAATAAAAAAATGGACAAGGGCACAACATGAAAGACGGTAGATCTTAAATATTAAAAATACAATATTAAATTATAAGAAAATATTAAAATAATATTAATAGAATATTAAAAATGCCATGATGCAAAAGTGAGCAGAACGTGGTTAGACCAAAATGGTGTCCGAATTCTACAAGGATTAAATAAGTTGCCGGACAAGCGACCAATTGAACACGCCGGTTTCTTATTAGACAGATCACTACGTTGTCAAGTTCAAATATTTAACGAGACAAATAAAAACAAAAGTGTGTCAATCGGATCAAATCACGGGGAAATCTGACATTGTTTGAGGCAGATTTAGCTGATTTCTTTCAACGTTTCCTAACCCATGTATTTTTTTCTCTGTCCCAAAGTGATGAAGACACACTTCATCACTTTGGGACAGAGAAAAAATACACCCTCCTCGTCTGTTCATAGGAAGGCCAAGCTCGTTTTATCTGAATCGATTCAGTTTTTTAGGATGCAAAAGGCATTGTTTTTATTAACTATTTTCAGAAGGGCCACACCATCAATGGAGAATACTATGCCAACTTACTCAGGCAGTCACGAAAGTCTGTCAAGACCAAAGGTCTATGAAACTGACGAAAGATGTCTTGTTGCATCAGGACAATGCTTCAGCAAACAAGTCCTTGGTTTCGATGGCTGCTGTGCGTAATTGTGGCTTTCAACTGGTTGAAAACACTCCCAATTCGCCTTCGGGTTCAGCTTTTAATCCTGCACTACATAACGACTGACAGGTGTTTCAATATATTTATCGGACAAAAAGCATAATTTTCGCTACTGACTAATGATATAGTCTGTTCATAAAAATTGGCAAGGTCTATGTCAATAAGCGAATATATCATGTTTTATTATATCAACTTGATATATTATTAGTAAATATGAGAGATGAGGATGTTAATTGTTTATTTTGAGGCCTAATTATGACGATAAACTACATCCGGCAGCAAGGTTTCTCCTCAGGAGGTTTTGAGGAGCGTGGAACTATCTCTTAATTGTTGTTGTTCCCAGGTCTACTCTGACCCCGGATGGTAGCACCTGTTCAGCTCCCAGCTATGATTAAATAGTTGACCCCCCAAAAAACTTGGTGTAAAATAATATGAAAATATAAAACTAGATTTTTATAGCCAAAATACCAGCAATAAATTTTTGAAAGACATATATTACCAGCGATAGATTTTTGAAGAAAGCATGTTCCCAGCAATACATTTGACTCGTTACGAAAATACGTCAATGAAACCTTATCTAAAAAACTGATTTCTTAGAAAGAATTCGTACAAAAATACGTCAATGAAACCTGATCTACAAATTGAATTCTTATAAAGAATACATATTCTATTCATACGAACCTATCCTAAAAGAATTGTCAGTATTAAATAACCCATTGAGGTTGAAATGACGTAAAACAAAATAAACCAAATCAAGACATTGTTTATTTTGGCGTAAAATTTATTTAGATATTTTTCTTTTACTTTTAAAAAGACAAAATTGTTTCTTTTCCTATTATAAATAAAACATTCGCGATTATATGTGAGTTAATTATATAGATAAAAAATCCTAGATTACAACTTCCAAAAATATCATGAATGCAACTGTCAATTACTTCAATATATCCGTCAATTATTGATAACAAATTTGATGTTAGTTTTTTCTGTTTTTTTTACGTTTAATGCGTTAAAAGAACATATGTGACAATGAAGTTCAGTTTAAAGCTAATTATATTAAATTACTCATCAGTAAAACACGGGGTACTGTTGAAAAACCTGCCAGAATTTTAACTGAAAAACAATCAGTTGTTAAATGAAACAAGATATGGCTTATAAGTTTTAACGCCTCCAAAATGAAACTGCTATCTTTTAGTCGTCATAGAAAACAATTTGGATTCCGTCAGCATGGCTGATGCTAACCTCCGGGAGAGCAACACATTGTTTCTTCTTGGTCTCACGCTTTACACTAACAAGAAGTGGAATGATTATATTTGAGTCAATTCCTAGTTTAAGCTGCTAGGAAAATTGGTTCACTGTATCGTGTTAGACAATTTTTCTCGCTAGAATCCATCTTGCACATTCATCCGTGCGATGAATGTTATCGGTCCTGACCTGCCATCTCGGCTCCAGTCCCATTCCCACCGCCCTGACGTGGCTTCCTTCTGTTGTTCTTATAGGTGGCATTTGGTAACTCGACTGCATGAATTTGAGCGCAATACTAGATTGGCAAATGGGTATAATCGTTTCACTGATGAACTAGATGACGATTCAGCAAGATTTTCTATTCTAATAATTTCCTCTGTGGAAAACTCTTCTGATTTCTTGCTTCCCTGTCAACTACGATATTCAAAAACTTAAATGCAACGACAACCGCCATCTTCTGTCTTCCTGAAACATGTCTTTTATTGGCCTTTCTCGTCACTAAAGTCTCCTTATTCTATTTCACTCAGAGTAACCCCTTGCGTCTTAGTTGTATTACAGCCAACTTCTGTCTTCCTGAAAATTGTTCTTTTATTGTCCTTTCTCCTCGCGAAAGTCATCTCTTTCACTCCCAGTAACACCTTGCATCTTAGTGGCATTATCGCCTTGCATCTTAGTGGCATTATAGCCTTGCATCTTAGTGGCATTATCGCCTTGCATCTTAGTGGCATTATCGCCCTCTTCTGTTTTCTTGAACCCTGTACTTTTATTGTCATTTATTCTCACTAAAATCTGCTTATTCTGTTTCACGTCTTATCGCCATCTTCTGACTTCCTGATATTTGTACTTTTATTGTCCTTTCTTCTCACGAAAATCTTAACCCATTTCACTTCCATTAACCCATGGCGTTTATCACCATCTTCTATTTTCCTGAAACCTGTAGTTTTATTGTCCTTTCTCCTCACTAAAACCTTCTTATTCTGTTTCACTTCCATTAATCCATGACGTCTTATCGCCACCTTCTGTCTTCCTAAAATCTGTTCTTTTATTGTCCTTTCTTCTCACTAAAATCTTCTTATTCTATTTTACTTCCATCAATCCATGGCGTCTTAGTGGCATTATCGCCATCTTCTGTCTTCCTGAAACCTGTTCTTTTATTATCCTTTCTTATATATATTCTATGCCATTTACATTAATCCATGGCGTCTTAGTGGCATTATTGCCTTCTTCTGATTTCCTGAAACCTGTTCTTCAATTGTCCTTTCTTCTCACTATAATCTTCTTATTCTATTTCACTTCCATTAATCCATGGCGTCTTGGTGGCATTATCGCCATCTTCTGTCTTCCTGAATTCTGTTCTTTTATTGTCCTTTCTTCTCACTAAAATCTTCTTATTCTATTTCACTTCCATTAACCCATGGAGTCTTATCGCCATCTTCTGTCTTCCTGTAACCTGTTCTTTTATTTTCCTTTCTTCTCATTAAAGTCTTATTCTATTTCACTTTCATTGATCCATTGTGTCTTTGTGGCTTTATCGCCATTTTCTGTTTTCCTGAATCCTGTTCTTTTATTGCCCTTTCTCTTCACTAACGTTTTCCTTTTTTTTTCAGTCCCATCTGCTGTGTTAGTGTCATTATTGTGAAATGATGATGTATGGTTAAAAATCGTAGATTTCTTTTGCATTATATGTAATCCAGACAATTTAAAAATTTCTTAAATACTACCTGTTAGTTTTGCAGTCACGTCATAGTCGTATAATATTGAAATAACTTTGAAGAATTTCATTTTCTGATATGTGTAATCGTATTGAGCATTGGATATTAGGCAGGGCAAGCTTACTGTCTGAATTCCTAACATGTAACCTAGTATAAAGATGCTATTTGAGGATTTGATGGATACTCCTCCAGCTAAGCCCCATCTGACTTGAAAAATACCACTAAGGACTCTGCATATACTTGGTCTTGGGATATTTTTAGTATGATTAATAGATAAGAACGTCGGCAGTAGGTGAGTGAGGGATTGTGTGAGAGAGTGAGAAAGAGTGGAGAGAAAAGATAAGGAAAAGATAGAAAAATAGAAAGAATAGAGAGAGAGAGAGAGAGAAAGAGAGACGTAGAAACAAGATAAAAGCGAGAGATAAAAGAGAAAAACAGAAAGGAGAGAAGAGATAGAGAGAAAGAGAGACTGAGATAGAATGCGGGAGAGTGAGAGAGAGAAGGGAGAAAATATAGGAAAAAGGTAGGAAAAGTGAAAGAAATGATGAGAAATAGGTAGAAACGTGCGAATTGTTAGAGAAAATAGAGATAAAATAGAGAAACGGGAGGGAAAAAGAGATAGATGGATTGATGGATAGATGGATAGATAGATTATTAGATGGATAGATAGATGGATAGATGGATAGATAGATGGATAGATAGATTATTAGATGGATAGATAGATTATTAGATGGATAGATAGATTATTAGATGGATAGATAGATTATTAGATAGATTATTAGATGGATGGATAGATGGATAGATAGATGGATAGATAGATTATTTGATGGATAGATAGATGGATAGATAGATTATTTGATGGATAGATAGATTGATGGATAGATTGATGGATTGATAGATTGATGGATAGATAGATGCATAGACAGATAGATAGATACCGATAGCGAGAGAGAGAGAGAGAGAGAGAGATGGAGAAATAGATAGTAGGAATGAGAAATATAAGAGGGAGTAAGAGTGAGACGAGGGAGGAAAGAAAGAATGACATAGATAAAAGTGAGAGAGAGAGAGAGACTAAAGAGTGAGAAATAGAAATGAAAAAGAGTGAGGTATAAGACAGAGGAAGAAAGACAGAGGAAGCAAGAGATAGGATAGAGTAAAAGCGAGAGAGATGAAAAAGAGAAAAATGAGAAAAAAAAAGTCGAAGAAAAAGAAAGAACAGAGTGAGAGAGAAAATAAAAACTTAGAATGAAGAGAGAAAAAGAGAAAAGAAAAAAAAAAGAGAGAGGACAGAGATAAAAGAGAGAGAGAGAGTCGGAGAAAAGAGAGGGAGAAAACTGGAAGAAAGAGAAATATAATATGAAAAAAAAGAAAGGGCATTAGAGAAATGAGAGAGAAAAGAGCAATGCAATAAAAGAAAGAAAATAGATAGTGAAGGAGAAAAGAAAGAGTTAAGAAAAAAGAAATGGGGAGAAGAAAAGAGAGAAGAGCCAGAAAAAGAGAGGTGGCAAAGCTGACTAGAAATCAATCTGTGGGGGGGGATGAATGACAGATCTGAATTAAAAACGGTAGCGAAATCAACGCGGGCAGAAGTTTATAGTTTAAAGAAAAGGAAGTTGTGAAGAGCCATAATCACCGATATCCTGAACGGCCATGGCACTTAAGAAGGTCCTCGTTTAAGAGTTTATCTGTCAAAGAAAAAAAAATCAAGTGTTTACGGGCTGTAGGTTCTAAAAGAGAAATTTCTTACTGGTTGGAAAGATTCCACGGTGTTTGCTAGCCAGGAATGTGGAGCCTTGGAAATTTGCCAAATACGGAGAGATTTCCTCCAAACCAATGCCCACAATTCGCCCAATTCCCTCTCACCTCTTCCTGACTTTTTCTTCTGGTTTTCCATTCTTCTTTTCTTACTATATCCCATTCTTTCATTTCCTTATCTTTTATCAAATTCATTTCCTTCAATTCTTATAACGTCTGTTTGTTTCAATCTGCTAGCTTTTTTTTTTCGGATGCTTTCTCCTCGCTTCCGAATACTTCTCTCCATTTTACCCTTTATTCTATTAATTCCCTTGTTTGCATTTCATTTGCCCGATCTGCATCTACCTTTCTTTTATTTTTAAACTGGATATATTACTTTAGCTTTTAGTTCTTTATCAGAAATCATTTCTTTTTCGTCTTCATCGTATTCGTCTTCTTCGTCTTGTTGTTGTTCGCCTTCTTCTTCGTTTTCTTTTTTTTCTTCTTCTTCGTCTTCTTCTTCTTCGTCTTCTTCTTCTTCGTCTTCTTCTTCTTCGTCTTCTTCTTCTTCGTCTTCTTCTTCTTCGTCTTCTTTTCTTCTTCTTCTTTTCTTCTTCTTCTTCTTCGTCTTGTCGTTGTTGTTGTTCTTCTTCGTTTTCTTTTTCTTCTTCTTCATCGTCTTCTCCGTCTTGTTCTTCTTCATTTTCGTCTTCTTCTTCATTTTCGTCTTCTTCTTCATTTTCGTCTTCTTCTTCATTTTCGTCTTCTTCTTCATTTTCGTCTTCTTCTTCATTTTCGTCTTCTTCGACTTGTTGTTTTTTTCGTCGTTTTCTATTTCTTCTTCGTCTTCTCCCGTTGTTTTTGTTCTTCTTCTTGTTGATCTTCTTCTTCTTCTTTTTCTTCTTCTTCATCTTCGTCTTGATGTTGTTGTTTTCCTCCTTCATTTTCGTCTTCGTCTTGTTTTTGTTCTTTTACTGCTTTTTGTTCTTTTTCTTCTTCGTCTTGTTGTACTTGTTCTTCGACTTCATCGTCTTCTTGTTCTCCTCTTCTTCTTCTTCTTCTTTTTCTTCTTCTTCGTCGTCTTGTTGTTCTTCCTCTTCTCCACTTTCTTGTTGCTGTTCTTATTTTTCTTGTTCATGTTGTTGTTGTTGTTTGCCTTCTACTTCTTCTTCTTCGTCTTGTTGTTGTAGTTCTTCTTCTTCGTCTTGTTGTTGTTCTTCTTTTTGTCTTTATTGTACTTTTTTCTTAGCCACTTTTTAAAAATACTAATTATTTCTTCCCTGTATTATTATTATTATTATTATTATTTCCTTGGTTCTACTCTTTATGTCTTCTTCCTCTTTTATTCTTTCCTTCTCCTTTTTCATCACTTTCTACTTTTCTTCTTCTTTTTCATCATCACTTTTTTTCCTTTTCTTCTTCTACATCGAAAGCCTCAGCTTCTTTCTAATTATCCATTTTTCACTTATTTTAATTATTATGTCTTATACAGATGTCATTCGACACTTCTAAGATTAATCTAGCAGTACACAAGGTGGTACTATATATATAAGAATATGTTGCGCCAATATAGAAGGTGGTCCTGTAAAATCTTGGCACCAGTAAAAAAAAAAAATAGGCAAATCTCTTAACCAAAACGTAGAGTTGTCTCCCATTTTTTATTTTCTTTAATCTTTTTTTCTTTAATTCTTTGCTGTCAGATTTAAAAAAAAATATTTTTTTCTTTGTATTTCAGTCTACCATTTATTTTTCCTTATCAAATTCTTTTCCCGAGTTATCTCTTCTGTCTCCCTATTTTTTCCCTCTTGAGACCTTATCATTTCCATCTACCATCTTTCTTTATCGATTTTCGATTTCTCATCCTTCACGCTTTCCTCTTCTCTCCTTACGGCAGCATTTTCTCTGAATGTCTTCATGTTTTTTTTTCCGTTTTATCTATCTAAGGTTTCTTCTTTTCTTCCATATTTTTTAGACTATCTTTTCCTTTCACGTCTTTAAGTCCCAATCGTTTACCCAGCCAAACAAATTCAAGCCTGACCCCAGCCCGAATTTTATCACGCGCCAGCTTAACCTTTCCAATTTCTGCAGTCCCTGAGGAAAGCTGACGAGGCAAGCTTATCTGCGACGGGCAGTGATTTAATTTAATTTTTATTCTAGTGTAGATTGAACTTAAATAAAACCTGTCATCATTCCTATCAATATTTAATAAATTTTATCACCGTTCGTATCCAATGGCTTTCGTGGTAAATAAATTTGTTGAATATCTGCACCATGCTTTCAGAAGTCTTGCATTTTAAAGTAATATTGTTGTTTAGTAAGCAAGGCTTAGTCTGGCAAAAGGCCTGGATAATGAAGCATAAATAATAATAAATATAAATAATAGAACAGTCCACATTAAAAAAAAAGTTTTTGGAATGAGTTTCCCGACAATTTGTCAAATATTTAAATAATTTCTTGGTCCGAAGATTGCATTTAGAATGAAACAGTCTATCGCCTCTAAGTGTTGACTTCAATGTTCACATTTATATTTACATACGCTCTATCTCTGATACTGAGCACTTTATCCCATAAATATAGCACACCTTAAGAGTATATTCCTTCATATATATATATATATATATATATATATATATATATATATAACATTGAAGTTAACACTCAGAGGTTACAGGCTGTTTCATGCTAGACGCAATCGGCCTGACGATGAAACAGCCTGTCGCCTCTGAGTGTTGACTTCAGTGTTCACTTTTATATCTACACTCGCTTTATCTCTGATATTGAGCACTTTATCCCATAAATATAGCACACCTTAAAACTATATATATATATATATATATATATATATATATATATCATCAACAGAGAGACTGTTTGGCTGCATCACAGCTCATCAGAATGGCTAGACATTCGATTGGTTCAAGCAGGGATCGAAACACGACCGATTTGTCATCAGTCAGAGATTCTACCCCCAATTTATCACCGCAGAGCAAAGTGGAAGGGACATTTTAACGTTTTTACTATCGTCGCATGGCAGAGATGAAGAAATATAGTTTTAATGTATGCTATAATTAGGAGTTAAAATGCTCAATGTCAGAGATACAACGTATGTAAATATAAATATAAACTTACCGTTGAAGTCAACACTTACAGGCGAGACACTGTTTCATGCTAAACGCAATCATCAGGCCGCCTGACGATTGCGTCGAGCATGAAACATCCTGTCGCCTCTGAGTGCTGGATTCAATGTTCATTTTTAAGTAAGGTAGTAAAAATTTGTTTTCATGTCTGCATTTTGAGATGAACCCAGATCGTTTATTTAGTAATTTATTTTGGTCTAGGAAGGTAATAATAGCTATTTTTTCGTTCAAGCAAAGTTTGCAGGTTTTTGATTGATTGTTGTAGGCTGATGATCTTTTCCTTATTTTCCAGAATAGTTTACCCACAATGCACCACTGACCCATATATATGAATAGTCCAGGAAAATCCAACATTCGTGGCCTGACTACTGCGCCTAGCATGAAACAGCCTGTCGCTTCTGAGTGTTGATTTCACTGTTCACTTTTATATTTATATTTACATACGCTTTATCTCTGGTATTTAGCACTTTATCCCATAAATATAGCACACCTTAATACTATATTTCTTCATAAATAATTTCTGCTTACATTTTGTTGGATATGCGGGTGGTTTAATGGATAGTGTCTCGTAATGTGAACTCGGGTCGTTACATTTTCTTATGCACTAATACCCTTGGAAAAGATATGAATTAATTTCTTCTTGCCCCGCTTATTGGTTAGATACTATCGAAAAAAAAAATCGTTGTTATATCCCAAAACTTATTAATACAATATTCACTCGCAAACAAATAATTATTAAATAAGAATGTTTCAGCTTTAAATATCCCACAAAGGGTTGATAATCCGTAAAACCAAAGCAATCCATTTGTAAGAAAATTGGGAATCTTCTAGACCATCCTGATACAGTTGGAAATTTTAAAAAATCTCGTCTCAATTCATCCTTCCAATAATCTTTTATGATAGAAACATTTATTCCCCATAGACCCCGTATAAAACGAGGTCGGGTAGCTGTTTCCCGAGACGAGACTCTCTCCTCCGACGTAGACGCGTCTGGGGGATCCTCTCTACTCGGAAGCAGAGTTTGACCAGCATAGCTAGTGACGAATCTCTAACTGAAGACCAACATACTGTATTTACTACTATATTTATGTGAATGGGGACATACCTATTATGTTTTATATATATATTGTGTGTGTGTGTATGTATGTATGTGTATATATATATATATATATATATATATATATATATATATATATATATATATATATATATTGGACGACCTTGGTAGTATTTTTCTTTAGAAATTAGATAATTATCCAAACATTGTATCGGAATGTGTAAAGTGTCTTCTCCCCAACCCTGGAAAAGGCAAACTATCTTTACTCATAAGTCCAGTTCGTCAAGAGGCAAAAACATATGTCTAATAACTCATCCTGGGTACGTCCTGTTTTACTGGCTTCAATCGAAAGGGTACCCTATCTCTGAAGAAGGGAGTCCTATGATTTTTATACAACTGATGAAATGCATAACAATTGGGGAAGAGAAAAAATTAACGATAAACAAGGATTTATTGACGGACAATTGTAAATGAAACTGAAAGAAGTCTTAAATCAGTAATGGAAAGCAAGAAGAAAGGACTAACTATTAATTGTAAGAAGACAAAATACTTACATGTCAGCAAAAGAGACAACTCAAGATATGAGGGTGATGTTGAGGATATCAAAATAAATCAGATAAAAGCGTATGTAGAACGAAACAATCTGGGCATACACTAGTTAGTGACTGGAAGTTTCCCGTCTCAAATGATCATAGGGGGCAATATTGAAAAAAATGCGCCTGTAGAAATAGATAACGGGGTAAGAGAAGGAAACAAATTTGGCCCGGATTAAAAAAAAAACAAAAAAAAAAAACCTTGCCCATCGATTTTCCGCACCGATAACCGTTATGGTGCCCGCACAGAAAGGTGTTAACAAAATATCAATTTCAAATGTAATTACATGAAAATAACGTTAACCTGATAAGACTATAATAAACTATCAATTACATATAAATGTAAATCCTAAAAGACCCTTAGATAAATATCTAGCATTTGATAGGCAAATTTCAAACTTGTAATCGTTTATCGTTGAAAGCTTAAGAATTCACTTTAAAATAAAAATAACTTTTACTTTTATATACCATATATACTCGCGTATCATGCAACCCTTGAAGACCTAATTTTGAAGCTAATTTGACTACAGTAAATGTATATATAGTTTGATCAACAGTGCAGCCAGGGGCAGTAGTATATACGCTAATTAGTGTAGGATGCGACCACCTTAAAATTTGCTATGAAATTAGGTCTTCAATAGTTGCATGATACACATATGTATACGGTATATATAACAAACAAACCTATAAGAATATTTTTTGGAAGTTACTTAAATCCTGTATATATTGTAGAAGTGGATAGCGTATACAGTGGTCAAGGGATGAGTTTAATACTAAAGAACATTACGAAATTGATCCCACGTTTTCTATCATCCTTTTAATAGATTACACTAAATATCTTTTGGAATTTCTTCTGATTCTACTATGGCCAATAAATTGGGGGTGTTTTTAATACTAAAGAAAAATACAAAAATAACTACCCACTTTTTACCATCCCTTCCTTTGATTATAAGAATCTTTAGTTACCGTATATACTCGCGTATCATGCGACGCTTGAAGACCGAATTTGACGCTACAGTAAATGAATACATAGTTTGGTCAACAGCGTAGCAAGGGTCAGCAGTACATGCGCTAATTTTATGTCTCGTGTATGATACAACCCTCTTAAAATTAGCTTCAAAATTAGGTCTTCAAAAGTCGCATGGTACGCGAGTATATACGGTATATTAAAATGCATTAATAATTCTCAGCCTAAGTGTTTTACGGCCATATCACGTTGAAACATTGGTACTCGTACAATCACCTAAGTTAAGCAACCCCAAGCTTGGTCTGTACCTGAACGATAATATTTAGGACAAGACCGCTTGTGAATAGGAGAAGATGTAATCTAGTGTCTTCGGCTGGTGTAATGGATAACGAGTCAGTAATTGTAAATCGGATAGGCGAGTTTCATTTCCCGTCGCGGTCATTTTATTCACACATGTGCAAATAATCTTAATCTTATGACTCCAGCTATGGGTTAAAGAGTAAAACTTGTCTCAGTAAATCATTCTTATCTCAAAACAATTTTTACAATCTAAAATAATTACTGACTTTAAATAACCTGCAAAAGGTTGATAAACCGTAAGAAATAACTCTATGAAACACAGCATTGTGATAAAAATGTTTTACACGAGAAATCCGTTTTTCATCAGATTCTGTTTTTTGTTCAAGCATCTAATCAATCTACCTTGGTATTGTCTCATCTATTTATCTATCTAATTTTCTTTATAGCCCTCTGTTCCTATCTATCTATCTATCTATCTATCTATCTATCTATCTACGTCCTTATATATTTGTGTTAAAAGCAGTTACTGATTCTGACAGACAGTAAAATAGGATTGGACTGTTTTGAAGGCTTTCTTTTTTGTGAACGACATTAATTATGAAGAAGGTTTGTCCCGAAGAGCAACAATATTGTTGAATCAAATAATCGGCCCATTTTACCATCCTTTCATTGATTTCTGATAACAAGTTCTTTATTCGTTATTATTTTCGGGCTTCATCATTAATGAGCGTTTCATTAAAGAGATTATTTAGCACTTTACAAAGAATCAGAACATTTTTCAACATAATCTTTCTACTATCTATCTATCTATCTATTATGTATGTATGTATCTATCTATCTATCTATTATGTATGTATGTATCTATCTATCTATTATGTATGTATCTATCTATCTATTATGTATGTATGTATCTATCTATCTATTATGTATGTATGTATCTATCTATCTATTATGTATGTATCTATCTATCTATCTATCTATCTATCTATGTATGTATCTATCTATCTATCTATCTATCTATCTATCTATCTCAGTCTGTTAATATCTATCATTCTGGTCATTATCTATCTATCTATCTATCTATCTATCTATCTATCTATCTCAGTCTGTTAATATCTATCATTCTGGTCATTATCTATCTATCTATCTATCTATCTATCTATCTCAGTCTGTTAATATCTATCATTCTGGTCATTATCTATCTATCTGTCTATCTATCTATCTATCTCAGTCTGTTAATATCTATCATTCTGGTCAATATCTATCTATCTATCTCAGTCTGTTAATATCTATCATTCTGGTCATTATCTATCTCTATTCTCTATCTATCTATCTATCTATCTATCTATCTATCTATCTCAGTCTGTTAATATCTATCATTCTGGTCATTCTATCTATCTATCTATCTATCTCAGTCTGGTATCTATCATTCTGGTCATTATCTATCTATCTATCTATCTATCTATCTATCTATCTATCTATCTCAGTCTGTTAATATCTATCATTCTGGTCATTATCTATCTATCTATCTATCTATCTATCTATCTATCTATCTATCTATCTATCTATCTCAGTCTGTTAATATCTATCGTTCTGGTCATTATCTATCTATCTATCTATCTATCTCAGTCTGTTAATATCTATCGTTCTGGTCATTATCTATCTATCTATCTATCTATCTCAGTCTGTTAATATCTATCGTTCTGGTCATTATCTATCTATCTATCTATCTCAGTCTGTTAATATCTATCGTTCTGGTCATTATCTATCTATCTATCTATCTATCTATCTCAGTCTGTTAATATCTATCATTCTGGTCAGTATCTATCTATCTATCTATCTATCTATCTATCTATCTCAGTCTGTTAATATCTATCATTCTGGTCAGTATCTATCTATCTATCTATCTATCTATCTATCTATCTATCTATCTCAGTCTGTTAATATCTATCATTCTGGTCAGTATCTATCTATCTATCTATCTATCTATCTATCTATCTATCTATCTATCTCAGTCTGTTAATATCTATCATTCTGGTCAGTATCTATCTATCTATCTATCTATCTATCTCAGTCTATTAATATCTATCATTCTGGTCAGTATCTATCTATCAGTCTATCTATCTATCTCAGTCTGGTAATATCTATCATTTCATCCCTATCTATCTATCTATCATCTATCTATCTATCTATCTATCTATCTATCTATCTCAGTCTGTTAATATCTATCATTCTGGTCAGTATCTATCATCTATCTATCTATCTATCTATCTATCTATCTCAGTCTGTTAATATCTATCATTCTGGGTCAGTATCTATCTATCTATCTATCTATCTATCTCATCTGTTAATCTCATCATTCTGGTCATCTATCTATCTATCTATCTATCTATCTATCTATCTATCTATCTATCTATCTATCTATCTATCTCTCTCAGTCTGTTAATATCTTTCTATCTATGGTCATTATCTATCTATCTATCTCAGTCTATTAATATCTATTCTATCATTATCTATCCTCAGTCTGTTAATATCTATCATTCTGGTCATTATCTATCTATCTATCTATCTATCTATCTCAGTCTGTTAATATCTATCATTCTGGTCATTATCTATCTATCTATCTATCTCAGTCTGTTATCTATCCATTCTGGTCATTATCTATCTATCTATCTATCTCATCTGTTATCTATCATTCTGGTCATTATCTATCTATCTATCTATCTATCTATCTCAGTCTGTTAATATCTATCATTCTGGTCATTATCTATCTATCTATCTATCTCAGTCTGTTAATATCTATCATTCTGGTCATTATCTATCTATCTATCTATCTCAGTCTGTTAATATCTATCATTCTGGTCATCCTATCTATCTATCTATCTCTGTCTATCTATCTATCTATCTCAGTCTGTTAATAGCTATCATTCTGGTCATTATCTATCTATCTATCTATCTATCTATCTCAGTCTGTTAATATCTATCATTCTGGTCATTATCTCTCTCCTATCTATCTCAGTCTGTTAATCTGGTCATTATCTCTCTATCTATCTATCTCTGTCTGTTAAATCATTCTGGTCATTATCTCTCTCTCTATCTATCTCAGTCTGTTATTTTTCATTCTGGTCATTATCTATCTATCTTATCTATCTATCTATCTATCTATCTCAGTCTGTTAATATCTATCATTCGGGTCATTATCTATCTATCTATCTATCTATCTATCTATCTATCTATCTATCTATCTATCATTGGATGTTCACTATTTTGTTTCAACTCTGCATTTTTTTAAAACACAACGTTATTTTGGGGACAATGCAAAATCTTTGTTTTGTCTCTCCCCCTCTCTCTCACGCACAGACAAACACATATATATTTATATGTATGTACATATTTCGATGGATAAATTGCATAAATTACACAAAAATTAACATAACACTTGAAATACTAATAAGTAAATTTATGCAATAAAATCGGCATTGGTTTTAACCACGGCTGCCAGACGACTTCAGAATCTCCTGCATCTCTTCTGGACGGTCTCCTTGTTCAAGTTAGTGAATACTGCGATAATACTTGCCTTCACTTCCTACTCAACTGCGTCCAACACATAATAAATAGTCAACAGTGTTGCAGTCTTTCAAAGTAGGTGGTTAGATGTAAGGGGTAATCTTGTAGCGGAAATTGTCTCACAGCCATGACTGGGTTCCCCCTGTTTGTGTGGCATGACGCATAGCCCTGTTGCTAGACATAAGGTCTTCCAGGAGCCACCGTCTTGACCCAGGACAGCACTACTTCCTCAAGACACTTGATGTAGGCCGCCCTGTTGTGAGTGAAACCCTGTGAAAAGATAAATGGAGGCATAACGTCGCCATCCCAAGTGATCACTTCAAGCATCTTCGTAATCACAATTAGTCTCATCCAACTCTTTTCGAATTCTTTGAAATATCCTCACTAAAATGTACTTATTGGAGTTAAGGTGAATGCCAAGCATTACATGAGTCTATTTCCAAATTTCTGGCAGAGTGAATTGCATCATGGTGCTCATTTTCTCACAGACGGTGTCAAACTGATCTTACTATACTGTGCAGTCGATAAAATGAAAAAAAAACATGCGCATGCGCGAAATAAAAATGGCGACAATTTAACCATCGCAGATATGTGTGTGTGTTTTCTTGATGAAAATGAACTAATGAATAATAATTGTATCGGACATACAGCTTCATGCCCATTAAGAAGACCGACATTGAACCGCTCGGATCACGGCACCATTCGGAGCCATTTAAATACACAAGGAAATCTAACAACTTCGATGTGCAACATACGTGTAGAGAACACCATCATAATGCATTCATCTAACTGTAAAAACAAAAAACGCTTAAAAATCATGGAAGCCTTAATAATAAAAGATAAGAGAGCATCTCTATCAATTCTGAACATGTACACCACGTGACAACCAAAAAACATACTCGATGATACCTAATAGGTTAGCCAAAAGCGCTTGTACGCAAAGATTATTTGAATCATTTGAACGATTTGTACACACTATACGTTCAAAGAAGAAACGTTTGTATGCTTGCAAGTCTATCAATGCAGTCTTCATGGGTAAGAATTGTTGACCGAAAATTCATTAATCCTGCTAAAATTGAATCCAAAACAATCACGAAGGAATTGTTGTCCGAGCATACTTTCATCTGGCTAAATTTGGATCCAAAATTCGCATTTGTCCTTGTATAAATTTCTAACAATGCAATCTTAATGTTTAAAGAAAGTTGCGTGAACATCCTTTAATCCGGCTAAATTTCTTCCAAAAAATTTCTTCTAAATATGATACTTGGATATGTTTGTATCAATGCGATTTCAATGTGTAAGCGTAGCTGTCCAAATATCCATTCACTGGATGAAATTGAATCCGACATTCTCATATCAAATAAAGTACTTGCATAAGTTTGTGATTATGTAATCTTCATGTGTAAGCAATGTTGTCTGAAGAACATTTATTGCGGCTAAAATTAGATCCAAATTCTCATTCAAAATAGAACTTATATCAGGCAATCGCTATGTATAAGCTTTATTCACCAAATATGAATTTATCCATAGAAAATTAGTTGCAGAATTCTTATACCAAATATAGTAGATGTATAGTTTTCTATCAATGTAATCTCCATATGTAAACAATGTTTTCCGAAAATCCTTTAATCCGGCTAATATGGGTATAAAATTCTAATTGAAAATATAGTAATTGTATAAGTTTCTCTCAATCTAGTCTCTAAGTGTAAGCAATTATATCCAAACATCATTTTATCCGGCTAAAATTCAAATTGTCATCCCAAATAAACCATATGCATATGTTAGTATCAGTGCAATCTCTCGGGCGTAATTAATGTTGTCCGAACATCGCTTATTCCGGCTGTAGTTGGATCCAAATTTTCGTTCTAAACATGGTTATAAGTTTCAATCAATGCAATCAATATAAGAAATGAATCGAAAATTCTCTTCAGAAATATAACGCGTGTATCAATTTCTATCAATGCAATCACCATGTGTAAGCAATGTCATCGGATGTTACTTTAAACCCGGTAAATTGGACTCTAAATTCCCAAAATAGTACTCGTATAACTATCAATGAAATGTCCATGTACAAGCAATGTTGTCGGAACATGGTTTAATCCAGCTAAATTTGGATAAAAATACTCATTCCAAATATGGCACTTGCAAATTGTTTCTATCAAAGCAATGTCAATTTTTAGGCAATGTTGTCGGAACATGATATAATCGACTTTAAATTGCTTCCGAAATTCTCATTCCAAATGTAGTACTTGTATAATATTACATCAGTATAATCTCAATGTGTAAGTAATGTTGTCCGAATATAAATTAATCCGGCTCAAATTGATCCATTATTCTCATTTCAAATACAGTTACTGTGGAATTATCTATAAATACAATTTCCATGTGTAAACAATATTGTTTCAAAATGCATTAATCTGGCTAAAATTGGATCCAAAATACTCATTCCAAATATAGTACCTGTATAAGTTTCCATCAAATCAATCACAATGTGTAAGCAATATTGTCTGAACAAGCATTAATCTGGCTAAAATTGGATCCAAAATATTCATTCCAAATAGAGTAACTGTATAAGTTTCCATCAAATCAATCTCCATGTGTAAGCAATATTGTTTTAACATCCGGCTAAATTTGGATAAAAATACTCATTCCAAATATGGCACTTGCAAATTGTTTCCATCAAAGCAATGTCAATTTTTAGGCAGTGTTGTCGGAATATGATTTAATCCACTTTAAATTGCTCCCGAAATTATTCCAAATATAGTACTTGTATAATAATACATCAGTATAATCTCAATGTGTAAGTAATGTTGTCCGAATATAATTTAATCCGGCTAAAATTGGTCCATAATTCTCATTTCAAATGCAGTAATTGTAGAATTTTCTAGTACCTGTATAAATTTCTATCGATGCTATATCAATGTGTAAACAATTGTGTTCAAACATCATCTAATCTGTTAAATATGGTACCCAAAATTCTCGTTGCAAATTTTCTACTTGAAAATGTGTTTATCAATGCAATCACAATTTGTAACCAATGGCATCTGAACATCCTTTAAACCGGCTAATATTAGATGCCAAATCCTCATGCCAAATATAGTATTTGCGCAATTTCTTTCAATGCAATTTCAATGTGTAAGAAACTTCGTCCGTGAATCATCTAATCCTACAAATATTTTATTCAAAATTTTCACTACAAATATTGTAATTTTATAAGCTTTTAACAATTCAATCTTTATGTATAAGCAATGTAGTCCGGCTAAAATATTGGTTCATAATTTCCCATTCCAAATAGAATACATGTATAAATATCTATGAATGTAATGTCTATGTGGAAGCAATGATGTTGAACATCCTTTAATCCGGCTAAAATTGGATCCAAAGTTCCCATTCCAAATATAATACTTGTATCAGTTTCTATCAAGGCAATCAACATGTCTATGCAATGTTGTCCAAACACAATTTTATTCACCTAAATTTGGATCCAAAATTCTTCTTCCAAATATAGTAATTGTATAATGCAATCTCCATGTGTAAACCATGTTATCTGAACAACCTTTAATCCGGCTAATATTAAATCCAAATTTCTCATTCCAAATATAGCACTTGAATAAGTGTCTATCAATGTAATCCAGATGCGTAAGTGCGTCCTGGGTATGTCGATAAACAACATCCGCGTCCTGGGTAAGACAATAAACTACGTCCAACAGCAAGGCCTCTTATCAGGAGGTTTGGAAGAGCGTAAAACCACCTCTTAATTGCTGGTGTTCCCAGGTCCAACCTGACCCGGGGTGGTAGCATCTGTTAGGGTCCCAGCTATTGGCAAATAGTTAACCCGGAAACTGAGGTAAAAAGCATTATAAAAGTGTAAAAACAGGTTTTAATACCAGAAATACTTTGTAAAAAATTATTAGAAATAAATATTTGAAGATAAAAAAACTATTACCACCAATATATTTTTGAAAGAACATTACCAGCAATATATTTAAAAAAAAAATTACCAGCAATATATTTAAAATAAAAACAAAACATTACCAGCAATATATTTAAAAAAAAAAAAAACATTACCAGCAATATATTTAAAAAAAAACAAAACATTACCAGCAATATATTTAAAAAAAACAAAAAACATTATCAGCAA
>CAHIKZ030003358.1:235000-265000 GCA_903632075.3 Acanthosepion pharaonis | reverse complement strand
ATGGCCCAGACTACAAACTATCTAAGTCATTTCTCAGAACTATAAACTTTATGTATTAATTCAAGTTTATATGTATATGAGGTTACATTTTTTTTTTTTTTTTTTTTTTTTTTATAATTTTATATATATATAAATAAACGTTGTAATTTTATATATATATAAACGTTTTAATTTAAAGTTGTAATTTTGAATTTGTAATTAAAATTGTAGTTAAATTGAATGAATTTTAAACTTTTAATTTCTTTTTAAATAATACTACACGCATTAAAAAAGAATCCAAAAATAACACCTATAGTAAAATAAATTAATATGAAAATACCATAACATGTAACTTTGAATGACCCATGTCCTCAGTACTTACATGTGAAATATTATAATAATAGGTTTATATATAAAAGAAAAGTTTACTTTGTCAAAAAATTAAGTAAACCATTTCTGCTGTCATAAATTTCTTACAAACAAAAAAAAAAAAAAAAATGTAACCTCAAATACATAACATTAAACTTAATGTTAAAATAATCCCATAATATAATGGATTCTAATACATTTAACTGTTCTTAAAAAAGAATATAGTAAAATAAAAATTAAAAAGGAAAATATTTCAAATCGTAGTTAAATAAAAAAGAAAAAAAAAAAAATCTTTTAATTTTAAAAAGATGACGTTGAAAAAATTTTTACCGTTAACAATTTTTTTTTTTTTTTTTTTTTTTTTTTTTTTTTTTTAAACGACATCCATTCAACCGACGTCAGGTTTCAGTGTAAAATACATCCTCACCCCTTAAAAAATGGCTAATAACTGATACAATGATACTGTCATAAAGGAAAATCTAGACACCCCGTGTTCAATTTGAGTAGAATATTCTGTAAACTGGAAACGTGATTTTGGCTGTGTATTTAAAACCCGGTAAATTTTAAAAAATTACTCCAAAATTCGCTTGAAGATGAAATAGAACTAATGCTTTTAATTTATTTGCAAAATAAAATTAATTAGCTTTTAATTTTTAAAACATTTTTGAAACTGTGTTGAAATATCTATATATATATTCATATATATATATATATTCATATATATCTATATATATATTCATATATATATATGTATATATATTCATATATATATATATATTCATATATATATATGTATATATATATTCATATATATATCTATATATATATATTCATATATATATGTATATATATATATTCATATATATCTACATATATATTCACATATATATATGCATACATATACATATCTATATATATATTCACATATATATATATATATGTTACATATATATATATGTATTCACATATATATGTATATACATATATATATATATATATATGATGCATATATATATATATATATATTCACATATATATATATATATATATATTCATATATATATATATATATATATATTCACATATATATATATATATATATATATATATATTCCTCATATATATATATTATATATATATATATTCATATATATATATATATATATATATATTCACATATATATATATATATATATATATATATATATATATATATATATATATATATTCATATATATATATATATATATATATATATATATATATATATATTCATATATATATATATATATATATATATATATATATATATATATATATATATATATATATATATATATATATATATATATATATATATATATTCACACACACACACACACACATATATATATATATATATATATATTTATATTAACGTCCTGAATGGACACAGCCCATAGAAGAAGAAAGATAAAAAAGAAATGAGCCCAAAAGAATAAAGAGTAACCGACTGTACAAGCTTTTACAAATGGCTGACAGAATCAGAAGTGGCAGGAATGGTGAAAAGACAAACATTTTGTAAACATTCCGGCAAAGAACAGGAAGTTGTGGAGAGCCATGGGAGCGGCATTTAAAAGAAGTATATAAAAATATTACAGTGAAAGCGAATGAGAAGGCAGAGAATGGGGAGGAGTGAGGTGTGGACAAAAAACAAACAAGATTCAAGAAGGCATAGATGACGTTGCATGTAAATTTTTGCAGATTGTAATTATCAAGGGAGACACGGAGGAATAATGGATAACGGCTCGGATTGAGGAATCGGAGTTCGAATTAGAGTCGGATTCATTACGTTTCACTTACGTCCTTATACCGTTGGGAAAGGTATGAATCCTCTTCTTTTGACCCCATGGGTAAATAGCAGGACAGACTGGGTTCTATAACCTTGGGTGACAACCGAACTAGGAAAAGAAAAAACTCAAAAGGAAAATTCAAGACAGGCCTGGAGAGGGTTGGGCTCCATCATGCTATCTTACCCAAGAGACACCACTACTGGCTGCACTACTAAGTTATCAAGGAAGCGAGAAATCGGAAGGGAGTTCCACAGATGGGAAGTGCGAGGAAAAAATTGCAGTAGGAGTGGTGGTTCCAGCTAGCTAGTTCGACAATAAAAAAATGAGACCTATTTGCCAATCTAGTAGCACATTTGGGCCACCAGAGAAAAAAGCTTATCAGAACAGTTGCCATGAAAATATTTCTAGAAAAACAAAGCCAGGTCATGTTGATGAGAAAGTGACTGAAATCGAGATGCCTGGTCAGGATCGATTATACCACAGACCCTTCTTTGGATTTTGTCAAGAATACAAAATATAAATAAACACTTCTGACATTTTCAAGAATTCAGAAAAATATTAGTTTTCGTCGTTCTCTTTAAATCTGTTGCAGTGTTAGTTGTATGGTGCAGTGTATTTCAATTAGACTAGATGAGATTACTCTGGCATCAGACTTCCTTATGTGTGGGATCCAGTTGTAAGCAATGGGTTCACTTGGCTTAAAGCCGACCCTGTTTTTAGCAATAAGCTATTTTTCTCTCTTTCTCTTTCATTCTATGTTTTTCTTCTCAGTTTTTTTTTTCTTTTTAACTCTCCTTCGGTCTTTTACTCTTTCTTACACTTTCTCGCTTAAACCGAACGAACATCATATCCTGTCAGAGGCGATGTGCCATGCGCCATTCTTAAGCCAAGCTGACATCCGGCGGAAGCTCTTCGCTGGCTGAACTCCGGCCAAATAGCCACGCAGAGAATCACCAACTTCCGGTGGAGCACTCCATGTAATCGTAATTGCCGAAAAGAGGGTATTTTCTTAAAACTGTCGTTTGTATTCCCACGGGTTCTTTTATGGAATCGATTATCATTTAGATTCCTTTAGAACGTTTGTTGTGTATTTTGTTTTCAATATCGCATACAGTATTAAATACCAATCAGTTAAGTGCCATACGAAATACACGCTTGGGCGGTCATCTCTCTTTTGATTCATGTCTTTCTCGCAGGAGGTTGCCGTTTCTTTCTCTGGTAGACTGGTTGCAACTCAAGTCTATCCTGTCGTTCAATTGATAGCTTGGCGGAGAAGAGATGATTTCATACAGTTCCTAAATGTATTTATAGATAAGTGAATATAACGAACCCGACTGGAATTCGAACTCGACTCTCCGAATTCTCATCTTGAGCCGTTATCTGTTGCCCTTTTTTTTTTCTTTTATTATAATTTCTACTTTTATGTCATTTTCTTTCAAAGAACTTGTACTTTGTTTTCGCTTAATACACACATTTGGAAGTGTAAAGATTGATTTTAAACAAATACAAATGTAGATTTTTGAACGACTTGATTTTTTTTTTTTTAAGTTTATCGATTTTTTACGCTATCTCTTACATTGTACAATGTATGTGCCAAGTTTGGTCAAAATCGGTTGGATGGATGTCGAGTGAAAAGCTATCACACAGACAGGCAAACAAACACACATACATCCTCTGTTATATATATAGATATAGATATAGATAGATATAGATAGATAATCCATGTTTATATTGAAATTTTCTTCGCAGAAATTTAATGATTTCTAATAAACTTGAAAGTTAGGACTTTTGGAAATAGAAGATCTGTATAGCCAGTTGCATCTCAGAAGGAAAAGTGCTAATGTAGATCAATTTACAACCCACCAATGGCTAAGGTCGCTCAGGGGCAAAGGGTGAGGACGATTCCCACCGGCTTAGCTATTCGATATGGCACTAGTATTTGGTAACAAATAACTTCAATCATTCCAACCAACACGATAATAAAAAAATCAGTATTTTCCTTTGGTTGCAAAAGCTACTTAGAAACCTTCTCGTACGTTTTACTACACCATGTGGGGAGTCTTTTTTTTTTTTTTTCAAATCTTTTCACCCCAAGCAAGATGTGAGTGCCACTAGCACACAAGGGGTTACATAAGGTGGGAGTAAGAGTAAAGAGGCGTGATAAAGGAAAGGATTAAGAGAAGGATGGGGAATAGATCAAGGCATCTGGCTCGACACAGAGAACCAACTTTCCTGGCGTAGATGAATCTATTGATTCAATGTAATTGTGCCATTTCAGGTCAGCGAACAGTGTGAGACCAAGCAGTCGCAAAGAGGTTCTTTTGTGGAGTTGAGCATCAGATATTCTAATGGGGCAGGAAGGGTTCTCTGTGATGGGTAGTAGAGAACAGTTTTTGAGGCATTAAAATTAATACGCCCCAGTCAACAACAGATTGGAGGTCCTTTACCAATATGGAATAAAGAATCAGACGGCAATAGTATTTCGTGTCAAATGATTAATTTGAATCTCCACCACAATCACAAATATAAATGTAGTAATTTTTTCCAAACGCTATGTTGAAACATTCTAACAGGCATGGCTATTGCATTTAGAAATGCCATTATTTGTCAATTGTTAAAGGTAAATTGTTCGCCTCGGGCAATTTATGGCGGCACTATTATTTGATGCATAACTATAAAAGTCGACATTTCTATTTGATTCCAAAAGTGAGATAGAAACATTCACACAGACATGTATATATTGCCAAATGAGAAAAAAAGAATTATTAGAGACGGCACGTGTATTTCGTGAAATATGATAGTGAATCATTGCCAACAGTATGATTTCACAAGTTGACATTTTTATTTGTTTCCAAAATCAAGCTTTCATCTTCCAAATTCGTGTGTAGTAAGCAAAAACAAAGCACAAGTCTTTGAAGGGAAATTACAAAAGAGTAGAAATCATGAAAAGTAGAAAAAAATAAAAAAGTAGGAATTATAAAAAAAGTTGGAACCATAAAAAACTTAAATAATAAAAGCAGATACTATAAAAATGTTAAAAAGTAAGTATAAAAACGTAGAAATTATAAAATGTATGAATAAAAAAAGCAGAAATTATGAAAAATTTTAGATAATATTAAAATGTAGGAATTGTGAAAATGTAAAAATTATAAAAATGTAGAAATTATAAAAAACAGGTACTATAAAAATGTAGAAATTGTAAAATGTGTGAATGATAAAAAGTATGAATTATAAAAAATTAGATTCAATAAAAATGTCGACATTATAAAAAAGCAGATACTAGAAAAAATGTAGAAATTGTATAGTAGGAAACATAAAATGTAGAGTTTATAAAAAATCGATACTACAAATATGTAGATATTATAAAAAAGTAGGAATAAAAAAGTAGGAATCAGAAAAAGTATAAATAAAAAAAGTAGATCGTATAAAAATGTCGACACTATAAAAATGTAGACATTATAAAACAGTAATAACCATTTAGATATTATAAAAAGTAGGAATAAAAAGGTAGAATTTATAAAAAAAGTAGGAATCATAAAAGTATAAATAATAAAAGTGGATACTATAAAAATGTAGGAATCATAAAAAGTATAAATGATAAAAGTTGTTGCTATAAAAAGTATAAATGATAAAAGTGAATCCTTTAAAAATGTAGACATTATAAAAAGTCGATACTTTAAATATGTAGACATTATAAAAAAAGTAGATACTATGAAAAAGAAAAAAAATATTAAAAACAGTAGAAATACCGTGGGAATATAGAAAGTTAAAAAAGACAAAAAAAGAAAAAAAATTGTTTTACCCGACAAAAATGAAAAATTTCAGTCGCTTATAGAAAATACTTAAAAAAAAAACAAAAAGTAAGTATCCATAATGAATAATTACAGACGGGAAGAGATAAAAAAAAAACATTAAAGAGAAAAATCTAAAATAAACACCCAGAAGATAAACCTATACGTACTTGAAGGTTTTTACATATATCTGCACAAATAGGCTGGCGAACACACACACACACACACACACACACACACACTATCGCGCATGCGCTTATTGCCATGTCCAATCGAAGGAAAGGAATTTGGCCTAAAGCTAAGAAATGTTTTAAGGAAAAAGAAGAAAATAAATTCCCGGAGCAGAAAATACCAAAAGTAAAAGAGGGTGAGAATGTCAAAGGGTTAGCGATATAAAAAAGAAAATAAATACCAACAAGAGATAGTTACATGTGTTCATCCACTAGCAAATACACTGGTGGGGCTAAAATTGCCAAAAAGAGCCAGTCGTTTGAAAATGTATACTTCTATAGCGTGCTTGTGCGTACACCTACTTACTCACACACACTTATACAGTGTGTATATATATATATATATATATATATATATATATATATATATATATATATATAATGTGTGTTTTGTAAATATATAGAAAAATAGGAAAGAACCGTTAGTAATCCAAAGTTCTTTAGTATTTTTGTTTTTTATTTTAAAATACAGTGCTCGATACACAAGTAGAGCCTACTTTAAAATTATTTTAAAAATGATGATTATATATATATATATATATATATATATATAATATATAATATTAATATTATATTATATATGTATATAATTTTTAAATTTTTTAATATATATTTTTAAATATATTTTTATTTTTATTTATTTATTTAAATTTTTTAATATATATATATTTTTAAAATATTTTTTCTTAATATAAACTATGTAAAAACAATATATTGTTAATCTTTATATTTTATTTGGAAGTATATTTTGCTAATTTTGAGTGGTAAAATGTTGTTTTGTAATGTAATTAATAATTAATAGTTTCGTTTTAAAACTTCCTTTTTTCGGCCTTCCTTGAATTTCACTTGATTTTTCTTATAACTCCAACTTGGGGTGTTAAGGTTTTAATTCGTGTAACTTCTTTCCATTTAAGCCAGACAACATCCACCCTCCCCTTACCACCACTTGGGCAGTTTGGTGTTGTCTTTTTTTCTTAGCTCTGTGTCAATTTTTCAACTACTGTCTCTTTTTCAACTATTTAATTTTAAATTTTCTAGTACCGAAATTGAATACAATGCAACACTTTGAGTTGAATAAATCTAATGCATCGACGTTAGTTGAAATATTTTATACTCATGAGGTAATCTTGGATTTCTCTATTAAGTAATTTATATGCTTTGTTATAATAAATAAGACAGTAGGATCCCCAATGCGACGAAAAGCTCTTGACTGGTAAGTCCAGGATTCTTCGTGACATGAGACGACCTGAAATAACCCTCGGCTTGCCTTTATCTGCTCTTTTGCGTACTTGTGTAGGGTCGGCGGTGAACTTTTTCACTGATGACACCTCCCTATCATTTTAGAAATTTCTAGGGTAGATTTACTTTTTGAGAGTTCTGAGGTGATAGTTTTCTTTTCAGTATCACTTAAACTGCTTTTACAGCCAATCTTTTCACTAAATTCTTACACTTTTCTAATAATTTGGCACGGTCAAATCACCGTGCTGATAACAAATATGGCGCCAGTTTGTTTACATTGCGCAGATCAGTCCGAAAGTTTCAGTGATTGCGCAGGTTAATGTTGCCAACATTGTGTGACAATTTTGTGCGAATTGATTGGACGGTTTTTGAAATATTAAAAAAAAAAGTTATCTCGATAATAATTTGGCACGCAAATATATATATATATATATATATATATCGACCGTAGTCACTTTCTTACGGACGTGATGAGATTTCCCTCTGTCATTTCTACAAATATTTTCATGGCAACTGCTCTGACGACCTACATTCACTGGTGCCCCAACTGCATGAATTTAAGCGTGCTACTAGGTTGGCATCTCAGTCCCACCCTTCGACTGTCGAAACGGTTAAATGCAATCACCTCTTCTACTCCAACAGCTTCTCGCACTTCCCGACATTGGAACTATCCTTCTCTTGCTTGCTTCCCTGATAGCTATAATCATCAAATATTCAAATGTAATGTCAATCGACATCATCTGATGTCATGATCCTGATTCCTGTCCTTCCCTTCATCCTTTCCTAAAACATTCCTCTTTAGTCTTACTTTCACTCTCTGTAACCCATTGCGTGCTAGTGGCACTCCCGTCTTGTTTGGGGTGAAAAGCTTAAAAAATAAATATTCGAGTAAGGTGTCTTTTGGTTGCAATAATTCTGTCAAACGTGTTTGGTTAAATAACATGGACAAATTCAGTCTTTCATTTTTTTTTTTTTTTTTTTAATTTAATTTTTAGAATTTCCGACTTAGGTGTTTTGTGTTTAACGGCAAATTTGCTCAAAGTTCATATTTATTTTTATTTCAGATAATTTTCTTTCCGAGCACTTTTGAATGTTGCTACATTCGTTTTCAGCGATTGATGTGGGTTATATTTACGCAACAGATCTTTTTTTTTTATTCCGGCGTTCTCACGTCTGTCGGAACCCATTTCAAGTCACTTAAAGTGACGTCACTTAAATGGTCAAAATCAAATGCTTATATATATATATATATATATATATATATATATATGTGTGTGAGAGAGAGAGGGAGGAGAGAGAGAGAGATATTTAACATTTTACAATACATGGAGAAAGTCACCTTATTTAAGTTATTTAGTTGGCTTCTCTTTCATTACAATAACCTCCAAAATTTGGAGTCTTTCTTTTTGTACTGTGTCCTCTATATATATATATATATATATATATATATATATATATATATATATATATATATATATAATAGAACCTCGTTTAACGAATTTATTTCGTTTCCTAAACCACGTTCGTAACTGAAACTATTTTTCCAATATGAATCAATGTAAAATTGATTAATCCGTTTCTGGTCCCAAGATGATTGTTTATTTAAACTTTAACAACAGTTCTTTGTGCACAAATTTATTTATAAAACTAATGTAAATCATTAACTCTACAAAAAAAGAACAAAAAACAAAACAAAACATTCCTAAACACACTATAGACTATAAACTAAAGGTTTCTTTGGAACTATATATATATATATATATATATATATATATATATATATATATATATACACAGAGCAACCTCATTTCTCACATGTGTAACAAATCTGTTTTCGAACACAATATTCGAGATGAAAATGCCTCGGTTATCAAACAAAATTTTGGTTCTTGAACGACATTGCCAAACCCGAACGGAATCACTTCTGACTTTACCACCGTGTTGTATACATTCGTGAGTTGTACTGTGTTTTTTTCTATTTTTCATTAGTCCTTAGTTAAGGCTCCCAAAAAGCTAGCACTTTTAAAGGAAAAAGAAAATTTAAGAGAAAAACAATTGTAGATGATATTATCTCTTCCTACTCAGTTTCATATGGCAAAATCAACGGATTAATCAATTTTACATTGATTCCCATTGGAAAAATAGTTTCGGTTTACGAACATTTTCGGGTTACGAACAGGCTTCAGAAACGAAGTAAGTTCGTTAAACGAGGTTCCACTATACACATGAAGAAATATAATTTTAATGTGTGCTATATTTATGATAGACCGTATGTATATATAGAAATGAACATTGAAGTCAACACTCAGAGGCGACAGGCTGTTTCATGCTAGGGTTGTTGACTTCAATGTTCACTTATATATATATATATATATATATATATATATATATAATTGATAAATTATCGTCTAAATTACGCAGAAATGAAAATAACACTGAAAACTAATTTGTAATGTTTTCTGGACGGTATCCTTGTTTAAGTTGATGAATGCTACGATAATGCTTTTGCGTTCGGTGCATCTTTGGGTTTCAAAGAGTTTTGTTGGTCTCTTGTTCAAATGGGGTTTCAATCTGGGAAGTTATGTAAAGGGTAATGTGGTTGCAGAAATTGTCTGACAGGCGTGACTAGGTTCTCCTGCTTGTGTGGCATGGTTCCGAGTCCTGTTACCAGACATAGGGGCTTCAAGCAGCCACCATCTTGACCTAGGGCAGCACTATCTCCTCTAGGCAGTTGATGTAGTCCTCCATGTTTAAGGCTCTCAACAACAAATTCGGGAGTTTCTTTCTTAGCAGAACGGTTAAGTGACTTTTTCGAGCTGCCGTACCTTTATAATCCCCATTAGACTCATCCAACCCTTCCCGAGCACTCTCTCACTTAACACTCTGAAATGTTTGTAATGGAGATTCTAGTTCCAATGCCAAGCATTGCAACATGCCATTTCCAAATTTCTGGCGGAGTGGACTGCGTAATGTTCCTCTTTTTCTCATAGACGGTGCCCAACTGACAATACCATACTGTTGACAAAATTAAAAACAAACAAAGCGTACGCGCGAAATTAAAAATAAAGAATGGAGAAAATTTACCCCAGGCAACCTCATATTGTACATATACACTATAACATAAGCAATTAATCCTATATATAGACACCAGGTATCATTTCATATCTAGATATTTTCAAATTCCGGAGTTTCCATGGACAGGTCACCCAAATATTGTATTAGATGTATTTTTTTTTAATTTTGAGACTGCATTTGGAAATAATTTCATTGCAGTGATTAAATATATATATATATTTCTCCTCTCTCGGGTCCCACCTTCGTCACACATTTACACTCTAACTTCCGGTGTTCTGTTATATTGGAGTAGTTTTCTTTGACTTGGACATCTTTACACTTGCCTGTAGAGTCCTTACGGTCGAAAACCGAGTTGCGAGGTTGGTTGACATTTTAGCCTTTTCTTATATATATATATATATATATATATATATATATATGAGAGAGAGAGAAATATAGTTTTAATGTGTGCTATATTTATGGGATAAAGTGCTCAATATCAGGGATAGAGCGTATGTAAATATAAAAGTGAACATTGAAGTCAACACTCAGAGGCGACAGTCTATTTCATGTTAGGAGCAATCGTCAGGCCGCGAATGTTGGATTGTCTATTTATATATATATGGGTCAGTGGTACATTGTGGGTAAACTATTCTGGAAAATAAGGAAAAGACCATCAGCCTACAACAATCAATCAAAAATCTGCAAACTTTGCTTGGAGGAAAATAGCTATTATTACCTTTCCAGACCAAAATAAATTACTAAATAAACGATCTGAGCTTATCCCAAAATGCAGACATAAAAACATATTTTACTACCTTACTTAAAAATCGAAACCTGAAATGAATATATACAAATAAACAAAATAATATAAAAAAACAAGTGAAATAAATTAACCCCCAAAAATAATAAACAAATTAACAAAACCACTACCGTTAGAATAGACGAAATAGAAGAAAATAAAATACATAAAAAACAAGTAAAAATAATCAACCCAAATAAATAAATAATAATAAACAAATTAACAAACCAATCCAGCTAAAATAACCGTTAGAATAGACTACAACAACCAATCCAAAAATTGGATGTAAAAATAGATCTAACTGCTATATAACGATGAAAAACATTACTACGTTACTCAAAAATCAAAAAACAAATAGAGTAAATAAAAATATATAAAATAAAATGATAAGTAAATAAATAAAAAACAAATAAAAATTAATGCAAATAAATACATAAATGAAGAAATTAACAAATCAATCTAATAAAATAACCGTTAAAACTAATAAAAATAAGCATAAATTAGTAAAAAAGTAGTAAAAATAATAAATCAAGATAAACAAATGAATTAATTAAAAACTGTCCCCCACCAAAATAACAGAATAAACTCCGGTAAGCAATCTAAACATTGAACGAATAAATAGCCTTAATTATCTTCCCGGACCAAGACCAACTATTAAATAAGCGACCTAAGTAAATCCTTCCCAATTTCCTTAATACGTTAATAAAACATCAAAAACCGAAAAAAAATAATACTACAAAATGAAAATGAAAAACAAATAAATTAAATCAACCAAGCAAATACATAAATAAATAAAAAAAAGCCATTCCCGCAAAAATAACCGCCAGAATAGATTACCCACAATGCGCCAATGGCCGATATATATAAATAGTCGAAGAAAAATCCAAGATTCGCGGCCTGACGATTGCATTTATCATGGAACAGCCCGTCGCCTCTCAGTGTTGACTTCAATGCTTACTCATATATATATATATATATATATATATATATATATATATATATATATATATATATATATAATAATAAAAATTTTTGTTTAAAAATATGATTCCTTCGCTTCCATAAGAGTTCTCATGTTTCAATGTTTTTTTAATGTTTTATTCCTTTCTTTTAGATGCCAGAAATATTGGGATAGAGATGTCTGATTTCTGGCATCTAAAGGACCATGCCTAAAAAAACACACGTAAACCGAGAGATAGCTTATTCCTAAATTTTCGCTTGAAGATGAAACGGGACTAAACACCTCAATTCAACTTAATTTTAATAATTATTTGGATTGTTTCGGCTCTCGTTTTTGAAACATGAGAACTCTTATGTAGCAAAGGAATCATATTTTTAAACAAAAAACATTATTATAATAAAGCTCTACTTCTGTATGGAACACTGTCTTCTTAAAAATAAAAAGAAAAATACTAAGGAACCCCGGATTATGCACCGAATGTGTTATTTTCTATTTTATGCATACCTACGCACTTATGTGTGTGTGGAAAAATATATAGAAAATAGGAAAGAACTCGTTAGGTGAATAATCCAGAGTTCTTTAGTATTTTTGTTATTTTTTTAAAAATAGTCCTCGATACAAAAGTAGAGCATAAATATAATTATTTATTTAACAATATGATTCCAACGCTATATAAGCCGAAAATTTCAATATAATTATTTGAATTAAATTGAATTAAAGTACCAAGCTCTGTTCCATCTTCAAGCGAAATTTTTTTTGAATAACTTATTCCTGAAATTTACGCGTTTTATAAGCATATTCATTATTGAAATTCAAATAATTATATTGCAGTTTTCGGCTCTTGTTTTGAAACATGAGATCTCTTACGTAGCGTTGGAATCATATTTTTTAAATAAATAATTATATATATATATATATATATATATATATATATATATAATTAAAAAATATCAAACACTTTAAATCCCATAATAATACATTTTATTTCATGAGAGCTCTAAAAAGTTTTCAGTCTTCAAGACCTACAAGGAAAATCAAAAATGAAATGGAAAAAAAAAATTTCCGGGTTGAAATCAAGAGATATTGTTATCTTATTTAGAATGTTGAACTAGACAAAGATTTTTGACTTATTTTGATATACTGATCTCAGATTTAACATTAATATGTCTTTTGAGGAAGGTCGAAGTGCATAAAGTGTAATTAGTTTAGTGTGAATTGGAAACAATCCAGCCTGGTTCTTTCAACGGCCAAATTTCAATGCCTATATATTACATTTAATATATCGTTTGTAAATAATATTAAAAAAGAACATTTTTAAAGATTTCGAAATTAGCGAAAAGATTTTCGTAAGCGTTTTATATAATTAACCAAGAAATTTAAATTCAAAGAAATTTGAATTAAATGATTATTAATTATATTCAGAAAAACATATTTATAAATGTTATATACCGAGAGCTCTGAAATTTTATATCCTAGATGTATTTATTAATATTTAGCAGGATATCAATGTACTTTAAACTAAGTTAGGTCGGGGTTTAATCCACTGTATTTCATTGAACATATTATCTGTAAATAATATTAAAAATGTGTCTTGTTCAGAACATTTAAAAAACATTTTCGAAATTAGAAAAAAAATCTTATATATATATATATATATATATATATAGGTAAGAATAAAACGAATAGAGTACAATTCCAACGTCCGTAACATTTAATTTAAAAGAGTGCTCAATACAGAGTAGAGCAAAATATTCTTTATTTCAGGATATTAAATCAGAAACATGTTAAAAATCCTCAGGTGCTGAGTAGATATTACATACTATATATACTTCAATAAAATAGTGGTTGATGAAATATACTACTATATTACATCAACTACTATTTTAGTAACACCGGCACTCAATGTGTGATGTCTTATATATATATATATATATATATATATATATATATATATATTTTTGAATGGCTTTTTTTGCCATTTTTTAAATTAACTAGATCCTGTCCACTTGTAAAAAAACAGGGAAACCATTTTGGGGAAACATTGCTGACTGTCAGTTTCATGCCTCAACAAAAGTAATGTAACGCTGTTGATTAAATTAGGGGGTGAAGCAAACAATATTTCCTTTAGATGACTCAGGGTAACAGACACTTGCAGTAAACGGGAGGTATAAAGGCTGAAAGTTTGTGATAAAAACAACAAATATAAGGACAATAGTTTCGACGCATAGCAATGCGTCTCCGTAGGCAATTGCAAATTACACTTACAATCGACTGAGTAGATATGCGTGGGAACTCGATCGCAACTGTGTAGCGATTTAAACCTGTTTTTTATTTAATATCCTGAAATAAACTTTATATATATATATATATATATATATATATATATATATGTTTCATTAAATATTATAGACAAGTGTTGTCTATTTATTTTATGTAAATTCTTTTCATAACGTCTGATAAGCTGATAACATTATCATCAAACAAAGAAAGAAAATCACAATATTGATCCATATTTTTTAATCCAATCTAAGCTTTCGGCTTACGTAAGCCATTAATAAAGATGTCAATTACTGTATAATATATTAATCAATACACGGACAAGAATGTGATGATAGTCGGTTTCTGTTTACATGGATGATTTCCAAGCAACGATAAACACGTGCATATAAGACACTAGAAGCGAAAATCGCACCGCATCTCATGACGTCACACATGACCACGCGAGGCCAGGTCAAGATCGTTTACATTAGAGACCCTTCTTTGCATATATATCACAATGGTTAGAATATTCACTTTCCGACCATGAAAACGGGGTTCGGATCTCACCATGGTCGGTTTGTCAGGAACATGACTTCTAGAAGAGTCGATCTTGCGGCACATTTGGAAAATGTCTGAAATTCATGGGTTGACGCAAGTCTTGTGAGTGAAATTGGATAGACATAATTATTTGGTAGCCGTTGGTATTTGAGCAAGCACGAAATCGCACGTCATCGTGACCGAGGCATTGAGTATGCTGAGCTTGTTCAGGCTGTTGATCCCCAAATAACGCGCATTCAACTTGCCTCTGTCGGGGCTGAACAAAAACAAATGTGTCTGTAATAAGACATACCCAGGTACGAACGGCTAGTCATTAATAATAATAATAATATATATATATATATATATATATATATATATATATATATATATATATATATATATGTTTGAAACAGTACAGAAACGTATTAAGGCATAAAAAGCAAGAAATTTTATATTATAGGCCATGATAGATTTAAAAATAAAAACAAAAAAACACACCAGTCGACCGGTTTCGTCCCCTCTCACCAGAACTGTTAACAGGGAACTGTTTTTTCTCCCTGTCCACTCATTCATTTATTCATGGCAGACTTTTTTTTTCTCTTCATAATTTGTGTTCCCCGTTAACGGTTCTGATGAGAGGACAAAACCGGTCGACTAGTGTGTGTTTTTATTTTTATTTACATCTATCATGGCGTATAATATAAAATTTCTTGCTTTTTTATGCCTTAATATATATATATATATATATATATATATATATATATATATATATATATATATTATTTAAGCCCCCTCTCTCAGGTTCAGCACTTTAGAAGAAAGGAGCACCTGTCTGTGTATGACAATATACGCCCTCTCTCGAAGGTTGAGCACTTTGGAGGAAAGAGAATTAATCTCGTATATAATGTCTGTATAATCCTGTTCTCTGCTGCGTGTGCTGATAGCCTACGTGTGAGAGACTCCGAGTAGTGTCAAATCAGTGGGGTTTCAATCCCAGATTGGACGCAATCGCATGTCTAGCCACACTGATAAGCTGCGAAGCAGTCTGTCTGTGAATGACTACATGTATATGAGGTTGATTTTAGATTTATAAAATTTTGAGCATGCTCACAAGTTTTGTATCCGATAAGCAAACAGAAAATGGTGGAGAGACGTTAATAAGCGCAGATAATTTATGTTGGGCGGACTTGAATATGTATCATTAGCTGTAGTAAAAAAAGACGGCGAAATTAATGTTCCCTAACCGTTTCCTTGCCCAACGCTACATTCCCGCACCCCTCGAGCCAGGCGATAAAAATTGTCGACATTAAGGCGCACAAAGTTATACAAATGAAGAAAAAAAACCTATGTTAAAGATGGCAAGAAAGGTAAAATAAACAAATAGTGAAGTAATTATTAAAAAAAAAAGAAATCACTTTCATGTTTTTTTCCGCATTGGATCATCACAAGTATCGTTTATCAGTCCGATATGAACCGAGTAACCTGAACTCCAACATCTAAGAAAATGTCGGCTAAACACTGATTCCTCGACGGAACCGCTGCGCATAAATGTACGCATATTCCACACGCATGCGCAGCTGTACAGAGAGATAAAATTGACACATACACATCCCAGTGAACACAGACGTTCTAAAAACATGTTGCCTGATTTTTCTTTTCTAAAAACACTAATTAAATTGGGTAAATAGACAAATTAAAAAATACACAGGGATGTAAAAGAAAACAAATTCGAATAGAAAGTCGTTCATAAGCATTTCATAGGCAAAACCTATAGTTCAGTCATAAATAAATCCGAACGGATCTATCTATATATCTATCTATCTGTTCAGTCTATATGTATGTATCTCTTTATTGAGTTTTTCTTTCTTTCTATCTCTGTTCATATCCATCTCAGTCTATTCATATCTATCTATCTATCTATCTATCTCAGTCATCCCATATCTATCTATCTATCTCAGTCATCCCATATCTATCTATCTATCTCAGTCATCCCATATCTATCTATCTATCTCAGTCATCCCATATCTATCTATCTATCTCAGTCATCCCATATCTATCTATCTATCTCAGTCATCCCATATCTATCTATCTATCTCAGTCATCCAATATCTATCTATCTCAGTCATCCAATATCTATCTATCTCAGTCATCCAATATCTATCTATCTCAGTCATCCAATATCTATCTATCTATCTATCTCAGTCATCCCATATCTATCTATCTATCTCAGTCATCCCATATCTATCTATCTATCTCAGTCATCCCATATCTATCTATCTATCTATCTATCTATCTATCTATCTCAGTCATCCCATATCTATCTATCTATCTATCTATCTATCTCAGTCATCCCATATCTATCTATCTATCTATCTATCTATCATCTCCATTCATCCATCTATCTATCTATCTATATCAGTCATCCCATATCTATCTATCTATCTCAGACATCCCATATCTATCTATCTATCTATCTATCTATCTATCTCAGTCATCATATCTATCTATCTATCTCATCATCCCATATCTATCTATCTATCTCAGTCATCCCATATCTATCTATCTATCTCAGTCATCCCATATCTATCTATCTATCTATCTCAGTCATCCCATATCTATCTATCTATCTATCTCAGTCATCCCATATCTATCTATCTATCTCAGTCATCCCATATCTATCTATCTATCTATCTATCTATCAAAAAGACCAGAATACGGACATTTCTGAAATTTACCTTTTCCCATTGGGAAAACTGATGAATGTGAACATTCCCGTTCATGCAAATTAGAAACAAAACGACATGAGACAAAAGTAGCGTTTATTTATTCCACAATTACACCAGAGAGACCACAAAAATTTGAAGTCACTAGTTCTTTGCGATTTACACTTATGCAGTAAATTACTTACTCGAATCAGCCGTTCAATATAGTCACCCATCATTCTTTCGTTATACGATCCTTGATAGCGGCGTTCCAAGCCCACTATGTCCTGATGGAAGCGCTCACCTTACTCCTTTGATTATGCCACCATGTTGTTCTTCAATTTAACAAGGTGAGCATCGAGTATAAGGTTTTTGAAGGACATTCTATGCAGCATTTTGCCGCAGTTCCTCACCAGGTTCTCAACAAGTTCCACATTATTTTCGGCTTTGTGATTGCCCAGGAAGCCCTAAGCCACCGCGACAAAATTGTTGTACGCCGCTTTCTTCGTCCTAGTGAGCGTCTTTTGAAATTCCTAGCATGTTCTTTATCTGTGGTCCGACGAAGACACCGGCTGCAAACATCTTAGAGAAGAAATATTTGAAGGTACTTTAAAACTGAAAATTCTAGAGCTTTGAGAAATGTTCATAAGGCCCAGTGTTTTAAGTGTAAGGGCGGAAACAATACTTTCCTCGTGTTCAACAGTGGCTCTCATTTGATGACGTTCTTCTCCACACTGAACTCTGTCGCCTGAGACCACTCCCGTATGTGGTAGTGTTTTGCAGTGTCCCTCCAGTCCGAAAGGCAAAGATAACACGGTAAATTAGAAAAGCCGCCTTGGCGACCCACCAGGAAAGGCATCATTGTCAAGTCTCCGGTAAACTTTCAAACGTATTCTCTGTATTTCAAGACATCTAGTAAGATCTTGAAACTGCTGTATTCCTCTTTGGACTGCACCGTGAGTGAGCCAGGGGAAGAGATCCCAGGCTCACACGATGGTTATGAGCCCAGCACGCTTTACATGTATCGTAAAGCGTGCTGGGCTCATAACCATTGTTGGTCATGATGACGGTCGTCTTCGAGTATAGGATCCAGAGGTTAGCAGTGAATATTTCGAAGACAGTAGGGAAGCGTAGTTCAGGTTAGCAGTGGATATCCCGGTAAAGTAGCAGTGTGTAATTATTCCTTCTGTTCCTCTTCGCCTGACAAGCTTGCACTGGACATTCGGATAGAGTGAACAAAATGGCCGCCTTTATACACGACGGATTGAATATTCTACGTCTTCTGATTGGTTAACCTTCTATTGGTGGACTATAAAGTGAGTCAAGTCATTTGAGTTGGCTCACTTGTCTAATGTATCCAAAAATTGTAACACCCATTAGGAAGCAGAACGGCTTTGAAACCTTAGGATGAGTTGTCGACGAAGAAACGTCACTCGCTGGAGGTACAAGCGATTCCAGTTTCCTCAACAGACCGGTCACCTTGTGACGGACTCAAACCCCATCTTGACGGATGAAGAAGCTTGAAAAAGACTTCTTTCTCTGACCTGCGACTTTCACATTTTCATCTAACAAATTTCACTGCTTGAGTCTCGACGTCAAAGGCTCGACATTCGGACTTTCTATAACCAAGATCTCTGATCAGGTCGTTGATGTCTTTATGCTCGATACCGTATGGCTTTACCCTATCTGACACTTCTCTGCAATTGGGATCAATGTCTTCATCCCCTACTGGATTTCAGTTGTTTTCTGTAGACGGCTGCTCTCTCTCTCTCTCTCTCTCTCTTTTCAGAAGTAGGTTCGGGGAGCTGGGAACAAATTGACTCTGGGGCGATGGATGAGAGAGGGTCTAGATATGATAGCAAACGCATTCTTGCCAGCTCAATGTTTAGTTTCTCTCCTTCTCTTCGAAAGAGGATTCGGGGAGCTCAGAGCAATGTGGCTCTGGAGCGATGGATGGCAGGACTGGATATATGATAGCAAATGCATTCTTGCTCGCTCAACGTTTGCACTCTCTCTCTTTCGTTCTTTATTTGAAGGAGTAGATTCGGTGAGCTAAGGCCAATGTGGCCCTGGGGAGATGGATGACAGAATGCCTCGATATATGTTCCCACGCGCATTCTTGCCAGACCAACGTTTGGAAAAGGTCCACTATGCAGAAGAAGCAATTGCTTCAGAGGTCAGTTAGTCCCATTCAAATTCGTATGATAGGGAAATGTCCTGGATCTGTACGGTCCTGCAATAGTGCAAATTAATTCTATGAGTATAAAAGTTCAAATATATTTTACCTAGTGTTTTTGATTTTCTTAATTTCTAAGAATCGCACGCTGAGTATATATTATAATTTTGACTAATTTTTACTAATGTAGCAAATGTCGCAAAAATACGGAATATGATAAGATTCCGTATTTTCACGGCTTGCCAATATTCCATTATAGAAAACAACCTTGATACTGCGGACAGTAATGTACGATAGTTGAAACATATTTAATACATATTTTTCAATAACACTTGTTTAAAAAAAGTAAAAAAATTAGTAAATAAAAAAAAAAATTCCAAAATTTTTACAATTAAATTTTCATCATCCAAACAACCAAAACATTCCGTCTTACACCGTTGTGCAAATTAATTATACAGGAAGATGTGAAGGGCCATGATCATCTACAACCTTGTGCAACTTAATTGAAACAAAACGACTAATTCCGGTTATTATTTAATTTTTTGTATTTTTTTCAAATGACCACAGATTCTCGATTGGATTTAAATCAGGATAGTTTCCGGGTAAATCTATTCTACTTTGATTTGCTCACTGATAAGGCTTGCGGGTTTATTGGCTCAGCGTTACAATCTACGTACGCTTCCTTAGAATAACGCCCATCGCAGACAATAGCCTTAGGACAACTAATTGACAGTCGAGACAATAACGTCTGTGCGTGATAAAAATCTGATGCAATCATGGATGACGCAATATTTTTCAAGGTCATGAAAATTTCATCATACACCCCGAAAATAGATTCATATTACTGCACACCACTGCAAATCTGAATCTGAGGAAAGAAATAGAAATCGATTACACCCTTTCATTCCAGTGGGTCTAAAACTGGCCATAATGTGAAAGAAAGGAAACTCAAGCGGTTGTTTCAATTAATTTGCACAAGGGTGTACCTTCTTCAGTTCTGTAGAGTTTGCAATTGAAAGGAAGTGCCCATGGTTTGTCTTGACCCCCGACAGGCATGCCGAAATATGGCTAGTAGGTCTCACATATTTTAGCAGACTTTATTTTCACTCTTGTCTTGATAAATTCGCCACCGCCATAGCAAATTGCGTCTGCCAGATGCTTACAATCTGTCCATGCCATGAATGCATCTATTAACGACGATTCACTTGCACAGCTAGAACTAAAATGAATTGTTGAGCTTACGCTCCCTGTAATTATAATGCTATCTATGTTGCAAGAACGTTCTAGAAAATCTTGAAACTTATCTAAAGCTCTTGAAACTTCTAGAAATTTTTTGAAAATTTCCCCATTAGCGCTGAATCAGTCTGGAATGTAGTGGAAAATGCGTTAGTTTCAAAACATCAATGTCCAGGTTACAAAAGCAAAGTTTGAAGAGAATTATTGTCTGTTCCTTAGTGTTCTAGACAGAAGCACTTGGGAAATAATAGTTTGCATTATTTACATTTTCCGGACTGTTGTCCTCAGGCTTTGTTGTCCTGTTCACGACGTTTCGACCGTTGTGCGCTTCGGCCTTCTTCAGGTGATTGGAATTTTGAACTGAACCCTTTATTTCGCCCATCGAGGTAGAGTATTCTAGTTCCACGTACCATGCCTCTTCCGGATGTCTCAGTTGTCTCCTTTTAACTCAGCTCTCCAAGATTTTGTTCACCACTGCAGGACACATGGTCCAGTGTATAAAAGCGTTGGTTTGGATCCAGTGACTTGACACAAAGAGTTGTGAGTTCAATACCAGGTCACGCCAGCGGTGAACAAAAACTTGAAGAGTTAAATTAAAGGGAGATAACTGAGACATCCGGAAGGGGCATGGTACGTGGAACTAGAACACTCCATCTCGGTGGACGAAATAAAGGGTTCAGTTGGATATTCCAATCACATCAAGAAGGCTAATTTTCGCGGAAAGGTGCTAACTAGACCTCCCCGTAAAACATTTCAGGTGTTAATTAATCAATCATGCCTTAATTTTTTTTTATATGAATTCATTATATTTCTATATATCAATAAACTAGGAAAATAAAATATTGTCTTTCATTAAGAAGGAAGAGAGAAAACCATAAAAAAAAAACATTAGGAAAATCCGATATAAACAAATTTTATCGTATGAACAAAATTGTCCTAATTTTAAACAATGGGTTGTTTATCAAAGAACAAATATTGACAACATATCAAATCCATTTATTATCAACACCTGACAGTTTTGTGTCTTATCTATTGTGCTGAGGGTATTTGCAATCTTACTGTTTAAGGGGTTTTGTAATGTGAGTAAACATTTCTGAAAACGTGTACTTGTGTATAATACGACCCCAATTTTTGGATTTAATTTTCTATCTATCTATCTATCTATCTATCGCAGTTTATTCCTATCTATCTATCTATCTATCTATCTATCTATCTATCTATCTATCTATCTCAGTTTATTCCTATCTATCTATCTATCTATCTATCTATCTATCTATCTATCTATCTATCTATCTCAGTTTATTCCTATCTATCTATCTATCTATCTATCTATCTATCTATCTCAGTTTATTCCTATCTATCTATCTATCTATCTATCTATCTATCTATCTATCTATCTATCTATGTATCTCAGTTTATTTCTATCTATCTATCTATGTATCGCAGTTTATTCCTATCTATCTATCTATCTATCTATGTATCGCAGTTTATTCCTATCTATCTATCTATCTATGTATCGCAGTTTATTCCTATCTATCTATCTATCTATCTATCTATGTGGACAGTTTATTCCTGATCTATCTATCTATGTATCACAGTTTTGTTGATCTATCTATCTATGGATCGCAGTTTATTTCATCTATCCATGTCGCTATTATTCCTATCGTTCTTTTTTATCGCAGGTTATCTTCTTCTATCTATCTATCGATTTTTCTATTCTATCTATCTATCAAATCGCATTTATTCCTATCTATCTATCTATCTATCAATTTATCTATCTATCTCATTCTATCATTTCTATCTATGTATCGCCTTCTGTACAAAAATCTATCTATCTATCTCATTTGAATCTAAATGTATCCATCTTATTCAGTCTATAAATTCTGGTCTATCTATCTATCTATCTATCTATTCATCTATCTCAGTCTGTACTTTTCTATCTATCTATCTATCTCAGTCTGTACATTATCTTTCATATCTATCTCAGTCTGTACATTATCTATCTCATCTCATCTCAGTCTATCTATCATTCTATCTATCTATCTCAGTCTGTACATTATCTATCTATCTATCTCAGTCTGTACATTATCTATCTATCTATCTCAGTCTGTACATTATCTATCTATCTATCTCAGTCTGTACATTATCTATCTATCTATCTATCTATCTATCTCAGTCTGTACATTATCTATCTATCTATCTATCTATCTCAGTCTGTACATTATCTATCTATCTATCTATCTATCTATCTATAATTATCTATCTATCTATCATCTATCTATCTATCTATCTCAGTCTGTACATTATCCATCTATCTATCCATTTATCTATCTCAGTCTGTACATTCATTCATCCATCTATCTATCTATCTATCTCAGTCTGTACATTTATCTATCTATCTATCTATCTATCTATCAATCATCTATCTATCTATCTATCTCCATCTATCTATCTCAGTCTGTACATTATCTATCTATCAAACATCTATCTATCTATCTATCTATCTCTGCATATTGTAAGTTCATCTTCTATCTATCTATTTTCAGTCTGTACATTATCTATCTCTATAATCTATCTATCTATACTATTCATCTCAGTCTGCACGCACGGAATCTATCTATCCATCTATCTATCTATCTATCTATCTATCGATCTATCTATCTCAGTCTGTACATCGATCTATCTATCTATCTATCTATCTCATCTATAATTATCTTATCTCATCTGTACATTATCTATCTATTTATCTATCTATCATCTATCTATCTATCTATCTCAGTCTGTACATTATCTATCATTCATCTATCTATCTATCTATCTCAGTCTGTTCACATTATCTATCATCTCCACTTATCTATCCATTCATTTATTTATCTAGTCTACATCTATCTATCTATCTCAAGTCTGCACTGTACATTATCTCATTGATTTCTTTCTCAGCTTCCTATCTATCTCAGTCCAACTAGGAAAATCTATCTATCTATCTCAGTCTGTACATTATCTATCTATCTATCTATCTATCTATCTATATATATATCATCTGTATATATCTATCTATCTATCTATCTATCTATCTATCTATCTCAGTCTGTACATTATCTATCTATCTATCTATCTATCTATCTATCTATCTATCTATCTATCTATCTCATCCTGTTTATATGTATCTCAATATGAAAAAGGCTGAAACATAAACTTGCAGGTGACGTGAGCATTCAAATATCTTGAATGACAGCCAAATCCAGATGCTTATGAATTATAAAGCCTGCGCTTTTATCTGATCAATTCTAGCGTCTCATCCATTCGTATATCGGCTAAAATTAACCCATAATCCCTATCAACAATTTTAGGCGTTGATAATGTTGTCAAAAGATGTTGGACCATTGCCTAATCCCAGTTTACTTTGACAGCAATTGCCACTTGATATTTTAAATTAGTTTTTGTGAAGATTAATTTGTTGAAAAAAACAATAGGAAAATCAATATATATATATATATATATATATATATATATATATATATATATATAAAAAATCCTAAGTTTGTCAAGATATATGTCATCCACTTTAGATGAATAGCAGAAGGCTCTACATATATTTTTGGTATTTCTATGTAGCGGCAAAAGCTAAGTTGGGCAAGATATAAGACACATGCTGTAGATAAAAATGATAAAGCTGAATATTCAAATTAGTGTTATGGTCCAACGCTAGGGCCATGGAAGAACAACACGAAACACAGCAATAGAAATAACAAAGAATATATTACACGAGAAATAATAAAAGAAGTAAAAGGGTTAGTAAGACTGTCCGACTGGTTTGGCGTGAATGCTATCAGCTCGACTCGATTCAATACTCTACCAATACTGTACTAATACCGTTCGTCTCTCTTGAGAGGCGTAGTATATATAGCATTTGGAAGAGTTCATTCTGTCGGTCTGGGTAGGCACCATGACAATTAGTAATCTTCATAAAGGAAGAAAAACTAAGTCGGGTAAGATATACGATACATGATGACATATGTAAATGAATGACTTTCATTTATTTGATTTGAGGTCTTTACTTAATATTTGGACACATACTAGAAAATACGCCATCATAGAAGCGACAACTGTAATAACTACTTGCCGTTGAATTTTCGAAGATTGAATGGTTATTATTTTTTTCTCGTTTAATAATTATTCAGGTGGTATCTCATTTTGGTATTTTTCTTGGCTTACTTCCTTTTCTTTCATACAAGCGATTCTATTTACTTTATTTTTCATTATAGAATGGGTATATACGAGAATCGTTTCTTTCTTCTTCGTTCTTTGAATTGTCTGAGGATTGCATCATAGTATGAAACTCTAAATCAAGGTGAAGTATTCAAATTGAATTCCTGGTCTATTTTAGGTAGTGTTATATATATATATATATATATATATATATGTAAAACTACTAAAACGTTATTTTTAGTGGATACACGTATTTGAGTAGACGCTCTGTTATATTTCAAACATAATTTTATTTCGTCTATCGGCCTGCACATTCAAAAAGTTATTAAAGAAAATTCAGGAGGCTATATATATATATATATATATATATATAAACAAATCTTGCGAAAAAATAGAAACAGAAACACCGGTTATTTCTGGAGGATTTTTGACAGGAAAGCTCCGAGTTTAGATCGAAAAAGTTATGTAGTAGGAATGCTTAACTAAACAAGTCTATTTAACCATGACTTCAAACGTCGGTGAGAGGGAATTATTTTATTATAATTAATCATTAGGAATGATTTTACTATGAAAATGCATTGCCAATGATTTTACTATGAAAATGCATTGCCAATGATTTTACTATGAAAATGCATTGCCAATGATTTTTACTATGAAAATGCATTGCCAATGATTTTACTATGAAAATGCATTGCCAATGATTTTATTATGAAAATGCATTGCCAATGATTTTACTATGAAAATGCATTGCCAATGATTTTACTATGAAAATGCATTGCCAATGATTTTACTATGAAAAATGCATTGCCAATGATTTTACTATGAAAAATGCATTGCCAATGATTTTACTATGAAAATGCATTGCCAATGATTTTACTATGAAAATGCATTGCCAATGATTTTACTATGAAAATGCATTGCCAATGATTTTACTATGAAAATGCATGTAACTGATTTTAATATGGAAATGCATTGCCAATGATTTTACTATGAAAATGAATGTAACTGATTTTAATATGGAAATACTTGCAAATAATTTTATTATGAAAATACATTGCAAATGACGTTAGTTTAGTTCATTTTACAGCATGTCAAAATTTGAGTTAGTTAATGTTGAATTTTGTATAAGGGAGGATCGAACTCACGAGTAACTGTCAAGTAGATTAGACACTGGAAAGAAAAACACTGCTGGAACTGTCGAATGATTACGCCTGAAGTTTCTGGTTCACCGACCATTTCTATCATTTACAGTTCCTGGTTCAATTCTCGTTAGTGGATGCGTACTGCTGATGAGTCCCAAATATTGGATAAAACGGTCATCCAGTGATTTCTGCGTTCTGTTGAGGTTTCTTCTAGACACGATGAATTACTTAATTATGATTATCTCAAATCCCCTAAAATTTCTATTATATATATATATATATATATATATATATATATATATATATATATATATATATATATTTTGTATATTTAGGCAGCAATCCTTCCTTTATACATGTTTCATTAAAAACGACAGACAAGGTACTACGGTTGGGCTTTTTATTGAATTTTTCTTGTGTTCTGACAAGAGCTTTCTTTTCTGGGCAAAGGGTGTGGAAGAACTGTCCGAATGTTCTGTATTTCCGAGCGCTTTCGGCTATACATTTAGACATTATGAAGCCACCATCAACCACCCCTCCTAAAAAAATTACTACACGCATGCACAACCAAAGTCCCCTTCTATGACCATAATGGCAATATTTATACCTAAACTAATGGTGTTAGTATGGGAAATCCACTGGGTCCATGCTTCTCCAACTATTATATGTCCTACGTAGAAAATACTATACTTACACAGGTCCACAAACCGAAAATCTATGTTCGCTACGTAGACGATATATTCATTTTAGCTGATAACATTAAAGAAATAGACACTTAAGACCACATTTGAGAAAAACTCCGTCCTTAACTTTACGTATGAACTTAGCCAAAAAAACAAACTACCATTCTTAGATATCCTCGTTGAACACAACAATAACACTTTCATTACATCATTATACAAAAAACCCACCAGCAAAAACTCGTGCCACCTTAATTTCAAAAGCGAATGCCCACTTAGGTACAAAATAGCTGTAATAAAAAACTTTCTAAATAGAGCCCACCAGAACTCATCCTCTCGACTACTCTTTCTCAAAGAACTTAACAACCTTAAACAAACACTAATTAACAACGGTTTCCCTAACTACCTTATAGACCAACAAATTAGACTATTCCCCCCAAAGCAAGTAATAACGATAGCGAACACACAACTAAAAATCACATACACATTTATTACAAAAACCAAATGCATATTAATTACAAACAAGATGAATCTTCTCTAAGGCATATTATAAAAGAAATATACTACTCCTATTGATCCGAATAAAAAAAATCAAACTTATTATCTATTAAAAAATTTAAGACGGCCAACCTTATCCTAAAAAATAACAACACACCAACTAAGTCAAAATTACAAAAGAAAAAACATTATCTATGAGTTCAAATGCCTTTAAGGAACTGCGTTCCTCACCAAACCGGACTCATAAATAATTACATCGGCTACACAACCACATGTTTATCCAGACGTCTTACATTACACCTATCTGATCACAGTTCCATCAGAACACATTTAAACACACACTCAGATTTACCCGACACTATTAGGAACATACTAGTAGAAAACACAAATATATTAACTGCATCCACTTGCAAAAAAAGACTAAAATAATGGAAGCTCTAATAATAAAAAAGAAAAGCCAACCCTTATCAATATTAACTATGAACAAAGCCACAATGTGCTAACCGTATTCGAAACTAAAAGCATCACTACCACACACTGAACATACACAGAACACACACACTCTACTAAGCTGATAATTGAATCATCCTTGATAATGGCTAAAGGTATAGCCGAAAGCGCTCGAAACACAGAACATTCGGACAGTTCTTACACACTTTTTCCAGAAAAGAAAGCTCTTGTCAGAACACAAGAAAAAATTAAATAAAAAGCTCAACCGTAGTACCTTGTCTGTCGTTTTTTAATGAAACATGCACATATATATATATATATATATATATATATATATATATATATATATAGCTTAAAAGTCGTCCCTATCTGGCGAAATTTAAGCTAGCTCCTGCGGGGTGTTTTGATTGGGCCTTCATCACAAGAGATACGGAGAAGTAGATGCAATGGGCAACAATAAACTACAGAGGAACTGAAAATTGATCACTGCATTTAAGTTCAACCATAATTCTTCTATTGCCACTTAACTTAATGACAATTTAATGTACGTAGGTCCTTATTTTCCATACAAGCAGTTATTTTTATTTCATGTTTGACTGTCGTTGTTTTTTAAAATTAATTTCAATTATTCCCAAATTTACTTCGAAGTTATAATAATTGTTATCATACAAAAAATCGTCTCAAAAAATCACGTCAAAAATCAAAAAAATTGCCGAAAACAAATGCATTAATTCTGATTCCAAAATGGTATGACATGTTGGGCTACAGCCTCTAGAAGTAAAGTTAAAATCACGGATAATTTTATTTTGAAATATTGTAATTTGAGAAACGTATTTTTCCTTAGAATCCATTCTATTGAATGTTAGAGAGTTGTGTCCTTTTAATTGAAGCCAAGATGGCGGGACTCAAAGACAATCGCAGTAATGAAAATTTGGGAATTCAAATTTCTAGGATTGCGGGTCCGGATCTGGCTAGTAATGTTTTTAATTTGTTTACAGATTCGATTCGGCCTCATTCAAAATGGTATGATATGATGGACAACGGGATCTAGGAATAAAGCTGAAAAAGTGTGTCACAGTGACACACTGACATTCGCATCTATAATATATATATATATATATATATATATATATATATATATATATATATATATAGTAGTAATCCGGATATAAAGAGAGTTGTCGGGACCGGAGAAGAAGTCTCTTATATCCGGGTTTGGTCTATTTTATATACATTAACACAGGCTCTAATTTGGGACCAGAGAAAATCTCTATTATATACGGGTTTCTCTTAATATCCGATATATATATATATATATATAGTTTTCAAAAACAATGAATGTATTGATTTTAATTTTAAAAGTCTCTAAGGCCCTTTCAACCAACATCTCATCAGGAGACAATCGTTGGATCAACGAAAAGAATATTAACGACAATGAAGAGCAAAAAAAGGGGGGAAACACACTAAAATAACAAACAAGTGTATATATTTGTAACGAGGGGAGGGGAAATAACGTGTAAATAAATTAGCGAGGGACAGTTAAAATAAAATATCCCCCAACAGATTAAGAGACTTCACAAATTCTTTCTGCCGGCAGAGAGGTTTCCTTCAGAATCAGCGACGCCAAACTTACTACGCCGAAACGTACCAAACACTTGGAATTGAACTCGTATTTCTCCGTGTCTGAGCCACGCATGGCAAATATTGCTATGAAAAAGTTAATTTCACTTGATAAGCCTTTTATCATAAAATAATTATCTAACGTTAACATTTTAGCCTTTTCTTCTTCGAAAGGTTGCCTTTACGAAGGCTTGCATATAGATCAATTAATAGATAAATATAGATATCTGT
>CAHIKZ030003358.1:102500-230000 GCA_903632075.3 Acanthosepion pharaonis | reverse complement strand
GATATAAGTGTTTCTAAATCCCGAGGAATTTTGTTTTATTAATTACTCCCGTTTCATATTTATTTATCGGAGGCAATTCGATGATGAAAATCTATTTCGAGTTTGACTTCCATCACACTTCTTAACACCTTGCCCGATGTAGACTTGTATATACGTTCTTACCGAGGTCGCCTCGGCGTGGTGTAATGGTTAGCAAGCCGGTCTTGCTAAAACAATTACAACTCACTGGGTGCCTCATACATTCGGCCATGTGCCACATCTAAGCCTCGCTTAGAAAATCAATATACGTTCTTACTGAAAGTGACCTTTCCAGAAACTGACGAATAAACACGTTCAAAAAAGTCAGCTACAGACTTGTTTATACGTCGATCTTGATTCCTTTTATGCCCTTCCAAAAATTGAAACTAGTCCAGTTTTCAACTCATACATCTGATAGAGGTGTTAAATTCTCGAGTACTTCAAGGGCCTCTCTTCTTAGTCGTTCTTCATTCTTTTTATGGCCTTCTGAGTTTGAAACGAGTCTAATTGTTATTTCATACTCAAGGTAGCGGTAAGAGCCACTGCTCAGGTACTTAAAGGTACCTCAGATTCTTAGTCTTTCTGAAGCAATCAAAATTTTATTTTGCTTTCACATGCTCGCTCGTATTTTTTTTTTTTAATTTTTTTTTTCACAAATTACACACCAAATATCTAATTCAGGGAAAGAGAATGAATATGATAATAATATTATATAAGAAAAATAAATCTCATAACATGGGCGATTATGGCTCCCCACAATTTCCTGTCTTTTGCAACTCTTAATAAATGTGGTCTTCTTGCAATCTGTATTAACATCTTCAACGGCGTGGACGTGTATATACGTTCATTTTCAGACACTGACGAATAAACACGTAATGTTCAAACAGCAGCTATACACGTGTTTATACGTCGATCTTGATTCTTTGTATGCCCTTCAGAGCTTGAAACGAGTCTAATTGTCAACTCATACGTCTGGTAGACGTGATAGCTTCTTCTCGGGTACTTTAAGGTGCCTCTGTTCATAGTCGATCTTGATTCTTTTTACGCTCTTCAGAGCTTGAAACGAGTCTAATTGTCAACTCATACGTCTGGTAGATGTGATAGCCTCTTCTCAGGTACTTCAAGGTACCTCTGTTAATAGTCAGACAATTCTTTTTATGCTTCTGTGCTTGAAACGAGTCAGCTCATAAGTCTACTAAAGGTATGAACCACTGCTCAGGTGCTTCACGGTGCCTCAGTTTCTTAATTTTCCTGAAGCTGTCAATTTGGCCGGTGCATTTATTTTGCTTCCACACACTTACTCGTTTTTTTTTTGTTTTTTTTTTTGTCTAATTCAGGGGAAGAGAGTGAATAGGTAATAATATTATATAAGAAAAGTAAATCTCAGGCGTGGACGATTAATGGCTCTCCACAATTTCTTGTCCTTTGTAGCTCTTAATATATTTTGTCTTTTTGCTCTCTCTATTAACACCTTCCACGGCGTAGACGTGTATATACGTTCTTACCGAAAGTAACTTTTTCAGACACTGACGAATAAACACGTAATGTTCAAAAACCAGCTATACACGTGTTTATACGTAGATCTTGATTCATTTCATGACCTTCTGTGCTTGAAATGTGTCCAACTGCCAACTTATACGTCTGGTAGGGTCCTAGCCATCGCTCAGGTATTTCAAGGTGTCTCCTTTTCTTAGTTAATATATTAAAATCAAATTAAAAAAAAATCGTCTGACAATGAAACGTTTTTCCTAAAATAATTGACGGGGAAGTCTTTAAAGACAAAAATCGAAAAAACATGTTTTTTTTTTTTTTTTGCATTTTAATTGACCTTTAACTCTGAAAATTCCCACAAACGGAGTATTGCTGCTATATCTGAACCGGAGTTTCAAAATCCTCACTAACCAGCTTCCGTCGAATTCAAAAGCGTTTTGCACAGTTTTTTATGTGGTGAACTGCTTTCCGCCCTACAACCTCTTATCCGCGAACTGAACGTTGCTAGCCCCTCTCAGGTCTAGAGCTATTTTCATGGCAGACTACATTCCTTCGTTCCTCCTGTTCAGACATTTACAGCTCGGAGGCGCCATCCAATATATACCGACTTGACTTGTTCTAATTCCATCCAGATTCAGTAGGTAACGAGTAAGTTCAAATCAAACAGCTTATTCTCCTGAACTGTAACGATGTGGAGCTGACTCCCGAAGGGATGCTTTACTGATCACAACAATATTAATTTTCACATCTGTTATCTATTTTACATATTCTCATACTGTGAAACACGTGTTCGATCGATATACAGAATATAAATCATCGGTATTAATTAACACTCTACCATGAGTATCGCTTGAACAATAGTAAAAGAATAAACAAAATTATCAGTCCAGTAATGAAAATAATTTTGAATCAATCAAAAAGAACTTTTTCAAAACTTCTAGTCCCATCAATAGGTGAACATGGCCCACGCAGTTTCCTGTTTCAATTGTCTTTGAATTGCTGTTATTTATTGGGAAAGATAATAGCATTCAGTTCCCCTCTCCATGGTTTAAAATTAAGTGATTTCACTTAGAATGGATGCCAACCAAGGCTATATAGACCAGATCAACCTATTATTTATCATAGTGGTCAGGAGAAGAAAAGAAATCTCACAACGAAGAACGGGAATTGGATTTCAATTAAGATAAATTCGATATTCAGGAGCTTAAAGTAATGAGTGAACTCATATATCATTGGTCGATTATGAACGAAGAAGGTACCAGAATAGCAATCATTGATACCAGAACGTACCTCACTTTAAGAGCAGCACAAATAATGTCAGCTGTCGCAAAATTAAGAACCATCTAGAAAGATAAAAACATTTGGCTGATATCTTGCCTCCTTTGACCTTCTCAATTTTTATGTTCTTTTGCGAATCCTAGGAATTTAGAGCGAAAAATTCAAACAGGAATAAGATGTTGCAGAATCATACGAGGCATCTGCTACGTAGACCGCATCAGAAAAGCACGTGTATGTTCTTTGGAAGGACTCCTTAGTCAGGCCAAAAAGATTTTCAGTACCCTGTCATAATAGTTAATAGTTATGGGCCATGCGTGATACACGCGTAGGCGATCATGTATCTTTTGATACATGACTGACGAGGCAGACTCTCGAAGGAATACCATCGAAGGGACGCCATCCAAGGCTATAGAACTCGGTCTGTTCCGCTTTTTACCCATAGCTGTAGGAAGAAGAAAACGATTCATACGTGCTAATACCCTTGGGAAAGGTAAGTGAATTTCAGTCAGTTATGTGCCATGCAACATACACGCGTAGGCGATCATGTATCTTTCGATACATACGAGGCAGATTTTTTCCCCTAGTAGGTTTCTTTCTACGGCAGATCAGTTGCCATCCAAGGCTATAGAACCCGGTCTGTTTTGCTTTTTACCCATAGCTGTGGGAAGAAGAGGAGGATTCATACCTTTCCCAAGGGTATTAGCACGTAAGTGAATTTTAGTCAGTTTTGTGCCATGCGTAATACAAGCGTAGGCGATCATGTATCTTTCGATACATGACTGACGAGGCAGATTTTTCCCGCAGTAGGTTGTTATTTCTTTCTGCGGTCGACCAGTTGCCATCCAAGGCTATAGAACCCGGTCTGTCCTGCTATTTACCCATAGCAGAGGGGTAGAAAAAGAGGATCCGTACCTTTTCCAAGAACGTAAGTGAATGTAATGGATTCGACTGGAATTCGAACTCGGCTCTTCAGATTCCTCAACCCGAGCCGCTATCCATTCATCTGTCATAACTAGATCATATTTTGCGATGCAAGCTACTGTTTTCAAGTTTCTATGGGACACAAAGTGGGGAATCGTTTTCTATTGTTATTTAGTAATAAACAGATCTACCGTTAGAATTACTACACTATGTAAGATTTATCGGAAATAAATGTATTGTGAGATTTTTAGCTTATTAAATTAATTCCGAAGCGAAGGGTTTCTCACTAAATTGTAAATAAGTACAAAGTTGAAAGGTTATTAGCCTAACCTACTTTCTAAATTTCAACCAAAATAACTTGTATGTTCTTTACAACGCCTTCTTGCCAAAACCTTTTTAGAATCTAGGTATACGTTCAATGGGTTGTCCGGTTTTAAGTTTACAATGGACATAAAATGGGGGATTAATTTTCTATTGTTATGTAATCCAAAAAGTGACTTTTTTAAAAAAAAAAATAGTCTTTGTGCTAGATGGGTCCACCGCAATTTTATTTGATTTTAAACTTATATCCCACTTAGCTTAGCCTAAACTTAACAGAACTCCGGCATAGAATTCAAGCATTAGACATGAGATGCTACAGAATCATCCTGAGTATTTCTTATATAGGTTACATCACAAATGACAAAGTTCGAAACGTCATTTGACAATAAAAGGACCTACTGGAAGACCTTATAACTACCGTCAAGAAGAGGAAATTGAATTGCTATGGCCGTGTCAGAAGAACCCACGCTCTTTACCTTTTTACGAAATTCTACTTCAGGCAAAAGAAAAGGGGGGACGCATGGGTTGATAATGCTACCGAGTGAACTGGAATATCTTTCCCAGAGACTCTGATATTGACACACAACCGCGACATGGTCAGGTGCTCAACTATGTAACGTACTCCGACCCGGTCATGTAACTCAAAGAGTGCAGAATCAGTACTGTCGTATATGAATGAGAGGGAGTAAATTCTTACCTAAGACTTCCAAATGGGAAGGGCGTGCCGGCTTAAAAATTCAGCATTCAAAATTCTATAATTTGTTTGGGTGTGAAAAATGTCATTAGCCAGAACACTGGTTACATTTTTCGGACTATTGTCCTCATCTTTGTCGCCATATTTATTACAACGCTTCGGCCGCTTGGAATGTCGAAATAAACCCTTTATTTCACTCACTGGTAGACTGTTCTAGTTCCATTTGCCATTATCTCCTGTTAATTCCCCTCTCCAAGTTCTCCACTGCCTTAACTAGGTATTGAACTCACACTCGTTGGGTCCTGTCATCTAACTAACGCCTTTATCCACTGTGCTATGTGTCCTTGAGGACATCTGTGTATGAATTTCTGGGTATTATAAACCTAATGTCTTCAGCAACCATTTTTACCAGGGCTCATATTACAATTTATGCTATTTTCATTCATGTTTTTACCAGAGCTCATATTGTAATTTTTGTTGTTATTATCGCTTTTCTCTGGCACTCCTTATTACTGGTTCCCATACTGTATTCATTTCTATGCTTGGTCGGCTCAGGAGATTTTTCTGGCCTAGCATATGTGCTGATTCCTTAAGTTTACGAATTTTCTAATGGGGTTGTAAAGTTTACTGCAACTCTATAATTCTAACATCTCCGCGTAAACTCTTATTTTCTATTCATTTTTTTCCCTTTCAATAAGAGTAGATATCGTCCGGTGCAAACTCTTCCCGATCTTTTGATCAAGAGTAGACGTTTATCTATTGTTTCCTGCTTAGGATTGGATTTCCGGTCCATTCTAAAGTCTTCTCATTCTCTTTCACTCGAATTATCCCACTGAGTCTTAGGGGTGTTATCGCCTTGCTTGTGAGGGTGGGGGAGAATTGATTTTAAAACAAGCCTTAAAGGCTTTGAAGAGTTTAAATTAAATTCTTTTCCATCTAGTCTTCTTAAGTCTTTCCAGCAATCTATACACCCTCCGTTATTTTTTTTTCTTGCCTCTCTTTTTCCTTTCAGGTCTATGTGTCTATCCGTGTCAAGTATATTACTATCAACGTTTCCCTTTAATTGGCGTAGTGTTTTTTTTTTTTCCTGTTTGACCGCCGTCAGATTACAATCGTTGCTAGGAAACTATCGCTATTAATTTTCCTTAATGTTTCAATTTTTAATGTGAACTCCCCGGCAACTGTCTGTTCTCACGCAGTTATCTTGCTTTCCCGGTCTCCAAATAGTCATTCAGGATGTCGTATTTAAATTCTCTGTTTAATTTGGCAAGAAGCAATGAATCTTCGAAGAAACTTATCTACTTCTGCGTTGACATCACAAATGCTGAACAAAGCTCTTAGTTTCCAGACAAGATATTTCCCGGCTTTTATCGGTTATAACTTTTTGTTTGCACTGGAAATAAAAAAAGATAAAAAAAAAAAGAAAAACTCAGACTGGATAAAATCAAATTGGGAGCTGATCTAAAAAAAAAAATAACGATCTACAATCTGTTGATAAGTGGGGCAAGAAACGGCTTTTTGAATTTAACGCTTACAAAACCAAACGCTCTCTTTTTTACTACCCATGGGCTGGGCTGATGCTAACCTCCAGAAGAGTCCCTCCTTGAACCCTCTCGGGATAACGTTTTCTGCTGACATGAAGTAGAAAGATTATATTGAAACAATTGCTAGGCACACTGAGAGGGAAATTGGTTCACTGTGTCGTGCTAGAAATTGATTTCACGCCAGATGTTATCTTACACATATATACGTCTAATATTCATCCATGCATTTCAAATTGCTGTCTCATTCTGATATATATGTATATATAGTTTGAGATTCTCGATAAAATATAAAAAAGAATCTGCAATATTACTGGTTCTGACCTAGCATATCATATTCAGTCCCCTTTCCAACCGTAGTATCATCTCTCCTTTTTTTCTATCTTGCATGGTAATTGTTCTGCTGAATTTTCGTCTTTCGTTAGTACTAGATTGGCGACAAGGTTTCATCATTCTACAGTTAAAATGGCTCGATGTAGCCGTAAGTTCTATGCTAGAAGTTTCTTCTATCGCACTTCTCGCATGTGGAACTCTCTTCCGGATTTGCTGTCCTCTCTTCGTAATAGTAGTTTTCTCATATTTTCTAACACTCAGCATGCCCTTGCATCCTAGTGGCTTTATTGCTTTTGATCTTCAAAGATTTAATTCCAATGTAAATCAATATCTTTTGTTTTCTTAATTCTTGTTCTTTTATTGTCTTCTCTCTTAATAGTAGTTTTTCTAATATTCACTAACACTCAGTAACCCCTTTGCGTCGTAGTGGCTTTATTACCTCTGATCTTAATAGATTTAAATACAATGTCAATCTTTATCTTCTGTCTTCTTAATTCCAATTCTTATTCTTGTTCTCTCTCCTTAATAGTAGTTTTTCTCATATTCTCTAACACTCACTAACCCCTTTCTTGTCCTAGTGGCTTTATTGCAATTGATCTTCATAGATTTAAATGCAATGTCAATCGTTATCTTCTGTCTTCTTAATTCTTGTTCTTTTATTGTCCTCTCTCCTTAATAGTAGTTTTTTTTTCTCTTTCAAATTCTTTAATACTCAATAACCGCCTTTGTGTCTTAGTGGCTTTATGCCCTTGCTTGGTGTGAAATGATTTTAAAAAATCGTTTTCTAACTTATTATTCTTGCTTTGTGTTTTTTAGGAATACTTTTGTAAATCCTCTTCTTGTTATTGTCCAGGAATTATTTATCTGCCTTTTCTTTTATTTTGCTCTCGAGCTGTCAGTAAATAGTTATGTCTTTTTCTTCATTTATTGAAATTTCTTACATTGGTATGAATTTCATTCTTGTTATCAATTTTACATAATCTGCTTTTCTTCGTCTTTCTTCCTGCTCTTTCTCTTTCGCTTATTTGCTCTCCTCCTCTTTCTCTTTCCGCTTCCCATCATTCTCTTTCCTCTCTGCTTTCTCTTTCTTTGGCTCCACCCATTTATCTTATCCACCTTTTCTTTCTCCTCCTCCTACTCCAAATTGCTAGCCGCCTTCTTCCTGCTCTTCTCTTTCGCTTATTTGTTCTCCTCCTCTTTCTCTTTCCGCTTCCCATCATTCTCTTTCCTCCCTCTGCTCTCTTTCTTTGGCTCCACCCATTTATCTTATCCACCTCTTTCATTTCTCTCCTCCTACTACTCCAAATTGCTAGCCGCCTTCTTCCTGCTCTTCTCTTTCGCTTATTTGTTCTCCTCCTCTTTCTCTTTCCGCTTCCCATCATTCTCTTTCCTCACCTCTGCTTTCTCTTTCTTTGGCTCCACCCATTTATCTTATCCACCTCTTTCATTTCTCTGCTCCTACTTCCCTAATTGCAAGCCGCCTTCTTCCTGCTCTTCTCTTTCGCTTATCTGCTCTCCTCCTCTTTCTCTCCTTCCCATCATTCTCTTTCCTCACCTCTGCTTTCTCTTTCTTTGGCTCCACCCATTTATCTTATCCACCTCTTTCATTTCTCTCCTCCTACTACTCCAATTGCTAGCCGCCTTCTTCCTGCTCTTCTCTTTCCTTATTTGCTCTCCTCCTCTTTCTCTTTCCGCTTCCCATCATTCTCTTTCCTCCCTCTGCTTTCTCTCTTTCTTTGGCTCCACCCATTTATCTTATCCACCTCTTTCATTTCTCTCCTCCTACTACTCCAAATTGCTAGCCGCCTTCTTCCTGCTCTTCTCTTTCGCTTATTTGTTCTCCTCCTCTTTCTCTTTCCGCTTCCCATCATTCTCTTTCCTCACCTCTGCTTTCTCTTTCTTTGGCTCCACCCATTTATCTTATCCACCTCTTTTTCATTTCTCTCCTCCTACTACTCCTAATTGCAAGCCGCCTTCTTCCTGCTCTTCTCTTTCGCTTATCTGCTCTCCTCCTCTTTCTCTTTCCGCTTCCCATCATTCTCTTTCCTCACCTCTGCTTTCTCTTTCTTTGGCTCCACCCATTTATCTTATCCACCTCTTTCATTTCTCTCCTCCTACTACTCCTAATTGCTAGCCGCCTTCTTCCTGCTCTTCTCTTTCGCTTATCTGCTCTCCTCCTCTTTCTCTTTCCGCTTCCCATCATTCTCTTTCCCTCACCTCTGCTTTCTCTTTCTTTGGCTCCACCCATTTATCTTATCCACCTCTTTCATTTCTCTGCTCCTACTACTCCTAATTGCTAGCCGCCTTCTTCCTGCTCTTCTCTTTCGCTTATTTGCTCTCCTCCTCTTTCTCTTTCCGCTTCCCATCATTCTCTTTCCTCACCTCTGCTTTCTCTTTCTTTGGCTCCACCCATTTATCTTATCCACCTCTTTCATTTCTCTCCTCCTACTACTCCAAATTGCTAGCCGCCTTCTTCCTGCTCTTCTCTTTCGCTTATTTGTTCTCCTCCTCTTTCTCTTTCACTTCCCATCATTCTCTTTCCTCACCTCTGCTTTCTCTTTCTTTGGCTCCACCCATTTTATCTTATCCACCTCTTTCATTTCTCCTCCTACTACTCCAAATTGCTCTCTGCAGCCGCCTTCTTCCTGCTCTTCTCTTTCCTTATTTGTTCTCCTCCTCTTTCTCTTTCCTTCCCATCATTCTCTTTCCTCACCTCTCTTTCTCTTTCTTTGGCTCCACCCATTTATCTTATCCACCTCTTTCATTTCTCTGCTCCTACTACTCCCTTTGCAAGCCGCCTTCTTCCTCTCTTTTTCTCTTTCCTTATCTGCTCTCCTCCTCTTTCTCTTTCCTTCCCATCATTCTCTTTCCTCCCTCTGCTTTCTCTTTCTTTGGCTCCACCATTTATCTTATCCACCTCTTTCATTTCTCTCCTCCTACTACTCCCCTAGCCGCCTTCTTCCTTTCTTCTCTTTCGCTTATCTGCTCTCCTCCTCTTTCTCTTTCCCTTCCCATCATTCTCTTTCCTCACCTCTCTTTCTCTTTCTTTGGCTCCACCCATTTATCTTATCCACCTCTTTCATTTCTCTCCTCCTACTACTCTCTAGCCGCCTTCTTCCTGCTCTTCTCTTTCATCTGCTCTCCTCCTCTTTCTCTTTCCGCTTCCCATCATTCTCTTTCCTCACCTCTGCTTTCTCTTTCTTTGGCTCCACCCATTTATCTTATCCACCTTTTTCATTTCTCTCCTCCTCCTCCTAATTGCTAGCCGCCTTCTTCCTGCTCTTTTTTTCTTATCTGCTCTCCTCCTCTTTCTCTTTCCGCTTCCCATCATTCTCTTTCCTCACCTCTGCTTTCTCTTTCTTTGGCTCCACCATTTATCTTATCCACCTCTTTCATTTCTTCCTCCTCAATTGCTAGCCTTCTTCCTGCTTTTCCCTCACCTGCTTTTTTCTTTCTCCTATTTCGCTTTCCTATCTCTCTAATTCGCTTTCTACACTCCTCTCTTTCCTCACTCCTCCCTTCCCTCATCACCCTTTTTTCTTTCTCCTCCTCCTCTTATTTCCTCTCTTTCTCGTTCCTCATTCTCTTTCCGAACCTCCTCTTTCTCTTTCCTCGCCTTCTCTCTTTCCTTTCTCTTCTCATCCCGCGCTTATTTTTTCTCTTTCATCTTTTTTCTCTTCTTTCCTTACTTCCAATTTCTTTTTTCACACCTCCACCCCTTTTTTTTATCTAACTCTTTCTTTTTTTTCTCCTTCTTCTCCTCATTCCGAACCGCCTCTTTCCTCTCTCATCATTCACCTACTTTTATTCTTTCATCTATTTCTCTTATTTCTCCTCCTCATTTTCCTTCCTCTCCTCTTTCCTCTCTCCTCCTTTTCCTCACTTCCTTTCTCACTTTCTTCTTTTTCTCTTCTTTCCTCTCATCCACTTTCTCTCCCCTCTTCTCCTCATTCGTTTTTCTCACCATCTTCGTTCTCCCATTTTCCCCTTTCTTTTCTCTGCTTTTCTTCATTCCTAAAGTCTTCTTTCTGTTTTTATTCTTCCTCTCTTTCCTTTTTCCTCTCTACCCTCACCTCCTTTTTTCTTTTCGTTCTCTTTTTTCCTCTCTCCCCATTTTAAAATTCTTCGTTCTTCTCTCATTTTCTGAAAATCCTGCTTTCCCCCCAACGCTCTTCCTCCACGTCTTTTTCTCTTTCTTTTCTCTCCTCTCCTCCTCTAGCTCTTTCCTTTTTCTTCCTCTCCTTCCTTATTCTTCGAAATCCTCTCTTTTTCTCGCCTTTCCTTGTTCTATATCTCCTCTTTCTTTTCCCTCGTCTCTTTTTCACTTTCAACTCTGTCTTCTTTCCTCTCTCCCCATTTTAAAATTCTTCGCCTCCTCCCATTTCTATCATACTACTTTTCTCTCCTCCTTCATAACCCCCTCTTTCTCTTCCTTCTCCTCCCGTCTTTACTATATCTTCTTCCTTCAACCATTTTTTTCTTTTTCTTCTCTTTCTCTTCTTTCCTCTTCTGCACTTTCTCTTTTCGCTTCTCCTCATTCTCTTTTCTCGCCCTCCTCTTATCTTTCTCTTTTCTTCTTCTTCTCTTCCCTCACCTCCTTTATCTCCGTATTCTTTTTCCTTCTCCTCTCCTTCCTCTTCATTTCTACCTTTATATTTCTCTATACGAATCCTCTTATCTCTCTAGTTCTTTTGTTCGTGTCTCTATCGTTCACTTTCGACTTCCCTCCTTTTTTTTTCTCTCTTATTATCGACTTTCATTTTTATTCTTTACTTTATTCTTCTTATCGTCTTATTACCATTATTTTCTCTACTGTTTCCGCCTCCTGGGTGAGACGATAAACTCCATCCGACAGCAAAGCCTCTGATCAGGATATTTTCAGGAGTGTGGAACTACCTCTTAACTACTGGTGTTTCCAGGTCCACCTGGATCCGGACAAATATTTAACCTCCAAACTGGGGTCAAAACACTATAAAAGGGTAAAAATAGGTTTTAAAACCAGCAATACATTTGTAAAGAAAAAAAAATTACCAACAATACATTTGTGAAGAAAAAAATATTAGCAGCAATAAAAAAAAGAAATTTATCAGCAATAAAAATCTCATCGGCATTAAATGACCCATTGAGGTTGATATACCGTAAAACAAAACAAACCAAACCAAACTAATCTTCTCTTTCCTTCCTTTTTTTTTTTCAACCTTTTTTTATTTCGTCAGTCGTCCGCCCTTCCATTGTTTCCTTCTTTGCTTCCTCCACTCATTCTTTTTTCTCTCCTTTCTCTCCTTCTATACTTAACCCCCTCTTTTTATTACTACCACATAATCTCTCCTTTCCCATTTATATTCCTAAAATAAACCCGTTAACTCTCTCTAACCCAGCATTTTTCTAGCATTTTGTTCTTATATTCTAAATGCAACATGGATTTTTCTATTTTCCTTAATTCTGATTCTCTGATTGAATGAGATTCTATTATTCAGCCGACAAAATTCCTAGGCGAACTATTTACAATGTTTCAGCAAAAATCTCGTTGCTGTTGAACAAAGGAGTCAAAAGAAAATTCGAGTAAAACAATTATGTTATAAGCCATTGACAATAGTAAACAATAAAGACCTTTTTTATAGTTTGTATTAAATCATTTCGGATTATTGTTGAAAAAGGACAAATGAATGGCAAAATTATAATTATCTATCTATCTTTTGTCTCTTCAATATCTATCTATCTATCTATCTATCTACGTCCTGGGTATGGCGATAAACTACATCCGCGTCCTGGGTATGGCGGTAAACTACACCCGCGTCCTGGGTATGGCGGTAAACTACACCCGCGTCCTGGGTATGGCGGTAAACTACACCCGCGTCCTGGGTATGGCGATAAACTACATCCAACAGCAAGGCCTCAGATAATGTTTTCGGAAAAATAATGTTGCCATCTATACATATTTGAAACAATAATGTTGCCAGCTATGCGGTTTTGAAACAATAATGTTGCCAGCAATACGTTTTTGAACGTCCTGGGTACGGCGATAAACTACATCCGCGTGCTGGGTACGGCGATAAACTACATCCGCGTGCTGGGTATGGCGATAAACTACATCCGCGTGCTGGGTACGGCGATAAACTACATCCAACAGCAAGGCCTCAGATAATGTTTTCGGAAAAATAATGTTGCCAGCTACACGTTTTTGAAACAATAATGTTGTCAGCTATAAGTTTTTGAAACAATGTTGTCAGCTATCCGTTTTTGGAACCATAATGTTGCCAGCTATGTGTTTTTGAAACAATAACGTTGCCAGCTATACGTTTTTTGTAAAAAATAATGTTGCCAGCTGTACGTTTGTGAAACAATAATGTTGCCAGCTATACTCTTTTGAAACAATAACGTTGCCAGCTATGCGTTTTTAAAACAATAATGTTGCCAGCTGTACGTTTTTGATTCAATAACGTTGCCAGCTATGCGTTTTTAAAACAATAATGTTGCCAGCTATGAGTTTTCGAAACAATAATGTTGCCAGCTATACGTTTTCGAAACAATAATTTTGCCAGCTATACGTTTTCGAAACAATAATGTTGCCAGCTATAAGTTTTTTTAAACCATAATGTTACCAGCTATAAGTTTTTTAAACCATAATGTTGCCAGCTATAGCTTTTTTGTAAAAAATAATGTTGCCAGCTATACGTTTTTGAAACAATAATGTTGCCAGCTATACGTTTTTATTCCATACAAAATAGGCATTTAAAATTCATATAAACTGGATTTGGCATTAAATAACCCACAGTGGTTGATATGCCATAAAACCCAAACAATCTATCTATCTATCTATCTATCTATCTATCTATCTATCTATCTATCGCAGTTTCTATCTATCTATCTATCTATCTATCTATCTATCTATCTATCTATCTATCTATCGCAGTTTCTATCTATCTATCTATCTTTCTATCTATCTATCTATCTCAGTTTCTATCTATCTATCTATCTCAGTTTATCTATCTATCTATCTATCTATCTCAGTTTATATCTATCTATCTCAGATAGATCTATCCATCTATCTATCCATCCATCTATCTATCTATCCATCGATATAAATTCTATCTATCTATCTATCTATCTATCTATCTATCTATCTATCTATCTCAGTTTATATCTATCTATCTATCTATCTATCTCAGTTTATATCTATCTATCTATCTATCTATCTCAGTTTATATCTATCTATCTATCTATCTATCGCAGTTTATCTCATTCTATCTATCTATCTATCGCAGTTTCTATCTATCTATCTATCTCATTTATCGCTATTTATATCTATCTATCTATCTATCTATCTATCTATCTATCTATCTATCTAAAAGACCTTTGACACGGTGTGGCACAAAGGCTTGCTGATCAAGCTCACCAGTTATGGAATCACTGGAAGGGTCTTCTCGATCATAAAATCCTTCTTAAAAGGTAGATCAATAAAGGTAGTTATCAATGGCCTATCCCCCGGTGCCCTAGAGGTCAACGCAGGCGTCCCCCAGGAACCACTCTTCCAACCAACCCACTTTTTGATCTACATAAATGATCTGCCTATGAATATACTCATATCATTTATAAGCATCTATGCCGATAGTATGACTATATACGGGCGCACCTCTAAAACGCTCGGTGGTCAGAGATTGGCGACTGCAGACTCTCCCGATCTTGTACAAATTACCCAATGGGGTAAAACTGGCTGGTTACATTCACTGCCTTGAAGACCAAGTTAGTTACATTCCATCATCGTTGATCTGACCCAGAACTACCCGCCATCTACATTGAAACACTGCTGAGTGTCAAACTCAAACACGACATGAAGTGGAACTTGTACATACCATCCATTGCTTAGGATGCATTTAGAATGGTCGGCTCCCTGTACCTCTCTAGTAAATGACACTTCCTGCTATCCTCTACATTTACAAGGGCCAGATCAGGCCAAAAATGGAGTGCAGTTGTCATATTTAAGCGGGCGGGAATTTAGATAACCACGAACTAAGATTGTTATATACAACCACTTTTAACTATATTTGCTTTTTAGAAATCTACTAGCATTTTGAATCAACCTAACGCTTTATATTAATCAAATAGCTCGGCCTCTCAGGTAGATTAAAGAATACATTGATTACAGTTAGGGGTAAAAGATACATTGACTTCAGTTAGGGGTAAAGGATACACTGATTACAGTTAGGGATAAAAGATACATTGACTTCAGTTAGGGGTAAAGGATACACTGATGACAGTTAGGGGTAAAGGATACACTGATTACAGTTAGGGGTAAAGGATACATTGACTTCAGTTAGGGGTAAAGGACACACTGATTACAGTTAGGGGTAAAGGACACACTGATTACAGTTAGGGGTAAAAGATACATTGACTTCAGTTAGGGGTAAAGGATACACTGATTACAGTTAGGGGTAAAGGATACATTGACTTCAGTTAGGGGTAAAGGATACACTGATTACAGTTAGGGGTAAAGGATACATTGATTACAGTTAGGGGTAAAAGATACATTGACTTCAGTTAGGGGTATAGGACACACTGATTACAGTTAGGGGTAAAGGGCACACTGATTACAGTTATGGGTAAAGGATACACTGATTACAGTTCGGGGTAAAAGATACATTGACTTCAGTTAGGGGTAAAACATACACTGATTACAGTTCGGGGTAAAAGATACATTGACTTCAGTTAGGATTAAGGATACATTGTTCAGTTCGGGGTAAAAGATACATTGACTTCAGTTAGGGGTAAAGGATACACTGATTACAGTTCGGGGTAAAAGATACATTGACTTCAGTTAGGGGTAAAGGACACACTGATTACAGTTCGAAAAGATACATTGACTTCAAGGAAAGTACACACTGATTACAGTTAGAGGTAAACACACTGATTACATTGACTTGATTACAGTTAGGGGTAAAAGATACATTGACTTCAGTTAGGGGTAAAGGATACATTTGTGTTAGGGGTAAAAGATACACTTATTACAGTTAAGCATAATGGCTACACTTGAGTTAGGGGTAAAGGATACACTGACTACATTTCCATGCAGATGGATTGCTCGTCACTAAAAAGAACCAATGATTTACTTGATTATATGAAACTTTTTTAATCTTGGGCAAGCTCAAACTATATGTACCTTTTCGAATCTCATTCAAATTAAACTTTAGACTCTCATGCAAATCAATCTAACTTCTCTCTCCCGAGCAAACTAGAATAGATATTTTTGACTCTTGTGCTAACCAAACATGTATCTACCTTTTTGAACCCTGCATAAACAAAATCTAGGTCAACTTTCTTTCCCTCCCGTGCAATAAACCCAATACCTACCTTTTTGAAGCTCTTATTAACGATAGCAACTTCTACCTTTTTAATTATCGTGTAATCAAAATGTGTATCTAAATTTTTAACCTTGTGCAAAATCAAAACCTTTGTCTATAGCTGAGCAAAATGACAAAATACGCTATCAAATAATCTTGAAAAGATGGACATTTTGTAAAGCATGAGAATCCAAACAATAAATTAAGCTTTTTTACTTCCGATAGGAAGGATTTAAATTTTCCATTAGCATAAGAAGTCCGTAAGCTCAGTCATGCTTATATCTTTCCTTTTTATGGTTTCATCAAATACGTCTTGACGTCACTTCCATTTTTATTCGTGTTCCCCGCCAAATAACAATTTGCCTCGTATTAGAGGGTAGGACCCGTGAAAAATGATTTACACGGATAGAAAACAGACACAAACGTTCTCAACTGACATGAAATGAAAAGAGAATATTGAATCTATTGCGAAGTCAACTGCTAAGAAAGTTGTTTCTCTGTGTCGGGTTAGACAATTTTTAACTTTCAAAATCCTATCTTATCTATTAGTTTACCATTTGTCCATTCTTACAATATTGTGCTACATATGGTCTGGTTCTCCTGAGATTTATATAGAGATTCTTGATAAAATCCCAAAAGAGAATCAGCAATATTATTGGTCCTGATCTGGAATCTTGGCTTCAATCACTTTCAAAGTAATTGGCCGGATGAGTTCTTCGTTATGTTACCTAGATTTGATGAATTGCAGCGTAGCACGAGACTTGCGACGAGATCTCGCCAATTTACAGTTGAGCTGGAAAGCTCTAACCGTAAATTCTATGCCAACAGTTTTTTTTTTCTTTCACTTCTCGGCTGTGGAATTCCCTTTCGGTTGCATTCTTTGCAGCCGACTTTAATCTGCAAATAATTAAATGCAATGTCAATCACTATCTGCTCTCGTTTTGACGACTCACATTTTGTTCTCCATCATTAGTAATATTTCCGTTTTCTAATACTTCCACACCTACTAAACTTTTGCCTCTTTACTGTTTTGTTTGAGTTGAACGTGATTAAACACACACACACACACACACACACACACACACACACATTGGTGATCATAAAATGATCACTCAGGTTTTCACTAATGGTACCAACATTCATACTCTGACTTTCATCTTCAAAGTCCATTCAAAAACCATCAAAAAACAGTGAATAAGTTTAAAAAAGAGGAAACAGTAGAGAGGAAAACAACAGGAAGAGGGATCATCATTTCAACTTAGAGCTAAAGAGATCAATTAGAAAAGATCCAATTCAGTTCATAAGACGTCTGACACATGAGAGAGGAGTTTCACCTATGACAGTCCAAAGAACAGTGAAAAGATACTTGAAAATGAAATCGTACGTGAAACGTGTGAGGCAGCTTCTTACTTCAGGACAGAAAGTTAGAAGTTTAGAGACGATAAAGATCATCTTGAATAAGTTGTAAAATGATCCTGGAATAATATATATATATATATATATATATATATATATATATATATATGTATATGTGTATTTGTGTGTGTGTGTATTTGAACTTAATTTCAATCCCTCATAAGCTTCTGATCCTTAGATATGATTAATTAATGATGAACATGTCATTTTACTTTATGATAGATTTCATCACGATTCTTCTGTTAAGCTTGGAGAGTAATTATACATTTTTATTGCTTAAAGTAAAGTCAAATAGTGTTATAAAGACCTCGAAGAATTCCAGTAAGATATATTTAATCATTTCTAAGATACAACTGTTCAAAGCTTAATCTAACAAGTGAACAATTTTATTGTTACACGATTTGGACAATTTGCTGTTACACCTGATATATATATATATATCTCTCTCTCTCTATATATATATATCAGTGTGTGCAGCTTATATTTTATATAATAAAGAAACAATTTACACAAAGTATTAAATAGCAATGTTAATGTGATTAATGGTGAAATCACTTCGCCAACAAGACTTAATAAGGCCTTAACTCGCTATTAGTTCCTTGAATAAGATCTTTATATTCAAGTTGTTGTCAGACGGAAGACACATGCCAAGTACATTCGTCAATTTCAAATTGTCATCTTCAGGGTGCAATACACACACACATATACATATACATATACATCTCTCTCTCTCTCTCTCTCTCTCTATATATATATATATATATATATATATATATATATAATGTATGATCGTCCAGTTCACACCCTCTCCGCCTTTTGAATAGGAACAGAGATGTATGACTTGTTTCCTGTTGATGATTGAGTTTCCGGTTCTTTATAAATTCATTTCATTTTCCTTTAGTCCCAATAGCCGCTCGCGTCTTAGCGGCATTATCTCCTTGCTTCAATGAATTCATAAAAAAAATATCTACGAGAACGCTTCTAACTATTTGCATTATTCTTTTAACCTCATATTTATTGCCATATTCACGATGTTTCGGCCGCTGTATGCTCCGATCTTCTTTGGGTGATATATATATATATACATACAGATAGGTACATTCTTAATGTTTATAAAAATGACAGGAATGCATTAAATGACCTGCAAAAGGTTTATATGACGTAAAACGCAGAAAAGCAAACCCAAACTTAATGAAATCTATTTTTTTTTAAGATTACATTCCTTTCAATTGTGAACGGATATCGTAAAAAAAAAAATGCGACCTGTCACTTAACCATTGGTCGATAGAACGGCTTAAAATGTATAAAATAAAACAAACTCCCATATTTACATTACTTTTTTTGTGCTTAATAGATTCCCTTCTACAGCTGTCATACCCATTCTATTGACGTATTCGAATTCCGCCATTTAAAACACCTCTGCCTTTTTATAAAGAGACAAGGTTTTCTTAATGATTTCTATTCAATGTTAAGAAGAGGCAGGTGCTCCTTGATTGGAACGGATAATACGTCCAAGTGTACAATAAAAAGCAGTGAAGTGGAGAGAAAGAGTTCGGACATTATGTCGCAGTGGGCTCGCAGCAGATGCAATCAGCCGCGCTACAGAGCACACTTGGACAATTCGAAAGTTAACTAGATGACGCAGCGTTCTCCATGACACCGTCAAGTGCCATTCATGACAATTTACGTTTTTTTGACACATTTCTTTTTTTTTTTTTTTTTTTTGTCTACGCGATTCGATCATATTCAATATTCTTTCACCGCTTCCTATAAAAGTAAGAAGAGAATGACGTTTAATACAGTTTCTTCAAGTATAAATTCTAATAAAAAAACTTTTACATCAAAATCAGTCCCGTTGCCCGCAATATTACCGTTTCTTTTATATTTTTACTACGTTACTTAAAAATCGAAAGCTAAATACGAATAAAAATAAAAATAAATATAATAAATTAATCTAAATCAATAAATAATTAAATCAATTAATGAATAATAAACAAATTAACATATTTACGAAGGCACACATGAAAATAAGTAAACGTAAAAATATAGCAATCAGCAACAAATAATAAATCAATCAATAATAAATTTAACAAACAATGTTATAAAATAGGCAGAAAACTGCATCCAGATCCACAATTACTTCCACTGTAGAATAATTTGAGACATAACCGTTACCGCCTATCCACTAACCTTTAAAATAAGACAATAGGCCAACCCACAATGCATCACTGAGCAGCATATGTGAATAGTCGAGGAAAACACAACGCACGTGGCTTTACGAGCAGTTTAACACATAAATATAGGATACCTTAAATGTATATTTTTATCATATTTGTTCTCGTTCGCCAATTAAGAACTATAGGGAAAGGGAATTTTAAAAACAGTGGCTGCACCTGCTTATCTTATGAATTGAGCGCTGTGGCTATTTATTTGGCGTTTATATACATCACGTATATAATACGTTAAAAGATTGCGCCGATAGCTTAGGTGTATGGTCTTTGACTGATGCCAAATCGGCCAAGTTTCGATCCCGGCTTAAAGCAATCAGATGGTTTGCCACACTGATGAACTGTGATATAGCCAAACGAGCTTGTATGTATTTTTTATTCGATTTGCCTTCTCTACGGATACATTCTGAGATATATATATATATATATATATATACACATGTTTCATTAAATAATATAGACAAGTGTTGTCTATTTTACGTCAATGTTTTTCGTAACGTCTGAAAAAAAATTACATAAAATAAATAGACAACACTTGTCTATATTATTTAATGAAACGTGTATGAATGAAAAGATGCTGTCTAAATACACACTATATATATATGTGTGTGTGTGTATATATATATATATATATATATATATATATATATATATATATATATATATAAATAAATGGATTCTCCCGTGGTTTTCGACCTAGGAGTGTCTTCCAGTTTCGTTTTTAATTCTGTGCCTGTCCCCGTCGCGTTAACTCTCTCGCCAGTGGACTTGTTGTTCAGGTGGAATAACAAAGAAGGAACACACAACTGAACTGCAGACTATCCATATAAAAGATTTGTTTAGAGTGGTGAAGGCTAGTGTAGAATCAGCCACATTTATTGGAAGTGCTGATAAAAACGGAGTTGGTGCAAATATTTGCCACAAACACAATGAACAACACCCCCTCAGGTTTTATTATCACGGGGTTATACCATCTCTGGTACTAGCTGTGCAGAGAAGAGTTCAGTGCCTTTCGATAGTAATTTCCCGTGATTTCGCCCGCCTGCTGAAGCGGTTTACATGGTTTTGCGCGTGGAGATTTAGAGGATTGGGGAAGACCAGTGTTACCTGTCCATCTTAATAATAAGAGCAGAAGCCGAGTAACAAAGCTACTACTTTTATCCACTGCCACCTACCTTATATATATATATATATCTATATATATATATATATATATATATAATTTAAATGAACACAGACCACTTTAAAGTTCCATGTAATAAATTATTTCACCACATCCCTTTTAAAGGACTGCGGATCATCAGGCTTTACTTCCAAACAAAAAATGAAAAGAAAATTGGGAGAGAGAAGACATGAGTTAGTTAGCAGATATTGACACATTTAAACGGTTAACATTGAGCTCTCTGGATTTTATCCTCCTTAGGTTTACCCATACGGGTTACCTAGTTTTTCTTAAACTATATATATATATATATATATATATATATATAAAAAGTGTAAATGGATATAAATCCGACAGAATGAAAATCTTGAAAAACAAAATCCTTAAAAAAAATGTCGAGTCTGAAATGTTTAAAAGACAATATTCATACACATAAGAATTTTTAATAACCTTTTTCATAGAATTTTTTTTCATTTTTTTTTCATTTCAAAAATGAAAAAATCATAATACAAACTTTTTAGGAATTTTCTTTTCATTTCAAAATAATATGAAAGCGTCGCCCATGTGACGACGGCGTGACCATGTTAGACAGAAGGCTGATCATTTTAAAAATTTTCAGTTATCTGTTCTGAATAAGACTTGTGTTTTTATGTCCATCGTATTTGTCATATTGAACTGAATTGTATTTTGATGAATATTGTCTTGAAAAGGTTTATTAAACCGAAACGTCAGACGTCGACATTTCTTTCATTTTAACTACATTTAAGGATTTTTTTGTTTTTTCAAAATTTTTTCATAAAATTATATATATATATATATATATATATATATATATATATATATATATAAAAACGGGGATCACATTCTTTTGCATTTGGCTTTTAGGCAGTGCTATGAAAATGGACCTACTGGAAGAAGTTATCTAAGGCTGCCAGTATCTCTATTACAATTGCGACTGGTCCTGCTCCTTTGTTTTTATTCAATTTAGCCAGTGCTGATTTCACTTCTCATTTTAATATTTCTGGTCCTTCGTTATTCATGTGTATCCCCCGTTACACTCTTTTGTTGTGGAAGAGTTCCTCGACGTAATCTTTCTATCTCTCCATGAGTTTTATACAACCTGTTAATGAGCAAATCTTTTGGCCTGTTAGTTCTCTTATTTTCTATGAATAGCTGCAATACTCATATAAGAGGCTTGCTATTAGCATAGCAGTCCAGCACTCTTTTCTTTGTGCCTAACGACATTTTCTTATCTCTTAATACTTTGCTTAGTTTATGAAAGGCATGAGGAGATTGTCAATCATTCACTGCCATATAGGAGATTTGATATTACATAGGAGTCTAGCACTCTTTTCTTTGAGCCTAACGGCATTTTCATGTCTCTTAATACTTTTTTTTAGCTTTGTAAGTTCTCTTTCAATATTCCGATGTGTCTTCGGATTTCGGTGTCATATTTCCAGTCTTTTCTTAAATCAATTCGCAGATATTTTAGTCTTTGTATTTGCTTGATTCTGACATCGCCAATTAGTAGCTTACATTTTCGATTGTTTCTCTTGCTAACGACATTATTTTCTTACAGTTAATAGTTAGTCCTTTCTTCTCACTTTTCTTTACTACTTTTTCTACAGTATATTTTTGTCTGTGTCTGACATTCTCACGGTATAATCTGTTTTTTTTTTGTTTTTAAATGGAATTCACCCTGTACAAGGCCCGGGAGCCACTCGAGGTTGAGTGTTATTGAATTAAGAGGCACAGTTTATGCAGATATGTTGTGAATATAACGGTTAATCCTAGACTAAAACAGGTTAAGATTGTAAAGATCGGAAAACATTCTCTTGGGAGTATGTTCCAAAAAGTAGTGGTTCTTTCTGGGAAGAAGCTGCTCAAATATCACTTCTCAAGAAATTCTGAGTAGCATTGGGGGGGGTCCTAGGCGTGAAGGTTAGAACTGGTAGATCTACGGAATGTAGTTCGTCTGAGAACTTTCCAGGAATTAGCAGTAGAGAGGCTTGAAACATTTCGTCTGTGAGAGAGAAATTGAAGTGGGGTGGGGGAGAAATAATTTGTCATTCACAAGGATGCTGAGAGGCTTTAGGGCTCTGTCGAGTCTGGAAAGGGGGTCTGGATATCTGATGTTGCTAAGATTGAGTCCACCTGTAATAAATCCTGGTTGGACATGTAGTTCTTTTAGAATAACTTCGCAGCATAGGTTGAATAAATCCAACCAAAAGTACCATCGTTTTTCTTACGCCTCTTTAGCGCAGTCTAATAAAATAAACCACAACATTTTTTTTTCTCGTACAACAAGTTGTCTGGATCAACTTATTATTTGTTTAGGTACTGATATGTGCAGTCATCCAGATGTTGAAAAATATTTTGTTCTCAACACATTAAAGTGTAACTGATAAAATAAGCCATGTCGCTTTTGTACATCGACCGGATAACGTTTCAAAAGTGTTTAGTCTTTTATTAATGCTGATACCACATAAAGCTTGTTAAAAATGACAGCAAGCCCCGGAGCTGTTTAAGGCTCATATTCTTAAGTAATTGAAAGAACATGTGTTTGCTAAGTTCCGTATGTATTCGTTAAGTTTCGTATGTGTTCGCTAAGTTTCGTATGTGTTCCCTAAGTTTCGTATATATTCGCTAAGTTTCGTATGTGTTCGTATAGTTCCGTCGCAGCGAATTATAAACATTTTGCCAGTAAATATGTTTCAGTAGCAGTATTTTTAGCTACTACCAATCAATTATTTTTCTACATTAAGTGATTCAAAGGTGAGGGTGGGAAGTCTTGTTTGGTATTTTATCAATTAAATTTCGCTTCTGTTTCTGTTAAGACATATATGGTTTTGTATTCCAAAATTACGCAAATAGATTGATACGAAATACGTTTATTTTTCACATGAAACATTATGTAGTCAAGTCCTTCCAAAAGTAATTGAATTCAAATGATATTCACCCCAAGCAAGGCAGTAAAGCCACTAAGACACAAGTGGTTATTGGATGTAGAATAATTAGAAAACCGAAACGTTACTAATGAGTGAGAACAAATAAGAGTAATCAGTTTGGCACATCAATTCCTTATGGGTCGTTTAATGTCGAAATTTAATTTTCTTGGGAGTTTTGGTAATTTATTTTTTTCAAAAAAGTATTGCTGATAATTTTTTACTGTGAAAATATATTGCTATTATTTTGCTAATATTTTTTACTATAAAAATATATTTTATATTTTCATGTTTTAATCCCAATTTGGGAGATTCAATAATTTGACAATAGCTGGGACCCTGTCAGATATTACGATCCGGGCTTGGATGGAACTGTGGACAGCAGTAATTAAGAGGTGGTTCCACATCCCTCAAATCATCCCGATCTATAGGATGTAGTTTATAGGCATACGCAGGGCGAAAGAATAAACAAGAGGACAGGAGATAGAGACTGACATTGGATTTTAATTTTTGAAGATTAAAATTGTCTGAAAAGCTTGGAGCAAGAATGGATTTACATAAGTGAAATGTGCAAGAAAAGAAAGTGTTAGCATATATGTTACAGATACATTTAGAAAACTCAACATTTAATTGGTGGGACCTCGTTGCCAGTAAAAAGATTGTCTGGCACGACACAGTGACCCAAGTTTCTAAGCATCTGACCTCGCAATGGATTTAGTATAGCTGTTTAACTTCATAGGGAGTGCAACGAGTCAATCTCTTGGATATTAGCATATATATATATATATATATATATATATATATAAATAAATATATATATATATATATATATATATCTCAATTATAAAATAAAGATAAAAAAAAAAAAAAAAGAAGTAACAACTATATATTTATGTTTAACATTCTTTTTATAGATACAAATATTTAAGTAAATGCTCTGTTTATAATAAACAACATTTACCGGCCTGAATGTCCGAGAAATTTTCACAGAAAATATTCCTCCTCTGACAGGATTCGAACCTGTATCCTATACGGAACCGTCATTTAGGTTGACGTGCCGTTAACCGATTTGGCCACAGAGGAGCGTTCGGTTAATATGAAATTATCACCTCTCTGAAACAGGCCTCCTCTAGCTGTTATTTTCTAAGTATTCCTTTCTTTATAATCTGATCTGGTCTTACAAGCTTCCACATTATGTTTGTTATAGTCACAACATCTCGGTGGTTGTACTCTTCGACCTTCTTTACGTGTCCGTTGGGGTTGGTAAGTTTCTATGAGTTTTTTTTTAACGATCCCTTTATTGGATTTGCAGACGGTCAGAGATCGCTACGATCGAAAGCGTGTAACCATAAGAGAGAAAAAAGTGAATATAGTCGTCTGAACAAAAGAATAATTCCTCATCTGAAATATTCAGATAAATTCAAAGGATGGCACAAAGCAGATGTATTTGGGCATTGGTACCGACTGTACTAGTGAAATGTCATGTTGTATAAGTTAGATATCGATTCCACTACAGTAGGCTTCCTAATGAGAAGCTGTTTTTTTTTTGCACAGAAACTTAAGAACAAGGTACGTGTGAGACTTTATTTCATTATGAATGTCCTGACATAACTCGAGGTCTACGGAAAAGGTAAGCAATCATTTGCTAATTTTAACACTATTCAGCAAAATCCCACAAGGGTTGATCTCTTTAGAGAATTTAACGCACTACTCTCGTGAAATGGTTAACGTGTCAAAATTCACTATATCCGAAAATCTTTGTGACAAGAATTAAGTCTAATGTTTTTTCTTTCTTTAAAGAATTTCTTTACTTTTTTAAATCTTTTCTCGTCTTTCCATTTCCCTCTATAGGCGTTTTCTGTTTTAGTTCTTTATTTAGCATTGTCATCCATTTGCTTAATCTGTTTTAATTCGCAGAAACCCCTCTCTCTCCCTTTCTCTTCTTTTTTGTAAAGTTTTACCGATTTTTCCAATTTATTCTTTATACAATTCTTGACTAAATTACCATTTCATTAGCGTTTTAAAACTTTTCCGATCTGGAATTTTAATTTGAAGCTTTCTTTTTTTTTTCCTTTCAAATAAACATAGCATAAAAAAAAGCGATCAGAATATCAATCTCCAAGCAGAGGAATTAGAATTGTCGGAAACGAATGGGTCTCAGCCATTTAACTAAATCCACCTGATATAAATTTTAAACTAAAATTCACCTACTACAAGGCTCGAGAGACACTCAAAGTAGAGGGTTAGTTGAATCTTTTTTTGTTAATTAACCCCAATTATGTAAAGTTACTTACTGAAAATATTAATTCACTGCAAGAAATTATAGATTTTAAATCAAAATTTTGTTTAGCCTGCCTCTCAACAACTCGGAAGGAAAAGTTACCAAAAATCAGGGAGTTATTCAGTTTTCGTAAGTGCGGATTATATTCGAGGTGCCTAAAAGGAATTTTTTACAATTTAAAAAAATAGGAAAAAGATCTGTTTGATGCGTGTTTATCAATGTGAGCGCGAACGTAGACACCACGTTTATAAATAGCGCACCCAACTTGTCCACATTTGGGGCGATCGCAAAAGGCAACTCAACCTGAGTGCAATGGAAGGGCCACACTCTGGGAGAATTTGGCGTGAAGTTTAGTAAATATAAATTCTGTTTATTTTGAGGTGAATTAACAGAAAATATCCGGTTAGTTTTAAAATATATACGGTAGAAACTCTGACAACCGGACTAAGAAGGCCTTCCGGATATAAGAAATTGGTTACAAAATCCGGATATTAGGGGTTATACTTAGATTAAAATAAAAGAACTGAAATCTAGTTTAACATTTATTTTCAATGTTTTATAGTAAACAAAATAAGCTAATGGTGAGTGAAATATAAAGGAATTTGATTTTAAGGAAAATAAATAAATTATGTAATGTTAATAAATATTCATTAAATTAAGTATGCCACGTATGCAAAACAAAAAATTTAACGATAATTTTTTAATTGCTGTTGCATGATGATTCTTTCTTTTCTAATGTCATTCTCAATTTTTTACACATTTCATTGTTGAAATTTTTTAAACGAAAGACACTTTTTAACTCTGCGTTATTGCAATCGTATAGCTGAATGCTGGCTTTCTTTCCATAAAACTGACAACCTCTTCAATAGCTTTTTAAATTTCTATCCAGGTTTAATCACAATCATGCATCTCATCGCTATCTTGTTGCAGATGTGTCACGTTGTCGTCCTTTCCTCTTATTCCCCTGAATATTTTTTAAAGAATTAAGTCTGTTAAGCGTCTTTGCTAAAATTCAATAATTGCCCATAAGCCTCAGCATCGAACCAAAACTATTCATTCCATAGTAATTTGTTGAAAATTTGAAGGTGTCGAAAACGGCACCTCGGCCACCCTAGGGTTAAAGTGTTCGGGAAAGCAAACAAACAGGAGTCTGTTTCACAAAAGAGAAAGAAAAGTTATCAGAGTGGACCGTTCTCGGCAGTGGCAGGGCGAGTACGACCCATGAATGTATTAGCTGGTGGACCCCCCCTCCCCCAAAAAATTGAGCCGTTTCATTAAGAAGCACCGGTTACTGAAAGTGAAAGGAAATTAGAGAACCCTAATGAAAAGAAAGGACAATAAAAGCACATTATTCAGAAAGACAGAAAATGATGATCAACGTTGCGTTTAAAATTGTGTAATCGTAGGTGGCAAAAAGCAAAAAAAACGGGAAGAGGATTTCACAGGCGAGAAGTCCGAGAATTAGAATAGAATTTCAGGTTAAAATGTCGCTTGTTCGACAGCAAAACGTTGAAACCTAATTTCGAATCAAGTATCACGCATAAATTTATTTGGTCGAGGGACTTAAGATGAAATTTCATTAGAACAATAACCATGAAAATATTTATAGAAAAGACCAAGCGACGCTGGGTCATGGCGGTGGGAGAGAGACTGAAGTCGAGATGTCTAATCCGAACTGATTGCATTACAGACTCTGAGAATCAACTTTCCAAGTCACTGACCTGTCCCATTTACAGTGATAAGGGAGGTAAATCAACTTTGGATAGTAAATTTATTAGTGATTAAATCTTTTTATATATTTATCTTGTGTGTTAAAGTTTGTTAGGATACTGAGGAGGGTGCTGGTGATTTCAGGAAATTTGCTCTCATTCAGTTTCTAGCGATAACTACTAAACATTTGACAGAAATGCATTTGTAATAAAATAATAGTCAATGCAAAATGTTTACTGATAACTTGAATAAAGTGATTTAAAAAAAATATTCCTGAAATTAGCCGTATTGAACTTTGGTGATCTGTTTATTAATTATTCAAATGAATTCAATTTGAATGCCGCTAACCCCCTCCTTTTCTAATGTCATCACTGCGATTTTGAAATAACAAAGACTTTATGTGACTGTCAGGGGGTCGATCTATCCGACCCTGGCTCACGTATTCGTGAATCAGATTTTAGAATCAGCGGGAAAAGAAGCGAAAATTCTGTTTTAATCTCAGCACATGTGGCATATAATTTCAGGACAGGATAAAGAAAAACAATGGAAAGAAACAGAAGTTGTCCATAAACAATCCAATTTCCTCTTGTTATCAGTCAGTCGAAATCATTCAATGCAAAGTAATCAGAAATTTATTCCTGGAAACCTACGCTCATGGCAAAGATATTTGAAATTCTGATTTGGGCTTCTTGTGCTTTTAATCTCATTCTAACTTCTAACCCGAGTTTCGTTTCTGTCTTATTTTTATTTAAATATAAGCATTGTTATTTTGTCGAGAATTTTAATCATATTCTTTTCGATAATCCTTTTCTCATATCTTCATTTCTCTTTTGTTGTCCATCTTGTCCAGCTAGCCCTTATGTTTTTCCTCTTTGGTCTTCCTTTTGATTCTGTTTCGCTTTTGATTAACACATTCTAATTTCTTTTTTCTTTATTTCCTTGCTTTTCATTCCTTTTCTTTTTCATTTCCATTTCTCTTTTTCACTAAGTACCTTCTCTATTTCTTTCTCATTTTCTGCCACACTTTCCTTAGCCTTCCTTTTCTTCTATTTTTTTATTTCCCTTATTTTTCTTTTCATTTATCTTCTTTTCTTTATTCTAATTTATTCTCGTTCTTTTCATCTTTTTCTATTATCTTTTCCTTCATATCATTTTCTTCTTCATTTTTCTCTCCTTTTTATTCATATCATTCTTTTCGTCTTTTCGCATTCTACTCCTTTTCTTTCGTATTTTATTACTTCTTCTTTTCTTCGTCTTCATTTTCTTCATATCTATTTCATATTTTTCACCATCTTCTTCTTTACCTTCGCGTTTTTTTCCTTTTTATATTCCTTTCCGTTTCATTGATAATATTCTTACTATCTTTTTTCTTTCACTTTTTCGTCTTTTCTTCTTCTGTGACATCTTTCTCTTTTCTTTTTTCTTCTTACCCATTTTTTGTTCTTGACTTCATTTTCTTGCCCTTTTCATGTTCTTCAATTCCATCACATCTTTTTCTTTTTCATGCTGTTTTCCGTTTCCTTGATATCTTTTTATTTCTTCTCTACAATCTTTTTCTTTTTTTTTCTTTACCATCTTCTTCTTCTTCTTCTTTCATTTTGACCTTTTTCTTCTTCTTCTTGTCCTTTTACATCTTCTTCATCTTTTTCATTTCTCCTCTTCTTCTTCTTTCATCTGGTCCTACGTCTTCTTCTTCGTGTACTTTTTCATCTTGTTCTTCATCTTTTTCATTTCTTCTTCTTCTTCTTTCATTTTGTCCTTTTTCTTCTTCTGGTCCTACGTCTTCTTGTCCTTTTTCATCTTGTTTTCATCATTTTCATTTTTCTTCTTCTTCTTCTTCTTCTTCTTCTTCTTCTTCTTCTTCTTCTTCTTTCATTTTGTCCTTTTTCTTCTTCTTCTTCTTCTCTTTCTTTCTTCTTCTTCTTCTTCTTTCATCTTGTCCTTTTTCTTCTTCTGGTCCTACGTCTTCTTCTTCTTCTTTCATCTTGTTCTTCATCTTTTTCATTTCTTCTTCTTCTTCTTTCATCTTGTCCTTTTTCTTCTTCTGGTCCTACGTCTTCTACTTCTTGTCCTTTTTCATCTTGTTCTTCATCTTTTTCATTTCTTCTTCTTCAATATTAAGCGAGACATGTCTGATTGACTATTATCCTTGAGTCATGAGCTCGAATGTAACCGGATGCTACATAGAAAGCTCAATATAAAATAATCCTAAAATCAAATATTTTCTCTATATAATATCCGGTTAAATTCGTTCCGTGTGTCCTTCTATCTGTTGTGTCCATTCAGAACATTGTTGACCATAGCTCTCCACACTTCCCTGTCCTTTGTAGCGTTTAAATGTATATATAATGTCAACTCTCTCTCTCTCTCTCTCTCTCTCTCTATATATATATATATATATATATATATATATCAATTGATGAATACTAAGGATAATTCCAAGGAGGATATAAATCCACAGAAAGCTCAATGTAATGACAGCGTAATATAATCATTATATTGTTTTACAAATATTATTTTTAATATTAATTATTATTTTTTTTTAACATACAACGTGTGTTAGCACGTGCGATACCCTGTCTTCATTGGCCGCCGACCAGGGGTGATTTAACGGTTTCGGTGGCTATGGCGGGACCGCCACCCCTGGCGCTACCAGCAGCGTTTGCCATCAGGCAGGGTATGAAGATAAGCTAATTGATCGTTCCTTTTTCTAAATTCTATCCGTAATGAAAGTTTCCTGAACGCGTTTTCCGTTATTGAGGCGCTCGTAAAAATCATAATAGACGACCACACAAATATTTCACCTGCCCATGTTAGGTCGTGATGTTGCCCGCATTTTATTTGCTTGTTTTGATCTCGACCAAATCCAACTTGATGCGTGTTGAACAGTTTTTTGAATGCGATGCGAAACGCTTTTCAACCAACGGCCAGTGGTGCCTATTTTTGAAAGGAAGGACATGACTGAATGTCCCAGAAACCCACGACACCCAATTTTTTATATTTTTTTAATTATTTATTTGTAATTGTGACGGTTATAATGCGATGATGATGGTTTCGCTGCTTAAAATGACTAGACAATTTCAATGAATCTATTTTGAATATGATCACTCCCTTCTCTACACCTGTTTTTTTAACTTGTCAAGTCCCGGAAGTAAAAAGTCTTTTCTGGGTCACCCTGTTTATTAGGTTTAATTCCCTCTTTTTTTTCTCTCCCGCTCTCTTTGCCTCCTCCCTCCCCATATTTATCTCTCTTTTTCTTTCCCCACAAAAACCTTATGTTCAAATTTTTGTCTTTCTAACCCCTTTTTTCTTTCTCCCTACGGAATACGGTACGGAATAAAAAAAAAAAATAAGAAAACAATATCAGAAAAACTTCTCTGCCATCTCCCCAACTGAAAATTCATCCACGTTATCCGACATTCGGCCAATGGGTAAGCTACGTTTCGAAAACGCCTATACTGAAAATAAGAAGGTGACAGCCGGAAATACTTGAACATATAAGGAGGAAGGAAGTCTTGGAAAACCTAAAACTCACAGAGAGCTTTAAGAGCAACAGAGTTAAGAGAAGAGAACGGGCAAGATATCTGAGGAGATTTTGTGAACGGATTGGCAGAAATGTCGAGCGGGAGGTATGCCAAAAGAAGAAAGTCCGCTAAGGGCAATCAAAGATAGGCGTTTGCAGAGAGCCATAATCACCCACATCCTGAAGGGAAGTGAGACGCAGACGATGAATGACCAAGTATTTTATTTATTATGTTGCGTATAGGATACTACGATATCATACTGATATGTCCCGGAAAGGGATATATTTGAACGAAGTAGCTAAGTGGTTTTGGCTACTATAACCAAGTAGAATACGGTAGCAGTAATCGACTGGTACGCGTCGTAGTCGCAGGTAAGAAGTAGATCAATGGCGTAGTCCAATGGGCGTCGTTATAGACTTAACTCTCAGACTAAGGCTCTTGACTCTCATAAATGTCCGTCGGTATTTATGACGGACACCAGCCAATCATATTCCAGTGAGGGGGAACACAGGTGTACGCATATTCCATTATATCACATACCAAGAACATTGAACACATGACAATGCCTTATAATGAGTATTCGCCGTCGCTATTCTTTGTATAATCTATCTCGATTTTCATTGCTTCTACCGGTAATTTTTGGGCGAGTCATTAAGGCCGACGTTTCTGATAGTACCGAGATGTCCCTTTCTCAGAGAATAGATAACGGAATTCTCATGGAGTGGGCGCCAGTGCGATTCTTAGTGCAAAGTCAGAATGGTGCATCTGCTAAGGGAGAAATATATTTAGCATCAGTATAGATATCAATGTTTAACAAGAATACTCGACTACTATAAAGAAAAGAGTGCTGTATTGCTATATACGGTTTAAACACATGTCTATACGCCTCTGTGGTGGTGAGTTTCAGAACAATCTCCCCATGCTTTTCATAAACTAAGCAAAGTATTAAGAGATAGGAAAATGTCATTAGAAACAAAGAGTGCTGAATTGTTATGTAATATCTAATCTTCTACATGGCAGTGAATGCTGGACGATCTTCTCATGCCTTTCATAAACTAAGCAAAGTATTAAGAGATAGGAAAATGCCGTTAAAAACAAAGAAAAAGTGCTGAACTGCTATGTAATATCTAATCTCCTATTTGGCAGTGAATGCTGGACAATATCCTCATGCCTTTCATAAATAAAGCAAAGTATTAAAAAATAGGAAAATGTAGTTAGAAACAAAGAAAAGAGTGCTGAAATGCTATGTAATATCTAATCTCCCATATGGCAGCGACTGTTAGACAATGAAAGGAGAGAGTGCTAAACTCTTAATATCTTATCTCTCAAATGGAAGTGAATTCTGGACAATCTCCTCATGTCTGAAGTATTAAGAGGTAGATAAATGACTCTTTTCTTTGGGTGATAAACTATTTCGTAATGTGTAATCGCCTTCCTACGCCTGTGCATACTTGACAATCTCCTCACAGATAAAGAAAAGACTTAAAATGAGCTAGGATGAGCTTATACTAAAGAAGAATAAAAGGAAAATTGTCCGAATCTCTTAGCAACCATGCTTTTTTTTTTTTTTTTTTTTTAGGAAAACAGGACCTACGAAGAAACTTCTACGAACACATTACGAGGATAGAAAGCCCAGAGAATTGAGAATTTCACCTTCACATGACATATTAAGACAACAGAAGCATGCACGACTGTGAGTAACTCTCTTATCGAGATGGTCTCAATGAACGGCAGGTCAAGAAGATTGATTGGTTAATTTATTGATTAGTTTTTTACGGTTTATCAACATTTTGCAGCTTATTTAATTCCAAAAAATAAGAGTTATTGGAGATAATAATGATTTACTGATACAAGTCTTATTAATTTACCCATAGCTGGAGGGAGAAAAGATGTATTCATGTCTTTCCCAGTGGCATTTGCGAATAAATGGATGTCTCGAGCCTGACTAGAATTGGAACTCGGTTCTTCGATTTCCAATTCCGAAGCGTTATCTATTCCACCACCCACACATCTAAGCCTACAATCCCTGGCATTCCCTTAAGGAACTGGTTGGTAATGACTCGAATGATACTTAGAGCAATAAAAGGAAGTTGTGAAGAGTCAAGCATAGACATGACATATCAAGGAAGAATGTGAAAATGGTACAGACACAAATAAATACAACAGCAGTTAGTTGACAATTGCAAAACTTACATACTAACAAAAAACAAAAACAAAAAAAAAACAAGACATTTATTAGTCTAGTATATAGTCACCATTGTTTTTAACAACTGTCTCCCATCGTTCTACAAACCTGTGATGCCATTTTCGTAGTTGGAAAAAGATTGTCTGGTCATTTTCGACTGACTGTACAAAGTCAATCTGTCATTTAAATTGTTCTGTAGACACAGGAACGAATAAAAATTCCAAGGAGCCACGTTAGGAGAATACGTTGGATGATGGATGCTTTCTCATTTTAAATCTTTAAGCTTCTGTAAGGCCTGTTTTGTAACAGGAAGTCCTGCGTTGTCGTGTTGGAAAAAGACTCATTTTGGATTTATCAAAATCGGCCGTTTTTCTTGAACTCATGTCTCTTCAAATGACGAAATATCGATTCTCAAAGCAATCTTTTCCGTCGTATATTCGCTTTATTCTCCACAATCGCAAACAGAGCGGTCTTCATTAACGTCAGAAATATCGCCTGGAGCATAGTTTATCGTTTAGGTTAAAATCACCCTGACGAAATGTACCAAACCAATTTTTCACCGCACGAAGAAGTGGAACCCGATCAAAATAAACCTTATGGCAGTTTTTTTTTTTATTCGTCGCAGTTCCGATCCCGACTCATTTCCGTAGTTCATAGAATATAGCAAGGCGAAAATACAACTTTTAATCCTCCATCTTTAAGGCATTCATTTGTTGAGAAAAAGTTAACATTCAACAAATTCTGGCACGCAACTGAAAGATGAAAGTTTTCAATCCAGAACACACAAGAGAAATCAGCACCAAAACGCCATTGTCAAGTTGTGGTAATATCATATTAACAATGAAAATCGGATACGATCTTTTGCAATAATCTCGATTAAACCTTTAAATAAAAAAATTGTTTTAACCGCCAAATATATATTCTGTGATAAATATCCAGAAACAATTGACCATCTTGTATCAGGTTGCACGGTGTTAGAACCAACAGAATATAAAACTCGGCATGATAGATGGGGTCAATATCTGCACTGGAAAATGTGAAACTCTTACGGGAAGGAAACTGCAAGTGATATGCACGTTCGTCCAGAGATGGTTACAGAAATAGGAACTGTAAAATGTTACGGGACTTTACAATACACGTCGACAGAACAACCAAAGCTAAGAGACCAGAGATCGCGATCAAACACACACAAGAACAGCGTATGATTTCTTATTGGCATTACAGTCCCTGCAGATTGTAATGAATCTTTGAAGATCTTCAAAAACCTATCAAAATACAAAGATCTTGAAATGGAAATCACAAAAATGTGGCACACGAGGACATAAATAATTACAGTTGTAGTTGGAGACTTAGATTGATTGGAAAAGGTTCCAATAAACTCATTGAAGAAATACAAAAAATTGTTCTCACGAAGGACTTCATGTAAAATATGTGTGATTTTTTTAACCCTAGAACACTAACCATGGGTATATAGTACCCAGCGCAAATTTTCCTATTATAATTATAATTTTCAGTACCCGATTTTCTTACCTAAATAATGTTTTTCAGTTTTTATTAATTTTAACTCAAAGTACAAAGTTTGAAGTGCCTGCATGCAAAATATTACAAATAAAGATTTGTATTTGATATTTTATTTGATATTTTTTGATATGATATACCCATGGTTAGTAGTGGTGTAACTTTAATTGATGGTTAGTGTTCTAGGGTTAAACTGCTCAGTGAAAATATCATGATGCTATTTCTGGTCTTAGGTCTCTGGTTGGGACCCGTTAAGAAATGATGATATACCAGAAATCAAAGGAAATAATAATAATAATAATAATGATAATAATAATTGAACCGAAGTAGTTAGAGAATTATCGCTAGGTTTCGAGAAAAAATTTTTTAAAGTTTGAATTATGAGGTACCCAAGGCAACTTTACAACTGAGTTCCAGCAAGTATACGTTGCTATTGAACGTTCTGTCGCCATATTACGGAAGTAGATGGAGCGTTTTTATATATTGGGCTTCGTATATTTAAACTAGAGCACCAATCTCTTGTTCTATCTCACTCAATTATAATAATTATAATAATAATAATAAAATTATTAATAATAATAATAATAATAACTAGTTCTCACCAGTGAAATTTTCACGGTATTCCTATTTTAATATTCTGATGAATTCTCAAGTTAATGATTGAGTAACCTCATGGCGTGTTCTATGACAATAAAATATCCGTATAAATTCCCATATCACATCGTTAAATATTTAAGCTTAACAACTTTAAAAAATATTGCAATAACAATCATAAATATGAATGCTGGGCATTATTTTAAGAAGTAAGGGGGTACAAATGAAACTATTTGAAATTGGTAACTTTTTTATTTCACGGAAACAGCTGTTAAACACTTCTATCTATCTATCTATCTATCTATCTATCTATCTATCTATCTATCTATCTATCTATCTATCTATTTCTTGCTTTCTTTCATTTTCTCACTGAAACCAAACAGTGCCATTTCCGCTCTTTCCACACGATCAAAACGGTATAACTCATTATTTATTGGCAGGGCGTAAAGGCCGTGCGAGCCAACGAAGGAAGGGACAAGCACAATTTTAATAGGATAATAATACTAAAAACAAAACCTACAACTATGTAAACAGGACGAATAACATATGTCTTCAACAAATTCATGACTACATAGTTATAGATATTTGCATTTTTTTTTTAATGATAACCCCGCTTTAGACGAGAGTCGAGAGTTCAAAAGGAAGGCATTGCTTCTGTTCACTCAACACTCAAAAGGGCAGACAGAAGACACTTTACACTTAAATCAAAACAGAAGCGAGAGAGGTTCGGTTTACACTGGATTCAGTAAGTTAATCATTCGTGCTGTCCGCCCTTAAGTCAAACAGGGATATATAGGCCCGTTTTACACTATAGTTCAAAACGTAGATATTGGCCCCTTTTTACGCTGGTGTAAAAAGGTAGACAGATGTCTGTTTTACACTAAAATCAAAATGCTAGATAGAAATGGAGATGGAAACTAGTTATACATACACCCTTGTGCAAATTAATTATACAGGAAGATGTGGAGAGACATGATCACATACACCCTTGTGCAAATTAATTGAAACAAAACGAATAATTCCGTTATTATTTACTTTTTTTCCATATTTTTCCAATGAAACATGACCCAGTGGACATACTAGTAATTCGTATGTACATTCCACAAAGTCGTTTCTTGCAGATTGACCACAGATTCTCGATTGGATTTAAATCGGGAGAGTTTCCAGGTCAGTCGTTAGTATTTTGATTTGCTCACTGGTAAGGCATGCAGCGTTACAATTTTCGTACGCTTCTTTGGAGTAACATCCATCGCAGACAATGGACGTAGGACAACTAATCGACAGTTGAGACAATAGTGTCGGGGCGTGATAAAAATCTGATGCAATCTCGGATGACGTAATATTTTTCAAGGCTAAATAAATGTCATCAAACGCCCCCAAAATAGATTCACATTACTGAACACCACAGCAAATGACCTACTCTGAGGAAAAATAGAAATCGATTGAACCCTGTCACACCAGTGGGTCTAAAACTGACCGTATGGTGAAAGAAAGGAAACTAAAGCGGTTGGATTAATTAATTTGCACAAGGGTGTATGTCCAGTTTACACTTTAGTAAAAAAAAAATGGATATAGTTCCGGTTTACAATTAAATCCAAATTTTAAAAATATCTCGATTTGTACTTGAATCGACATGGAAAATGGGCGTTCTTTCTTGGAGATTGGGGTGCTGGTGATAGACTCTGCGTATTATGGCACCCGCCGCCAGTGTATACTGAAGGAAGACAAATCACAAAAAATGTTGATTCATTATGCAGACCAGTACTTCTATTCAATGAGCAAAAGGCTGATACCAGGAGGGAAAGATAGAATAAATAATATTTTATAGGTAGGAAAAAGAGAATGAAAAAAAAAAAAAAACAACATCAAAAAGGCGGAAGCAATCTGCCCCCCCAAAAAAAAAAACTGGCTACAGAGATACGGTTGAAAAGAATACGGCCAATACACGAAAGTTTTTTTTTTTTTTAAAAAAAAACGAAAGAAAAATTTACCAAGACGTAAATGGAGAAGAGATAAACAAAACTGAAAACGGTCACTGCACATTTCATTGAATACGAAAGACACATACATGCAACAAGCTATTTCGTATTTAAAGTTAAAATATTTAATCTTTGAAAATGGCTAAATGTATAGCAGAAAGCTCTCGGATAAAAAGAACATTCGGGCAGTTTTTATATAATTTGTCATCTGTAAAGAAAAAAAATTAGATCGCATGAGAAATGGTATAAAGAACGAAATAAAACCACCTTCTCTGTCGTATTCAATGAAATGTGCATGAAAGAATGATTGCTGCCTACATACACGCACACACAAATATATATATATATATATATATATATATATATAAACTCTGGGATTGAATATGTATATAGGGAAAAGAACTTAACGAGTTACTAGAATGGTAAAAGGAAGTGAAATAAAGATTTACCAGCAAGTAAAAGAAGTAATCATAAGGATATAGACGCAAAACACAAGCAGCAAAATTAGCCAGGACGAAAGCTCAAAGACAAGATGGGACCCACGGATCTTGGTTTCGAAAGACCAACATGCTACTTATTATAACAGATTCAGAACTATCTAAATAAAAATCACAGAATAGAGGACTAGGCCGGGTAGAACACAATAAACTTCGGAGAAGAAATCCAGACGAGCATCTAGAGACAGTATCTTAAAACTTAAATTCAATCTTTATGCAATTTAAACGTGGACGTCAGCGTAAAAAAGGGAGATAGCTCTCTAACAGAGATTAATATTAAGATACATATTTCAAAATGACTTTCAACCCATAAAAACGACATTTCATTTCATTTCAAGAGGTAGATAAAAAATAACACCCAAAAGATTCCGTTTCTTTATTTTTCTGTGAATTTCAATGATTTCTCCAGAAAGATAGTAAAGTGGTTTCCATTTTCCTTCACGACAGATTCCCTTTCTTTATTATCTATGAATTGCCATGACTTCTTGCGAAAGATAGTGGATATATTTCCGTTGCCTATCCATATATATATTCTATATATATATATATAAAGATAGTGGAGTGGTTTCTTGCTTTTGAATATGTATATTCTTTGGGAAAGATAGTGGAGAAAGATTCCTTTTCTTTATTATCTGTAAATTGCCATACTTCTAGATAGGGAGTGGTTTCCGTTGCTTTTCTCCAAAGATTCCTTTTCTTTATTATCTGTAAAACTTCTTGGGAAGATAGTGGAAATTGCTTTCTCCAAAGATTCCTTTACTTTTATTATCTGTAAATTGCCATGACTTCTTGGGAAAGATAGTGGAGGGTTTCCGTTGCTTTCCAAAGATTCCTTTTCTTTATTATCTGTAATTGCATAAGAGTGGATTCCGTTGCTTTCTCCAAAGATTCCTTTTCTTTATTATCTGTAAATTGCGACTTCTTGGGAAAGATAAACCGTTATCTTCTCCAAAGATTCCTTTTCTTTATTATCTGTAAATTGCCATGACTTCTTGGGAAATATAGTGGAGTGGTTTCCCGTTATCTTCTCCAAAGATTCCTTTTCTTTATTATCTGTAAATTGCCATGACTTCTTGGGAAAGATAGTGGAGTGGTTTCCCGTTGCTTTCTCCAAAGATTCCTTTTCTTTATTATCTGTAAATTGCCATGACTTCTTGGGAAAGATAGTGGAGTGGTTTCCCGTTGCAAAGATTCCTTTTCTTTATTATCTGTAAATTGCCATGACTTCTTGGGAAAGATATTATTCTTGGGAAAGATAGTGGAGTGGGTTTCCCGTGCTTTCAAAAGATTCCTTTTCTTATTATCTGTAAATTGAAAAGATAGTGGAGTGGTTTCCGTTCTCCAAAGATTCCTTTTCTTTATTATCTGTAAATTGCCATGACTTCTTGGGAAAGATAGTGGAGTGGTTTCCCGTTATCTTCTCCAAAGATTCCTTTTCTTTATTATCTGTAAATTGCCAAAAGATAGTGGAGTGGTTTCCCGTTATCTTCTCCAAAGATTCTTTTCTTTATTATCTGTAAATTGCCATGACTTCTTGGGAAAGATAGTGGAGTGGTTTCCTCCAAAGTTGCTTTCTCCAAAGATTCCTTTTTCTTTATTATCTGTAAATTGCCATGACTTCTTGGGAAAGATAGTGGAGTGGTTTCCCGTTATCTTCTCCAAAGATTCCTTTTCTTTATTATCTGTAAATTGCCATGACTTCTTGGGAAATATAGTGGAGTGGTTTCCCGTTATCTTCTCCAAAGATTCCTTTTCTTTATTATCTTTAAATTGGACGTCAAAGATAGTGGAATTATCTGTAAATTGCCATGACTTCTTGGGAAAGATAGTGGAGTGGTTTCCCGTTGCTTTCTCCAAAGATTCCTTTTCTTTATTATCTGTAAATTGCCATGACTTCTTGGGAAAGATAGTGGAGTGGTTTCCCGTTGCTTTCTCCAAAGATTCCTTTTTCTTTATTATCTGTAAATTGCCATGACTTCTTGGGAAAGATAGTGGAGTGGTTTCGTTTGCTTTCTCCAAAGATTCCTTTTCTTTATTATCTGTAAATTGCCATGACTTCTTGGGAAAAGATAGTGGAGTGGTTTCCAATTGCTTTCTCCAAAGATTCCTTTTCTTTATTATCTGTAAATTGCCATGACTTCTTGGGAAAGATAGTGGAGTGGTTTCCGTTATTTCAAAGATTCTTTTTCTTTTATTATCTGTAAATTGCCAAGACTTCTGGGAAAATAGTGGAGGGTTTCCGTTGCTTTCTCCAAAGATTCCTTTTCTTTTATTATCTGTAAATTGCCATGACTTCTTGGGAAAGATAGTGGATGGTTTCCTGTTGCTTTCTCCAAAGATTCCTTTTCTTTATTATCTGTAAATTGCCATGACTTCTTGGGAAAGATATCTGGTTTCCCGTTGCTTTCTCCAAAGATTCCTTTTCTTTATTATCTGTAAATTGCCATGACTTCTGGGAAAGATAGTGGAGTTTCCCATTGTTCAAAGATTTCTCCAAAGATTCCATGACTTTCTTTATTATCTGTAAATTGCCATGACTTCTTGGGAAAGATAGTGGAGTGGTTTCCGTTATCTTCTCCAAAGATTCCTTTTCTTTATTATCTGTAAATTGCCATGACTTCTTGGGAAAGATAGTGGAGTGGTTTCCGTTATCTTCTCCAAAGATTCCTTTCTTTATTATCTGTAAATTGCCATGACTTCTTGGGAAAGATAGTGGAGTGGTTTCCCGTTATCTTCTCCAAAGATTCCTTTCTTTATTATCTGTAAATTGCCATGACTTCTTGGGAAAGATAGTGGAGTGGTTTCCCGTTATCTTCTCCCAAAGATTCTTTTTCTTTATTATCTGTAAATTGCCATGACTTCTTGGGAAAGATAGTGAGGGTTTCATCTTCTCCAAAGATTCTTTTCTTTATTATCTGTAAATTGCCATGACTTCTTGGAAAGATAGTGGAGTGGTTTCCCAAAGTTATCTTTCTCCAAAGATTCCTTTTCATTATCTGTAAATTGCCATGACTTCTTGGGAAAGATAGTGGAGGGTTTCCCAAAGATTCCTTTTCTTTATTATCTGTAAATTGCCATGACTTCTTGGGAAAGATAGTGGAGTGGTTTCCCGTTATCTTCTCCAAAGATTCTTTTTTCTTTATTATCTGTAAATTGCCATGACTTCTTGGGAAAGATGGAGGAGTGGTTTCCCGTTATCTTCTCCAAAGATTCCTTTTTTATTATCTGTAAATTGCCATGACTTCTTGGGAAAGATAGTGGAGTGGTTTCCCGTTGCTTTCTCCAAAGATTCCTTTTCTTTATTATCTGTAAATTGCCATGACTTCTTGGGAAAGATAGTGGAGTGGTTTCCCGTTGCTTTCTCCAAAGATTCCTTTTCTTTATTATCTGTAAATTGCCATGACTTCTTGGGAAAGATAGTGGAGTGGTTTCCCGTTGCTTTCTCCAAAGATTCCTTTTCTTTATTATCTGTAAATTGCCATGACTTCTTGGGAAAGATAGTGGAGTGGTTTCCCGTTATCTTCTCCAAAGATTCCTTTTCTTTATTATCTGTAAATTATCTTCTAAAGATAGTGGAGTGGTTTCGTTATCTTCCAAAGATTCCTTTTCTTTATTATCTGTAAATTGCCATGACTTCTTGGGAAAGATAGTGGAGTGGTTTCCCGTTATTTCCAAAGATTCCTTTCTTTATTATCTGTAAATTGCCATGACTTCTTGGAAAGATAGTGGAGTGGTTTCCCGTTATCTTCCAAAAGATTCCTTTTCTTTATTATCTGTAAATTGCCATGACTTCTTGGGAAAGATAGTGGAGTGGTTTCCCGTTATCTTCTCCAAAGATTCCTTTTCTTTATTATCTGTAAATTGCCATGACTTCTTGGGAAAGATAGTGGAGTGGTTTCCCGTTATCTTCTCCAAAGATTCCTTTTCTTTATTATCTGTAAATTGCCATGACTTCTTGGGAAAGATAGTGGAGTGGTTTCTTATCTTCTCCAAAGAATTATCTGTAAATTGCCATGACTTCTTGGGAAAAGATAGTGTTTCCGTTATTCTCCAAAGATTCCTTTTCTTTATTATCTGTAAATTGCCATGACTTTGGGAAAGATAGTGGAGTGGTTTCCCGTTGTCTTCTCCAAAGATTCCTTTTCTTTATTATCTGTAAATTGCCATGACTTCTTGGGAAATATAGTGGAGTGGTTTCCCGTTGCCTTCTCCAAAGATTCCTTTTCTTTATTATCTGTAAATTGCCATGACTTCTTGGGAAATATAGTGGAGTGGTTTCCCGTTGTCTTTCTCCAAAGATTCCTTTTCTTTATTATCTGTAAATTGCCATGACTTCTTGGGAAAGATATGGAGTGGTTTCCGTTGTTTCTCCAAAGATTCCTTTTCCTTTATTATCTCCATTTCTTTGGTTTCCTCGTTGCTTTCTCCAAAGATTCCTTTCTTTATTATCTGTAAATTGCCATGACTTCTTGGGAAAGATAGTGGAGTGGTTTCCCAAAGTTGTCTTCTCCAAAGATTCCTTTTCTTTATTATCTGTAAATTGCCATGACTTCTTGGGAAAGATAGTGGAGTGGTTTCCTTTCTCCAAAGATTCCCTTTATTATCTGTAAATTGCCATGACTTCTTGGGAAAGATAGTGGAGTTTTCCGTTATCTTTCTCCAAAGATTCCTTTTTTTATTATCTGTAAATTGCCATGACTTCTTGGGAAAGATATGGAGTGGTTTCCGGATTCCCTTTATTATCTGTAAATTGCCATGACTTCTTGGGAAAGATAGTGGAGTGGTTTCCCGTTATCTTCCCAAAGATTCCTTTTCTTTATTATCTGTAAATTGCAAAAAGATAGTCCTTTCCAAAGATTCTTTTCTTTTATTATCTGTAAATTGCCATGACTTCTTGGGAAAGATAGTGGAGTGGTTTCCTGTTGCTTTCTCCAAAGATTCCTTTTTCTTTATTATCTGTAAATTGCCATGACTTCTTGGGAAAGATAGTGGAGTGGTTTCCGTTGCTTTCCCAAAGATTCCTTTTCTTTATTATCTGTAAATTGCCATGACTTCTTGGGAAAGATAGTGGAGTGGTTTCCCGTTGCCTTCTCCAAAGATTCCTTTTCTTTATTATCTGTAAATTGTCATGACTTCTTGGGAAATATAGTGGAGTGGTTTCCTGTAAATTGCGTTGCTTCTCCAAAGATTCCTTTTCTTTATTATCTGTAAATTGCCATGACTTCTTGGGAAAGATAGTGGAGTGGTTTCCCGTTTCTTTCTCCAAAGATTCCTTTTCTTTATTATCTGTAAACTTTTGGGAAAGATAGTGAGTTGCTTTCTCCAAAGATTCCTTTCATTATCTTCTTGGGAAAGATAGTGGAGTGGTTTCCCGTTATTTCTCCAAAGATTCCTTTTTTTTTATTATCTGTAAATTGCCATGACTTCTTGGGAAAGATAGTGGAGTGGTTTCCCGGAAATATCCAAAGATTCCTTTCTTTATTATCTGTAAATTGCCATGACTTCTTGGGAAAGATAGTGAGTGGTTTCCCGTTATCTTTCTCAAAAGATTCCTTTTCTTTATTATCTGTAAATTGCCATGACTTCTTGGGAAAGATAGTGGAGTGGTTTCCTTTCTCCAAAGATTCCTTTTCCTTCTCCAAAAAGATTCCTTTTCCGTTATTTCCAAAGATTCCTTATCTTTATTATCTGTAATGACTTCTTGGGAAAGATAGGAGTGGTTTCCCGTTAGTTCCCAAAGTTTCCTTTTCTTTATTATCTGTAAATTGCCATGACTTCTTGGGAAAGATAGTGGAGTGGTTTCGTTATCTTTCCAAAGATTCCTTTTCTTTATTATCTGTAAATTGCCATGACTTCTTGGGAAATCTTCTCCAAAATAGTGGAGTGGTTTCCTGTTATCTTCTCCAAAGATTCCTTTTCCTTATCTGTAAATTGTGGGGAAAGATAGTGGAGTGGTTTCCGTTATCTTCTCCAAAGATTCCTTTTCTTTATTATCTGTAAATTGCCATGACTTCTTGGGAAAGATAGTGGAGGTTTCCGTTATCTTCTCCAAAGATTCCTTTTCTTTAATATCTGTAAATTGCCATGACTTCTTCTCCTCCAAAGATTCCTTTTCTTTTATTATCTGTAATTGCCATGACTTCTTGGGAAATAGTGGAGTGGTTTCCTGTTATCTTCTCCAAAGATTCCTTTTCTTTATTATCTGTAAATTGCCATGACTTCTTGGGAAAGATAGTGAGTGGTTTCCGTTCCTTCTCCACAGATTTTTTCTTTATTATCTGTGAATTGCCATGACTTCTTGGGAAAGATAGTGGAGTGGTTTCCGTTGCCTTCTCCAAAGATTCCTTTTCTTTATTATCTGTGAAATTGCCATGACTTCTTGGGAAAGATGGGAAATATAGTGGAGTGGTTTCCCACAGATTCCTTGTCTTCTCCACAGATTCCTTTTCTTTTATCTGTGAATTGCCATGACTTATTATCTGTGAATTCCTTTTCATTATCTGTGAATTGCCATGACTTCTTGGGAAAGATAGTGGAGTGGTTTCCCATTTCCTTCTCCAAAGATTCCTTTTCTTTATTATCTGTGAATTTCCATCTGTGTTGTCTTCTCCACAGATTCCTTTTCTTTTATTATCTGTGAATTGTCATGACTTCTTGGGAAAGATAGTGGAGTGGCTTCCATTTCCTTCTCCACAGATTCATTATCTTATTCCCAGGAAATTTAAAAGGGACAGATATACACATTTAGATGACTTGGCAAGCCTGGCTTTCTACATGATTCTGACAAGAATTGCTCCTTTACAATACTTTTAAAAGTTAGAGATTTGAATCAGTTGCGGAACAACCGTCATCATATAGCTGAGGATGGCCCTCCTGAACTTCCTTGAAAATATACGAGCGGATACGGAAATTAGCGATAAAGCTCCATTGTAGACGAAAAGTTGCAAACATACTCTACAGCTATTTTCCTGGCTGGTTGGCTTACGACCATATCACGTTGAAACACCGGTTCACGTACGATCAATGAAAGTAAGCAACGTTGAGTCTAGTCAGTACCTGGATGGGTGATCGCTTGGGAGTACCAGGTGTGGTAAGATTGGATGTACGGGTGGTGTAATAGATAACGCCTCGGAATGAGAAATTGGAAAGCTGAGTTCGAATTTCACTGGTTTCGGTATTTTCTCTAAAGCCGAAATACTCTTGGGAAAAGTATGACTTCATCGCGTCTTCTCCCAGCTAGGGGTTAAATATTAAAATTTTTATAAGAAGTCATTATTATCTAAAAATAATCTTACAATTCAAAAATATGTTTCAGTTTTAAATAACTTGTAAAGGATTGATAAGCCGTAAAATCAAATCAATCATTTCTGCAATCTTGCTCTATCCGAATTCGCCACCAGTTAAAAGATGTGTAATTAGGGGAGATAAAAGACACGGTAGTTTGGATAATCACTGGAGCACTGTAAAATCAATTTAAAGTACTAACATCTACCGCAGATAAGGTAGAGTATGTTCTCTTTCAGCTCCACTCTTGACTTGTCTGGAATACTTTTGACAGATTTACGCCCTAGAACCGAAGTTCTACTGAGTGATATGAGCATATCTCCGTCACTGGTTTCAGACATAATTTCGAAATTAGATCCCCACAAGGTAAATGGATGTGACGGGATCCCTGCCGTCATCTTAAAGCAATGTGCTTCTGTTCTCTCCAGATTTACAACAAATGCCTCGATGCTTCCTGCTTTCCATCTTGTTGGAAGTCTTCCTTTATAGTTCCTGATTTTAAGGACTCTGGAGAACTCTCTGATCCCTTAAATTATCACCCTATTAGTGACTTACCATTTTTTTTGGCAAAGTACTCGAAGCTTTAATCAATGCCAATTTGTTTAAGCATCTTTCGTACAAACAATATGGCTTCCGTTTCGACAGGTCTATTGCTAATATCTTAACGAATATCACTGAATTTGTCTCTTAAGCTTTAGATAAGAATGGCGAAGCTCGAGATGTGGCGCTAGGTATGTCGAAAGCGTTCGACATACTTTGGCAAGCTCGAGTGATAATGTGTCACAGGAGGAATATTTGGATTTGTTCCTAACAAATCGTGTAATGAAGATCGTGTTGAATACGCACACTTCCAGATATGTTCATGATAATGCGGGTGCCTTCTGGGACACTATTCTGGGGCCTACGCTGTTTGTGACCATCATTAATGAGCCCCCCGATGCCATCATTTCCCAACTGGGTGTTTATGCAGATGACACAAGCATTTACTCCTGTCTTAGTAGCAAATACGAAAGAACTGATAAAGTAAATCTGACAACTATTCTTGGAAACGACCTCCAATCATTTGTTAATTGGCGCAAGAAATAACTTGTAAATTTTAACGCTTCCAAAATAAAACTGTTTTTAATTAATCACCACAGAGAACATTTCTGCTTGCCATCAGCATGGCTGATGCTAAACCTCATGTGAGAAACAGACTACGCCTTCTTGGCATGATGTGGAGGAAATATATCGAATTACTTCATTTGTCTACTCAATGAAAGTTGTTTCACCATGTTTTGCTAGACAAATTTTCTCTTCAGAATCCATCTTGCACATTTAAATATTTTACCATTCGTCCGTGCATTGAATACTCTTGCCATATTTGGTCTATTTCTCTTGCTGTACATCTTGAAATTCTTGACAAAATCAAAAGAAGGATCTGCAATGTAATCAATCCTGACCTGGCATCTTGACTTCAGTCAGATTCTCATTGACGTGATATCCCTTTTTTTTTTTTTGGCTTTTCTACAAATATTTTCATGGCAACTGCTCTGACAAGATTTTTTCCCCAGGTACTCCGACTTCAGAAATTTAAGCGTGCTACGAGATTGGCAAATAGGTTCCACCATTTTACTGTTTAAATAGTTTGATTTAACTTCTACTCTAACAGTTTCTTTTTTAGCACTTTCCACTTGTAAAACACCCTTCCCGTATCTTGTTTCTCTGTTGACTACAAACTTTAAAAATTAAAATGCAACGCCAATCGCCATCATCTGTCATCTTGAACTGTGTTCCTTTTTTTCCTTTCCTCAATCCTCTCCATTCTCTTTCACTTTCAGTTCTACTGGCATTAACGTTTTCATTGGGGCGAAACGATTAAAAAAAGTGTGTGTGAATGTTTGTGCGTTTGTATGTATATATATATGTGTGTATACACACACACACACACACACACACACACACACATATATATATATATATATATATATATATATAGTGTGAAGAGTTCTGCACACACCTTCACCACTTTAATCAAATCCCTTGTGTGGGTTTTCTGGTGGTTTAATTTGATTCGTTCATTCGTATCCACACAGTTCTCTTGCATTATCCTAATGTACAGCCATCTAGATCAGGGCTACAAGAACGCAGAACGCTCATGGCTAAGATACAAAGACAAGCTGAAGAGCAACTTGTCAGCTGTCAATATACCCTTGAGCGCTTAGCCTTGGAGCCGGTAGAATGGAGATCAACGTGTTTTAGTGGACTCATCAGTTTACAATCAGCTTGTCTGAATCGTCTTCAAGAAGCGAGAGCAAGATCTAAAAGGTCAGTCAATCTAACAGTGATCTCATCCCACAATCCTTACTCTTGCTCCATATGCGGCCTCCTTTGTAAAACACTAGCGGGTCTTAAGTGCCACAAGATTATCGCACAAAATTTCATAACTGAATCAACTATGCTGTCAGATCCTCATACGTTGAAACCGACGGGAGAGTCAATTATTATTATATTAGAGTGTGCAGTTTGTATTTTATATAAGAAAGAAACAATTTATGCAAAGAAGTAAATAAGAATGTTAATGTGATTAATCACATTAACATTGCTAACAAGACATTAAGATACTATCAATTCCTTGAATAATAAGATCCTTAGATTCGAGTTGTTGGATGGAAGACACATGCCGTTTACTTTCAACAATTTCAAATTGTCCCCTTCAGCACACAATTATCACTTTTCGAAATTCAAACAAAAATTTCACTTGTTTCATTTAAAACTGTTTTTAATTAATCACCACAGAGAACATTTCTGCTTGCCATCAGCATGGCTGATGCTAAACTTCATGTGAGAAACAGACTACGCCTTCTTGGCACGCTCTGAAGCATATATTTAACTGTCAATAAATAGCATATTAAAAAAAATCGTTCTAAATATATTTAGTGTTTTCTTATGTATCGGAAAAAAAAAAAATCTACGCCCTGAAGAAGTTGAAATTGTTGAAAGTAATTGCCATGTGTCTTCCATCCGACAACAACTCGAATATAAGGATCTTATCTTGATTGGGCCTTCATCACAATACCCAGGGAAAAGTAGATGCGATAGACAACAATAAACTACAGAAGAACTCAAAATTGATCGCAGCATTTAAGTATTGCATAAATATTGATGCTTACCTTTTCCAAGTTCAGCGATTATTCTTCTGCTGCCACTTCAGACAGTTTGATGCCCGTAGAAACAATTATTTTTATTTCATGAGTGACTTTCGCTGGATTACCTTTTAAAAGTTCAACCATAATTCTTCTGATGCCAATTAATTTAAAGACAATTTCATGTAGAAATGGTTATTTTTATTTCATGGGTGACTTTAGCTGGATTTCGCAATTAATTTCAATTATTCAAAAATTTATTTCCAAGTTATAAAAATTGTTATCGTACAAAAGAGTTCTTCGCAAAAAATCACGTAAAAAAAAAAAAAAAAACAAATTGCCGAAAAGAATCGCAGTAATGAAAACTTGAGAATCCAAAATTTTAGGATTGCGGGTCTGGATCCGCCCCGGAATGATTTTAATTTGCTCACAGAGTCGGTCTGATTCCAAAATCGTATGACATATTGGGCTAGGACTTCTAGGAGTAAAGTTGAAAAGGTGTGACACACTGACATTTACTATAAAGACGTTATGCGATATATACTAGTAATTGAGCTCAGTATATATAAAAAAAAATAGAGCGTATATGAATATAAAATTTATACTTAAATGCAATCTTCAGGGAAATTCATAAAAAATAAAAAGGTTACGTTCAGGCATGAAACAAACTGTCGCCATCCGATGTTGATCCCAGCGTCAACTTTTATATACGAGGGTGGATTGGAATGTTCATAGGCTGACCATGAAGGAGTGAAATCTTGCATATATTAATTTCAACGCTTCTTATTAAAATTGCATTGTTTCTTTCCAGCTGTTGTTAAGTGTGTTGAGTTTATGACATAACAACATTTGTTGGGTTATTTCTTACCGAATGTTGGTTGAGACATCCAGTGAAGACCGAAAACTTGAGCCAGCAAATATTGTTCTGCAGAAGGATACTGAGAATTCCATGAACGGTGCAAGTAAGCAACAATGAAGTCTTAAAGAAAATGGCAAAGCAAGAAACACTTCTACTCCAAATCCGAAGAGACAGCTAAAATTCTTTGCACAATTGATGAGAAAAGTGGGCTTGGAAAACTTAACACTCACGGGGAATATTAAGAGAGAGAGAGAGAGAGAGAGAGAGAGAGAGAGAGAGAGAGAGAGGAAGGCACAGAGAGAGAGAGATGCAGAGAGGGAAAGAGAGAGGAACGGGCCGTGGTAGCCTTAGCAAAGGAAGAAAAATTGATAAGAGCCACACGAGATAGGAAGTTATGGAGAGTCATGATCGCGGCAAATAGAAGACGAACGGCATCGCAACGTCACCAAGAACAACCATAATAACAATAACAGCACCACTACCACCACAACCACAACTATAATAATAATAATAATGAGAAGAAGAAGAAGAAGAAGAATTGGACTTAATTTATCGAGGAGCATTTTTGTTTATACGACTTAACGTGAAAGGATTACAATTTTTCTAGGCTTTTATTTATCCGGACTATTTCCGTTGTTATTGAATTTTCTGTCTATATTTAGCAATCCGACTTGATAAATGTTACGTTTGTGGCTGGCAGGGAAAACAAACAAGAGAAAAGGGATAAAAAATATGTACGCTCGGCGAGCAAACGAAGTCATATTTGAGTAAAAATAGGAAAAACGGAAAGGATTAAAAGAAAGAAAAAAAAAACAGGACACGAAGAAAGTAAGTACAACGCAGTTAAAAGAAAGGGAGAAGAAAGGAGCTCAATCGGAGAAAAAGAGGAGTGAGTAAAGAACAGATGATATAGATAAGAGAAAAGGAGAGAAAGGGGATCAATAGGAGAAAGAGAGGAGAGAGTAAAGGATGGGCAGTGCAGAGAAGAAAAGGGAGAAAGGGAATCAAAGAGAGAAAGAGAGGAGAGAATAAAGGATGGACAATGCACAGAAGAGAAAGAGAGAGAAAGGGGATCAATCACAGAAAGAGAGAAGAAAATAAAGGATGGATAGTATAGAGAAGAAAAAGGGAGAGAAAGGTAATGAAAGAGAAAAAGAGAGAATAAAGGATGGATGGTGTAGAAAAGAGAAAGGGAGAAAAAGGGGATCAGTGACAGAAAGAGAGGAGAGGGTAAAGGATGGACAGTGCAGAGAAGAGGAAAAGGGAGAAAGGGAATCAAAGAGAGAAAGAGGGGAGAGGATAAAGGATGTACAATGCACAGAAGAGAGAGAGAGAGAGAGAGAGAGAGAGGGAGAGGATCAATCAGAGAAAGGGAGAAGAAAATAAATGTCGGATAGTATAGAGAAGAAAAAGGGAGACGATAAAGGATAGACAGTGTATAAAAGAGAAAGGGAGAGAAAGGGGATCAGTGACAGAAAGAGGAGAGAGTAAAAGATGGATAGTATAGATAAAAAAGGAAGGAAAGGGAATGAAAGAGAAAGAGAGTAAAGAATGGGTAGTATAGAGAAGAGAAAGGGAATCAAAGTGAAAAAGAGAGGAGAAAGTAAAGTATGGACAGTGTAGAGAACATAAAGGGAGAGAAAGGGGATCAATGACAGAAAAGAGGATGGACAATATAGAGAAGAGAAGTGGAGATGAAAGGGATCAATGAAAGGATGTGGGGGGAGAAAAAAAGGAAAGGAAGTGCAGAAAGGAGAAAGGAGAAAAAAGGAGAGGAAGATAGATCAGTTGGTGAAAGAGGAGACAGAAAACAAATCTCAGTTTAGAGAAGAGAAAGGAAGAGGTAGGTATCAATGGCAGTGGTCGGGGATCAATGTGAGAATAAAGAGGAAAGAATAAAGTAAAGATAATGTAGCGAAAAGAAACGGAGAGGAAAGAGATCAATGACAAATAGGGAGGGGGAGAAAAAAACGAAGAGAATATAGAAAAGGGAAAAGGAGAGGAAAGAGAGAAGGAGAGGAAGGGGGATAAAATAAGCACAAAGTCGAGAAGTGAAATGCAGAAGAAAGGAGTCAATGAGAATGTGAGAAATTAAGTAACCATATTTAAGCAGGTTCGTCTCAATGTTAGTTGTTTTAAATATTTTTTCTACGTCGTTTTATTGAAGAGACTAAGTATACGCGTTATATACCACCAAAGAACAACACTATACCTCGACGTGGTGTAATGGTTAGAAAGCTTGTCTTGCTAGATCAATTACGATTGAGTAGTGAGTTCGATCCTCACTGGGTGCCCCTTACTTTCGGCCTTGTGCCACATCTAAGCCGGGCTTAGAAAATCACTATTTGGGCACCTTGGCGTGGTGTAATGGTTAGAAAGCTTGTCTTGTTAGATCAATTACGACTGAATAGTGAATTCGATCCTCACTGGGCGCCCTCTACTTTCGGCCTTGTACCCCATCTAAGCTAGTCTTCGAGGATCCTACTACTCCCTGCCAAAAGAAATGAAAACGCTTTCAATAGTGAGTGATTAGTTTTTTTGCGGATTATCAACCGTTTGTGGATTATCTAATGCGAGGCATATTTTGCATTGTAAGATTAATTCTGTTTTTTTTTTTTGTTTTTTTTTGCGAGTGAATTAATTTCTTTGAGAATAACAATGATTTTTTTTCAAAATACAGTGCCCTACTCTTTAATTCATAGTTTAAGGAGACAGCTTTTCACTTTTCCCCGGGGTATTTGCCTGTAAGTCAATGCAACGAACCTTCGATTTTTCATATCGAACTGTTCTCCATTAATCCGACCGCTTATCAACGCAAGAAAGAGCGATTACTCATATTTAAGCACGTTCGTCTTAATATCAGTTGTTTTAAATATTTTTTCTACGTCATTCTATGGAAGAGACTAAGTATACACTTTATATATCACCAAAGGAGAACACTATGCATACAGGTACCTTAGGATACCTCGACCTGGTGTAATGGTTAGAAAGCTTGTCTTGCTAGATTAGTTACGGCTGAGTAGTGAGTTCGATCCTCACTGGGTGCTCCTTACTTTCTGCCTTGTGCCACATCTAAGCCGGCCTTAGAAAATCATTATCCATACAGGTACCTTCAGGCAGAAATATTTACAATGTTTTACTTCTGTGATTCTAGTTTAAACTGGGACCTATCTACAATTTTGACTCGATTTTAAAGTGACCTGTGTCTATCGATTTGGTTCAAGGGTGAAATGAACATATATCTATCTTTTTTTCATTCCAGTACAAACCCTTCCATGTTTATTTTTGACCCGAACATAATTCGGACCTATGTACACCATTTTGATTCTAATGTAAACCGGACTTATAAACTAGTTTTAATCTCTACCTTTTTGACACTACTGTAAACCAATGCCTATTTGACTTGCGTGTAATCAGAAACTGTGTCTAACTTTTTGACTCAAGTGTAAACCAGACCAATATCTTCCCTTTCGATTCTAGAGCAAATCAGACCTATGTTTAAATTTAGAATTTAGTGTAAACCAGGCTTATATCCGCCCTTTTGATTCTAGAGCAAACAAAACATTTGCCTACCTTTTCTATTATAGTGTAAACCGGGCTTATATAAACCCTTTTGATTCTAGAACAAACCGGTCATATGCCTACCTTTTTGGAATCTAGTGTAAACCGGACCTATATCTGCTCTTTTGATCTTGGAGCAAACTAGGCAGCGAGAAAGAAAGAGGGAGAAGAATAGAGAAAGGCAAAGATTGGAAGATGAAGAAAGTGTGAAAAAAAATTAAAAAGAGAAGTGATTTAAATAAGAGAGATATTGGAAAAAAGAGAGAAATAGAGAGAGAAGGCGAATGGGTAACGGACGCGGCTAGCGTTTGTATTCATGAAATGGGTCAATACTTTTAAAAATAATTATCTTTTACAAATAAATGAATACAGCACATACATGCTATTTAAAATAATTATTAAAATGGACATCAAACCCTCTTTTATAGATGTCTCGTTGTACAAGACAGACAAGTTACTTTCATTATTTACATTATTCGGACTATATGGACTGTCGCTATATTTATTACAACGTTTCGGCCGTTGTACGCTCTGGCCTTCTTCAGGTGGTTGGAATGTCGAACTGAACCATTTATTTCGCTCACTGGGGTAGACTGTTCTAGTTCCACGTGTCATGTTTGACAGTTATCTCCTGTTAATTTCCCTCTGAAAGTTCTCCACTGCCTTAACCGGGTATTGAACCTACACTCTTTGGGTCCTGTCACTGGATGTAACCAACGCCTTTATCCACTGTGCCATGTGTCCTTGAGGACATCAGGGTATGAATTTCTGGGTATTATAAACAATGTGTTCAGCAACCATTTTTACCAGTGCTCATATTGTAACTTTTGTTGTTATCATTGCTTTTCTCTGGTACTCCTTATTACTGGTTCCCATATTATATTTATTTCTATGCTTGGTCGGCTCAGGAGATTTTTGTGGCATATGTGCTGATTCCTTAAGTTTACGAATTTTCCAATGGTGTTCCTTGTCTATGATCTCAACATGATCCCACAGAAGGTCGTGATCTCCCTTTTCTCTCCATATGTGGTCAGCTACGCCTGATTTTTCCACTTCCCCACGTGTTACAGCTTTCTGGTGTTCTTGAAGCCTTACCTTGAGGGGGCGGCCTGTCTCTCCTTTATATTCTTTTCCGCAGCTGCATGGGATAGCGTAGACACAGTTTTTAGTCAGGTTCTCCTCTATGGGGGGGTCTTACTTGGGAGAGATATCTGCGAAGTGTCGTCAAGCTTTTGAAGGTTGTCCTGATGTTATATGGATCACAGATCCTTTGTATTTTCCCCGATAATCCCTTCACATAAGGCAGGCTGAGTGTTGCTGTCCTCCTCCTCTTGTACCCGCCTATCCCAGTTTTTTGGAGCTGCTGCCATGTACCCAGGGTAGTTGTTACGTTGTAGGGTACTACTCATACTGACCAATTCATTATCTAATGTCTCTGGGTCGCCACTTATGACTTTTGCTCGGTGTTGTAAGCAACGGACGATCCCTTTCTTTACGCTGTATGGATGGTGGGAGTTGAAATTGAGGTACTGTCCGGTGAATATCGGTTTACGGTATACGGATTTCTTAAACACATGCTCTGTTCGAGATATTAGAACATCCAGGAATGGGAGTGTGTTGTTACTCTCTTTCTCCATTGTGAACTGTATCGAAAGTCTTATTGAGTTCACATAGTCTAGTAGAACCTGAACATCTTCCTGATGTGGCCAGAGTATGAAGGTGTCATCTACGTACCTTAACCATATAGTTGGCTTTAGAGATATTCATTTTGTTTGTTATATTTTTCTTGTATACGTACAAGTGTCGTTTTTTTTCGACTTACGATTTTACCCCAAGCAAGGCAATAAAGCTACTAAGACGTAAGAGGGTTACTGGGTGGGGAAGAATGAGAATCAGAAACATAACTAACGAGCGAGAAAAAAAATCAGGAGGACATTAAATAGCAATTCCATTTAAATTTTTGAAAATTAACGTTGACTTGAAGACTTTGACCACAGGTATATATATATATATATATATATATATATATATATATATATATATATATATATATATGAAGTGTATTATACACATACATAGAAACGTTCTGGCAAAAGGTTTTATGGTTGGATGAGACCAAATTAGAGATATTTGGGAGGAACGATACGTGATATGTCTGGCGAGCTACTAAGAGAGGAATTTGTTGGCAAGAGTTAAACATGGCGTGGGGATTATTATGGTTTGGTCTGCATTTCTGAGCCTGGAACAGGCAAAATATTGCGTATTGACGGTACAATGACCCGGCAGGATAAAGATACCATTCACTTTTTAACGTTTTTAGGTCTCAAGGAATATATAGTTTAATTAAGATTTGTTTATTATTTGTTTTAATATTAACTTACTTTTGCGCAGTACTATATATATATATATATATATATATATATATATATATATACAGTGTAACCCGGTTATAAGAGAGTTGTCTGAATCGGAGAAGTCTCTTATATCCGGGTTTCTCTTATATCCGGGTTTCTCTTATATCCGGGTTTGGTCTATTTTATATACATTAACACAGGCTCTAATTTGGGACCAGAGAAAATCTCTCTTACATCCGGGTTTTTCTTATATCCGGGCCTCTTATATCCGGGTTACACTGTATATATACGTGTGCGCGCACGCGGGGGTGTAAGTATGTGTACGGGCGCGCTTCAGTCTGGATATATTAGTTTCATATTATTAGATCTATCTGTACACAGCTAGAGAGACTTCGGTCTGTTCAGACTATCTATCTAGCTATCGCAATATATTATCTATCTATCTATCTATCTATCTATCTATCTATCTATCTATCTATCTCAATATATTACCTATATATATATCGCAGTATATCTATCTATCTCAATATATTATCTATTTATATATATATATATGTGTGTGTATATATATATATATATATATATAGCAGTATATTATCTATATTATCTATCTATCTATCTATCTATCTATCTATCTATCTATCTATCTATCACAGTACATTATCTATGTATATATTCATTTAATTCAGCTTCTCCCTCACAGCCAAGATTTATTTGTACACAGCGAGAGTGACTTCAGTCTGTTCAAATAACAGCCGACAAGGGACATTTTTCTAGCTTTTCTTTAGTGTGTATGATCAAAGCAAAGACGCCATATTGTCGTGGCCTTCAGGAGAGACTATACGGCTTTCCTATTTACGTTTACAACTAGATTTTAAGCAATTTACCCTGGATTCATCTCAACAATTTAGCTTTTACGTCTTTTACACAATTCGTTCCTCTCCAATCAGCAACATTTTATCGCAATTATGAAATTCTTTTAACTCTGTATTTCTCACATTCCTCAATTGTATAGTTTTGATGAACGTATTCATTCCCCTGGCTCCATCAACATATATTCATCTATCTATCTATCTATCTATCTATCTATCTATCTATCTCAGCGTATTGTCTATCTATCGGAGTATGGTATCTATATGGATAAAGGAAAATGATAATGGAGCAACTGTAGTTTTAGCCGACGCCTTTCGTCTAATGTGGACTTTTTCAAAGCAAAAATACAAAATGAATTTATTGGAACAAAGTATCTATAAGCAACAAACAGAATGTCGTTAGCAACTAGAAGAATTTAGAAACGCTATTGTATATTCATATGGTCAACTGAAAAATTACGTCAATTACTTTATGTTTGAAGAGAATTTTTTCACATGTAGAAACATTGTATTTCTGTTTTGATGGATTCAATCGTTTTCTTTTGATTTATTGATATATTTGATATATTTCTTGTGTACGTCGGCTTGGGAGAGTAGTGTTCTGTCAAGAAAGGTGACATTGGGAAATAACCTCGGCATAGATTCATATTTGGGTAATATTCAATGGCGACACTCTCGAGGATTTTCTTTCGGAGTGAATTTATAAGATCAAAAATTGTGGATGGATTTATTTCTATGCAATACTAGTGCATATCTATCTATCTATCTATCTATCTATCTATCTATCTATTAATTTAAACATTAAAAATAGTCCCGATCTGTGTCTCTGTAGAATAAATAAGTAGTCATATTTAAGCAGGTTCGCCTCAATATCAGTTGTTTTAAAGGTTTTTCTACTTCGTCCTCTTCGAAGGACTTAAAATATGCTGTATATATCACGAAAGAAGAAAAGTATCCATTCAGGTAGAAATAAGTTCAATATCTTACTTCTGTGATTCTAATGTTAACTGGAACCGTGTCTACCATTTTGACTCGATTGTAAGGGGACCTGTGTCTATCGATTTGGCTTAAGGGTGAAATGAGCATATGTCTATCTTTTTTCGTTCTAGTGTAAACCGCAACTATATCTACCTTCCTATGTTTATTTTTTTGACCCGAATATATATCGGACCTATGCATACCATTTTGATTCTAATGTAAACCAGGCCTATATCTACCATTCTTAATTAAGATTTAATCTCTAACTTTCTGACACTCGTGTAAACGATATATTTACCTATTTGACTTGAGTTTAATCAGAAACTATGTTTAACTTTTTGACTCTAGTGTGAACCGTACCTAAGTTTTCACTTTTGACTCTAGGGCAAGCCGGACCTATGCCTGTCTTTTGAAATTTAGTGTAAACCGGACCTATATCGGCCCTTTTCATTCTAGAACAAACCGGACCTATGCCTACCTTTTCGAATTTAGTGTAAATCGGACCTATATCTGTCCTTTTGATTCTACAACAAATCGATGTCTAACTTTTTCACTTTAGTGTAAACCGACCCTATGTCAATCTGTTCAAATTTACTATAGAACGTACATATGTCTGCTCTTTTAACTGTAGATGAACTGTAGTGTAAACCGAAACTATGTCCACCTTTTGCCTCGAGTTTAACAGGATCCTTTTGAAGCTAAGTTTTTTTACTCAAGTATAAACCAGACCTTAGTCTAAACATTTAACATTAATGTAAACCAGATTTATATCTACTTTTTGACTCAAGAATAAAAAAAGACCTATATCTGATTTTTTGATCTAGTATAATCAGCATATCTATCTACCATTTCTACTCTAGTATAACCCAGGCCTATGTCTAACTTATAACTATATTTGCCGGTTTCACTCAGCGCAAAACCGGACCTATGTCTACCTTTCTTATTCTACATATTCTTATTCTACAGGGCCTACATATGTTTTTATGAGTCAAGTGTAAACCGGGCCTATGTATGCATTTATGGGTCAAGTGTAAACCGGACCGATGTATGCATTTATGGGTCAAGTGTAAATCGGACCTATGTATGCATTTATGCATTTATGGGTCAAGTGTAAAACGGACCTATGTATGCATTTTTAAAACGGACTGATGTATGCATTCATGGGTCAAGTGTAAACCGGACCTATGTATGCATTTATAACAAGTGTAAACCGGACCTATGTATGCATTTATGGGTAAACCGGAGCGATGTATGTATGGGTCAAGTGTAAACCGGACCTATGTATGCATTTATGGGTCAAGGGTAAAACGGACCGATGTATGCATTTATGGGTCAAGTAAACCGGACCTATGTATGCATTTATGGGTCAAGTGTAAACCGGGCGATGTATGCATTTATGGGTCAAAAGTGTAAACCGGAGCGATGTATGCATTTATGGGTCAAGTGTAAACCTATGTATGCATTTATGGGTCAAGTGTAAAACGGACCTATGTATGCATTTATGGGTCAAGTGTAAACCGGACCTATGTATGCATTTATGGGTCAAGTGTAAACCGGACCGATGTATGCATTTATGGGTCAAGTGTAAACCGGACCTATGTATGCATTTATGGGTCAAGTGTAAACCGGACCTATGTATGCATTTATGGGTCAAGTGTAAACCGGACCTATGTATGCATTTATGGGTCAAAGTGCAAACCAGACCGATGTATGCATTTATGGGTCAAGTAAAAACCGGACCGATGTATGCATTTATGGGTCAAGTGTAAACCGGACCGATGTATGCATTTATGGGTCAAGGGTAAACCGGACCGATGTATGCATTTATGGGTCAAAGTGTAAACCGGACCAATGTATGCATTTATGGGTCAAGTGTAAACCGGACCTATGTATGCATTTGGGTCATGGGTAAAACGGACTGATGTATGCATTCATGGGTCAAGGTAAACCGGACCTATGTATGCATTTCAAGTGGGTCAACCGATAAACAAGTGTAAACCGGACCGATGTATGCATTTATGGGTCAAGTGTAAACCGGACCTATGTATGCATTTATGGGTCAAGTGTAAACCGGACCTATGTATGCATTTATGGGTCAACAAACCGGACCAATGTATGCATTTATGGGTCAAGTGTAAACCGGACCAATGTATGCATTTATGGGTCAAGTGTAAACCGGACCAATGTATGCATTTATGGGTCAAGTGTAAACCGGACCAATGTATGCATTTATGGGTCAAGCCGAAACCGGACCGATGTATTTATGGGTCAAGTGTAAATGGACATTTATGGGTCAAGTGTAAACCGGACCTGATGTATGCATTTATGGGTCAAGGGTAAAACGGACCGTGCATTCATGGGTCAAGTGTAAACCGGACCTATGTATGCATTCATGGGTCAAGTGTAAACCGGACCGATGTATGCATTTATGGGTCATTAAACCGGGCGATGTATGCATTTATGGGTCAAGTGTAAACCGGACCTATGTATGCATTTATGGGTCAAGGGTAAAACGGACCGATGTATGCATTTATGGGTCAAGTGTAAACCGGACCTATGTATGCATTTATGGGTCAAGTGTAAACCGGAGCGATGTATGCATTTATGGGTCAAACCGGACCTATGTATACATTTATGGGTCATAAACCGGACCTATGTATGCATTTATGGGTCAAGTGTAAACCGGACCTATGTATGCATTTATGGGTCAAGTGCAAACTAGACCGATGTATGCATTTATGGGTCAAGTGTAAACCGGACCTATGTATACATTTATGGGTCAAGTGTAAACCGGACCAATGTATGCATTTATGGGTCAAGTGTAAACCGGACCAATGTATGCATTTATGGGTCAAGTGTAAACCGGACCTATGTATGCATTTATGGGTCAAATGTAAACCGGACCGATGTATGCATTTATGGGTCAAGTGTAAACCGGACCTATGTATACATTTATGGGTCAAGTGTAAACCGGACCTATGTATGCATTTATGGGTCAAGTGTAAACCGGACCTATGTATGCATTTATGGGTCAAGTGCAAACCAGACCGATGTATGCATTTATGGGTCAAGTGTAAACCGGACCAATGTATGCATTTATGGGTCAAGTGTAAACCGGGCCTATGCCTTTTCATTTGATTCTAGATCAAACCGGATCTATGTCTACGTTTCTTATTCTGATATAATCCGGAGACGATGTCAACATATTTTGACTTTAGTGTAAAACGTACTTACGTTAATCGTTTCACCTCTAGCTTAATACTCTATTTAGTATCTTTAATACATACGGCATAAAAAAGAACTCAAAAGTCCTCTAAGGTTTTATATATCACTAAATTAGCCAATATAATCTATTTTTCTATTCATTTTTCTTTTTGTTCAATTACTTTTTTTTTATCTATTGATCTCTTTATTTTTTAAAATGTGTCTCTTTTAGTGTTTGAGTATTTCATAAAGTCATCTCTTCTCTTTCACGAATTTTTTTATCGGACTCATTCGCATTCTGTTCATTCGTTTCTTGATCTTTTCGGATTTCTAGCGTCATTTCTATTTGCCAGCATTTATATTTAGTCCCTTAGTTTTCGGTCTTCAAATTTCATTTAATTTCTATTGTTTTTTTTCAACTTGTCCTCACTTTAGGGTAAAAATACGTGTCCTATATTTCGTGTAAAATACGCATCCTATATTTGAGCTATAAATGTCTGGAAAGGATATCTGGAAAGTATCCGGAAAATATCCGTAAAATGTGTCTGTTAAAAATGTCTGGAAAAATGTCAAGAAATAAATGTCTGAAAAAATATGAAAAAATATCTGGAAAAATGTCTGGAAAAAAAGGCTAGAAAAATATCCATAAAAAATGTCTGGAAAAATATCTGGAAAAAATCTCGAAAAATGTCTGAAAAAATGTCTAGAAAAACGTCAAGAAAGAAATGTCTGGAAAAATATGAAAAAATGTCTGAAAAATGTCTGGAAAAATATCCGGAAAAATGTCTGGAAAAAATATTTAAAAACATGTCTGGAAAAAGATAAAGCGTTTAACACGCACTGATATTTAGAATTTTTAGCACCAGGCCTTTTGAGCCTTTACAACGAAGCAATCCTGAAAGAACTAGAAGTTCTACCGGGATTCATTATTGTCAAACATAATCATTAGAGATGAAGATGCCCTAATGTTAATAGCAGACCAAAAATGAAACTACATAAGGTAGTAAAGAAAAGCGAGAAGAAAGGACTAACGACAAACTGCAAGAAGACAGAAAGTCAGCAAAAGGAACAGCCCAACATGCGAATTGCAAATTGAAGATCTTAAAATGAAACAGGTATAACATTTTAAATATTTAAGAAGCGTTCTAACTGAGGACGGAAAGTGCGACACCAATATCCAAAAGGCGCATTGTGATATCGAAATATGCCTTCCGAAAACTAAGCAAAGTATTAAGGAAAATTTCGTTCGAAACAACAAGAAGAGTGTTGAACTGTTATATAATATCAATTCTGGCGGCGAATGCTCATCAGCGATAGAGAATAGACATCAGGAAACAGAAATGTGGTTCTACAGAAGGATGATGAGAATACCATGGATAGAACAGAAAAATATGGAAATAGAAATGACAGTTGTAAATTCTAGGACACATAATGAAGATAGAGTGCTTGGAAAATTTGACACTCACAGGAGAGGTTGAAAATACAAGGGTCACATTAAAACAGCACATTACCTACTCAACTGGTTTCCGTAAACGGCTAAAGATAAAACGGAGATTTGGAAAGATAGCAAAAAACAAATTCTACTAAAAGGTAGAAAGGAGAGGAAATTGTAGAGAGCCATCCACGACCTGAATGCACACGGAACGTCATAGAAAAATAAGAAATACGTATAGTCAAAATACACCTCCCACACACGCACGGACACACTATATATATATATATATATATATATATATATATATATATATATATATATATATATATATTAACTACACCCCCACACATTTATATATATATATATATATATATATATATATATATATATGTGTATATATATATATATATATATATATTATATAATAAAGGTGCAATTAATTTATATGTGTGTGTAAATTATATATATATGCGAATATATATATATATATATATATATATATATATATATATATTTAATTATTCATACAAAAAAAACAAATACAAAGGTTAATGATTTAATTGGCGAAAAAATCCATCGTCGCAAGTAATTCAAATAATATACAAAAACCCCCGAACCTGTTTATGAATGAAAAGATCCTTGTTTTATAAATTTCTGTTGCATAAGTTCTTATTATTTTTTACAAGCTTTCGTCTGTTCCTACAGACATCCTCAGGTATGGAATAGAATCCAAAATAATAAGAACTTACTTTCTAATACCCTTGGGAAATGTGTTAATTCTCTTCTTCTCCCTCCAGCTATGGATAATTATTAGGACAGGCTGGGTTCTATAGCCTTGGGTGGCAACTGGTCATAAAGAAGGACAACTCTGAATTCAAAACTTTCTGAGGGTCGTTTGGGGACCTTGTGGCACGTAGTGCACCAGGTCTCTGTATTTGGCCCTTCAAAAAGTGTGGATGGTCCTGCACGAAATCTTCACCACTATGATCAATTCTCATGTGCTGTTGTCGGGCTGTCGGTATCCCAGGACCTGATCTGCTTGACCCTCATACGTCGAATCCGACGGGAGAGTCGAGTATATCGGGGGTAACACAAAAATTGTCCAATTGTTAGATTAAGCTTTGAACCGTTGTATCTTACAAATGGTTAAAGATTTCTTACTGGACTTCTCCGAACTTTTTTTATAACGCTATTGTACTCTATCTGAACAATAAGAACGTATTTAACTCTAAATTGAAATTATGTTGTGATCTCCTTGTTAATGTGACATCCTGATCCAATTTTCCCTTTTTTAAAACTTATTCAATGAACTTTGAAGATGGAAGCCAGAGTTTGTATGTTGGTACCATTACTGAAGGCCCGAATAATCTTCTTCCTCTCACCATTGCTCAATTGTAAAGACATAGTGAGGCTGACACAAAATGATTTTAACCTATTCCATTCCTAGTTGAATGATTCTTTCGGCAAATACTGTCACCATGGCTGAAGGTCTTATCTGAAAACCTGGAAAAGAGAATCTCAATTCGATAGTGTTTTTTTAGATATTAAATAATTGTGGGATGGACAATTATTCAATGCTGTTAAATGTTTTGGACAATTTTGGTGTTACATCTGGTGTGTATATATATATATATATATATAAGTAGGTAATATACCAGAACTATCTTAGGAAATTAACGACAAAGTGGAAAACAATTGGTGTGACGTGTTTCATGCCTTCAGACTTTAAATATGCTGACATTGATGCAATGCGCCCAGACGAGAAGGAGATGTTGAAAATTTAAACTTTAAAATTTGAACTGTTTTAAATGCATCTTTCGGCATACAATCTAGCCAAATTCATATTTCTTTTTGGATATGTTTTTGCCATTTTTGTTATGAAGTATCCCATATTGTGATAATAGAAGATCTGGCCATCAGGTAAAATGTATCAATTTGGATGTAAATTTACTGTAGGTGTTCTAGCGATCAAAGCACATTCTATACACTCTCGTCTGAGTGAAATGCTTTCTCTTTTAATTAAAGTAGGATTTTTAATTATTTTCAGACACATTACGGTGAGCAGCCAATGTATTTAATGCGTTGTTTTGTAAAAGATACCTTCGTATTTAAAGTGAAATTTAATAGTTTAAAATTTCAGTGTCCCAAAATTTTCAAGATTTCTTATCTGCGCATTAATATAAACAACGTTGGTATAAGACTTTGATGAGTCACACAACGGAATTTTTGAAGAGCAGGCGCTATATCGAGTCTAGTTTGTTACCTATTCGTCATCGAGACCCGTTGGTCTAGTAAGTATGACGCTTGCGTCATATCGTTATGATCCGTGGTCGATTCTCAGTAGTGGATGCTTACTGCTGATGAGCCCCAAATAGGACGAAACGGCCGTCCAGTGCTTTCGACATTCTGTTGAGGATTCTTCTAGACTCAATGAATTACTTAATTATATATATATATATATATATATATTTATTAAATACATTTTTATGTTTAACGTTCTTTTTATAGATACAAGTATTTAAGTAAATGCTCTGTTTATAATAAACAGTATTAAATAACATTTACCGGGAAAATCATAGAAAATATTCGTCCTTTGATAAGATTCGAACCTGTATCCTATACGAAACCGTCATTTACGCTGACGTGCCTAACCTCTCGGCCACAAAGGATCGTTCGGTTGGCAAGATCGAATTTACTGCTTATAAACTTCAATCTTCCATGAATCTCGTACATTCATAACTGCTCATTGCGTATCAAATTTCTCAGACATTCAGGCCGGTAAATGTTATTTAATACTGTTTATTATAAACAGAGCATTTACTTAAATACTTGTATCTATAAAAAGAACGTTAAACATAAAAATGTCTTTAATAAATAAATTGTCGGACTTTGTCCATTTCTTAATATATATATGTATATATAGAGAGAGAGAGAGTGAGAAAGAGTCATCCATAGACAAAATTTTTCGCTGTATCACAGCTCATCAAATATAATACGAATCGAAATTTTTTTTTTTTTAAGTGTGTTATTGATAAAGGATAAAAACTTTTGGAGCGTGCTATCGCAACGCTAAGTTTGAATTTTTTTGAAAATTTAAGAGAATGCGTTTTTTACTAAAATGTCAGTTTGAGATTTTTTTGTTGTAGAAGTTTATCAGTCAATGTGGCATGAACTAACTAGTTCAATAATTAGAGTAATGTCTCAGTTGTTATCCCGAAAATTTGCACGTCGCATTGTATTTTTCGTCGCGGATGCTACCTAAATTTTACCATACAAAATAATTTCCATGCCTGAAGATGACTGAATGTACAGTCGAAAGTACTCGCGTATTTAAGAAAGACCTTATACAGCTTATAATAAAAAAAAACAAGATCAAAACATTCATCGAGTGATTGGTAAGTTAATGCATCTTTAAAATGTTGTTAGCGAAGGGATGTCGCCATTTTATATCATTAACTAATTTACTTTTTGTATGAATGATTCATTGTAATATAAATTGAACTACACCACATATTTAATATATATATATATATATATATATATATATATATATATATATATATATATATATGTGTGTGTGTTTTTATATAGCTATTTACTGAACGTAACACTTGTATATATGCATAGACTCTTCGTATAATTATTGTTTATTTTACAATCAACATTATTATTATTAATATTATTATTATTATTATTATTATTATTATCATGTCACATTAACGTTTACCTTCTGACAGAGTGGAAAACACTGAAACTATATCAAATTTAATCCTTGTACATAGAGCTTTTGGGAACATCAACTACGGCCCAATAAATTTAAATCACTGTCACCTGAAATATTTAAGACTTTGTCGCCATGAACAACTCAACACCTAGCCAGGAATCACTTAACACTTTGCTATCATTAGCCACGCTCACTGAGCTATGACATTCCCAACTTTCGCGAACAAATATATTATGACCATCAATAAACACAATCATAATCAAGTAATCAGATTGCATTTTAAAAAGGTAGGAATCTGAGCCACGAATTTCTACATAAAACAGTCAGGTGCAAAATAGAATTTGGCATAGTCACAGTTTGGTTTTTGAAAATTATAGAACTGTGTAACCCATTAAAGTTACTGGAAGTAAATATGCGAAAGACTCCAAACCAATATTCTTAAAGACTGCAGTCGCTTTCCATTTCTTTTTTCTTATATATATATATATATATATATATATATTACAATGAATAATTCATACTGTGAAAATACGAAGGTCTACATCAAAATAAATGGATTCTTAAAAAAAAATATACGCAGTTCCGTCATTTGGTAGAAGCTTTGACACCAAATCGGTTGGATTTCGATCCAGGCTTGAGGTATTCAATGTCTAGTGGCACTGAAGAGCTGTGATACAGCGAAATATAGTCCTGTATATATATATATATATATATATATATATATATATATATATATATAAAAATAAAAATGAGAATAGGAAAACTGGTAATTCAGTTTACCAATTTTCCTATTGTCATTTTTATTCATAAATATTGTCTTCTCTACTGGTTAAATCAGAGAAATTTTCATATATATATATATATATATATATATATATATATATATATATATATATATATATATATATATATATTTTCCATGGTCATAATTTATTCCATTGCTATTTGGGACAATGATTAGGCCGTCATCTCTTATTCGGATCTTTAACATTAGATGGTTCATGGTGTGTATATCACAACACGAAATGTATCTTTAATGTATTAGACATCCGACAACATTCATGTTTCTCTCACTTAAACCTCTTCCACTTCCCTCTCTAAAACTTCTCTCTGTTAAGTTTTAATCTCCCACCTTGTCTCGTTGTTACCCCTCTCCTGAGTTCTAACATTCGTCCCACACTCTCATACACTCTCTCTAAATTCTTTTTTTATTTCCGGAGTTGTTCTTTTCTGTTTTCTTTTTGAATTTGTAGTCTGATGAATTGGATCGTATTTACGATTCCAATGGAATAAATTATGACCATGGAATATTAGTGTTTAAGCCTTTTTATTATATCCTTACTCTGTCCTGGACATTGAGTTCTAACTGGATTCTTCCTCTTGGAATTTTTTATTCAAAAAATATCCATACATGGGTATTTATATATTTTGCATACGTATGCACATATATATATATATATATATATTTATATATATATATATATATATATATATATATGCATACATTGCGATATAAATATATATTTATATATATATATTTTATTTTTGTCAACTGCATATATATATATTATACATCGTCCGGGGAGAAAATAGCACCATGACCAAATTCATCCCGCCAGAACTTTGGAAATGGGATGCTATTCTGCTTGGGATTCACACCGAAAGCTCCAATACGCACATTTCAGCGTGTTTGGTTATCAATCTGAGGTCAATGCAAAGCATTCGAAACGCATTGGGTCATATACCCAGTAAACATCATGGTTTTACTAGTTTTATGATTCATTCAACTTTTCTGACACAACACGGAGGCCTACATCAACTCCCTTGAGGTGATAGCGCTGCCCTGGGTCAAGAGGGTGGCTGTTGAAAAAACTATGTCTGACAACAGAAGTCTGTGCCATGCCACACAAGCAGGAGAACCCAGTCAGAGCACATCTCCACCTCACATCTGGTCACCTAACTCTCCAGACTGAAACCCCACTTGATCCACACCCATATAAATAATATGTGGTTAGGCGTAGTTACACATCCATTCATTCGCAGTAACACATCCATCGGTGTGTTTGTACAAACTAAAATGCGTACACCTGTATGTATGTGTGTCTATGTATGTGAGAGTGTCAGTCCAAACAAACACAGAAGATAATTCCCCATTCCACCACACACAAATAATCAAATACAAATAAGAATAAATAGATTCACGTTTGAAAACTAAACCAGTTTGTCTGATGATCACAAAAGCGTGAAACTCGGGGCTACAAATTAATATCCATTCAACTGAATATATTAGCTCTTTCACGGATATTGAGCATATATCCAGTAAAATATATATATATATATATATATATATATATATATATATATATATATATATATATATATATATCAAATGGTGAGAACGAAAATAATATATAAATTTTAACGTTCACAGCATTAATCCAAAAGAGGGATCAATGGTAGTAGAACAATAGTTTTTATTAGAATTTTTTCTATAGAAAAAATATTTTCACAAAGGACTTTTCAATTTTTGAAATTGCACGCGACTGAGGGAACTGAAATTCTTCTAACCAGTCGAAGTGCATTTTAAAACAGGAAGAATAAATGATTTTGTTTATATGAAAAATTATAATATATATATATATATATATATATATATATATATATATATATAGTGCATTTAGCATGAAACAGTCTGAGTGTTGTTTTTTTTATAACATTCTGTATCTGATATTGAGGATTTTATCCCATAAATATAGCATTATATATATATATATATATATAATATATATATATATATATTGAATGTATCAAAACAACCTTTTGAGGCAGGTTCTCACACTAAAACAAGAAGAAATCCATATAAACATATGTCGACACATTATTCGTTTGGTTTTAGTAAGTTTAAAGACAATTTACGGTAGATGGCCTTGTGTTGCCATGGACACTAATATTTTTATACACCTTGTATATATATATATATATATATATGTGTGTGTGTGTGTGTGTGTAAAATGAAAACAAATAGAGTTCAATTCCAACGCTTGTAACACTGAATTTAAAAGAAGGCTCAATATAAAATAGAGAAATATTCTTTATTTTTTTATATTACATCAGCAACATGTCAAAAAACGCTAGACAAATGCAGTCGTGGTTCATTGCGAATCAACGCACGTTTTATACGTCCTCTTGAAGTATGCCTTGTATAGGAAAAATAAACCCTCAGTAATATCTCGGCTAGAAATAATCACAGAAAAATATTTGTAATTTTCCCGGGCTATGTTACATCATGTTTTGTACATAAATATATTTAAATAAAATTAAGGAAGAGCATTTTGTCGATCCCCGTAAAATAGACAAACATGCTTTTAAGCCTATTTTACCGGGGATCGACAAAATAGACATCCGGGCTATTTTGCCGGTAAATATTTTTATTATTATGAAGGCAGGTAATGTTAAAAGATGGAAGTTTATTTATCAACAATTGTTAAGAGACAATTTAAAATGAATTTTAAAATCATTTATTCATCATGAATTCAAAGAAATATAGAAGTCTCTGATATTTTAAGCACTTCAAACTTGCCAGTACACTTCAGCTGCATCCACTAAAGACAATACTCTCAGTATCCATGTTGTTCATTGTCTTTCAGTTTTAGACCCCATAAACAGGTTTAAATAAACTTTTCTTAAATCTGTCTATTTTTAACCTCCTGCATTATATATATATATATATATATATATATATAATATATATATATATATATATATATATATATATATATATATATATGTTCCTGAGGTTATATTTTTACTGAGACCAGTAAAATAAGCTTAAAAGCATATTTGTCTATTTCATCGGGACCGTCAAAAGCGTCAATCGAGAGCTTACGTCCTCTTGAACCTTGTTCATTCTGTTTCCTTTCCTTAATTCTCCCTATTCTGAGCCTTCTCATTCTCTTTCAGTTTCACTTTCACTTTCTATAACCTCCTGCATTCTGGTAGTAATTGGGTGAAACGATGGAGACAACAGTGTAGAACGACATCGCTGTTACTTCAAGTCTGCTCTTAAGCTGCGTGGAAATTGCCAAGCATTCACTGATTGATATAACATCGCAATTCAGCACTCATTTCTTTCGCTTTTGGAAAGCATAACACTCAGAATAATTATAATTCGGAAAACCTTTCGCGGCAAAACGCTTTTATACCTACACGCATGACTATATAAAGAAATATCACCGCTAAATCTTAATAATTGAATCTGCCATAATTTGTATTTTCTAATGTAATCGTATATTTTCCTATGATATATTCAATCCAACCTGTCATGTCTTGCTATTATTTCTGCTTTTGTCTGATGGAATCGATACAGGTCTGACTTTTTAGAAAATAAAAGACAATCACTTGCAGAAATCCTACACGTTAAGTATACTCACAAAGAAACAAAATTCAGATTTAAAAAAATTATTCTTTTAATAGTCGTGTCCTTTCAGGGTGTAGGCCTCATGGGCCTTCACATTTTCCTGCCCCTTGTAGCTCCTAACTCATTTTATAAATGCTATATACAAATTAAATAGGCTTTATTCTAAAATCCGGAGTAATTCCGATCGGAAGAATTTCGGATAAAGGATTCTCAAACTGTATGATTTTTTTTAATAATCAGCCTGAAGGATGTGTTTATTGGTATTCACATACATTAATGGTCAGTAAATACTAAACAGGAGGCTGGTTGAGTAAGGGACAGAGGTTCGGGTTGAGGAATCGGAGAGCCGAGTTCGAATTCTAATCGAGTTCATTAGATTCGCTTACTTATAAGGGTATAGGCTGTGTTAAACATAAAGAGATATTGTGCTTATTCTTTTATTATTATAAAACTAAACAGGAGGCTGGTTGTTTCTAATCGACTCCCAGATATTCGATTTCTTGCTAATACCATTGAGAAAGGCATGATTATAACTCTTATTCCCTATATGGGTAAATAGCAGGACGGGATCTATAGAAGGTAAAAAAATCTGAATTCAAATGAGCCTGGAAAGCGTAAGGCTCCGTCAGGCTATCTTCTCCAGGAAACACTACTGCTGCTTCCGCTACTGCTGCACACGATGTGTCCCCACGACCTTCAGGATTACGGGTCACGTGATCGTTTCACTAAATAATTATTTGTTGAAGCTCTTTTTACCATAACAAAATTGTATTTTGATTGGACTTAAAAGCTTAAAGAAATTGAATTTATTTGCCTGGCTTCCGTGTGGCTTTTAAACAGCGCATCCACTTGTGAGATAAGAATCGTTAATGCCAGTTTTGTGTGAAGAAATTTCTCATAATTTAATTTTAACCAACCTGATAACAAATTTGATTTGCGGAAAAAAATCAAATTGCAACATATCGGCGGGAAATTTATTTTTATATTTATCGGACGGTTATCGCAAAAGATAAATAAAATATAGTGAAATTTACTCAACAGGTCTTTAGGTCATGAAACAGGATTTAACCCCTCACTACAAACAACTAACTTTATCAAAGATGACCCCCCCCCCGAAATTCCTCTATGTGTCAAACTCTAGGTGTCTCTTTACGTTTGTATCTCTCATTCTGCTTTAAGTCTCTCTTTTATTTTGTTTCCTTCTTGGACGCTCAACTCAACCTGGGTTTAATATGATTTTTGATTACAAGAACATCATCTATTTTTTTTATTATATTACGAAATGATTATACTCATTAAATAATTATGAAAGAATTATTTTAATTTCAAAAGGTCAGTTGCAATTCAACGGTGAATTGCGCCTCAATAGATTATTAGATCATGATATATGATTAAATCCTTCATTACATTTTATCTAAAATGACCCCAACCAATTCCATTCAGTATCACACTCTTTTTTTGTTTGTTTCTCTGCAACCCTCTCTCCCTTTTTGTTTTATACTTGATGTCTATTCCTTATCTTTCCGGATTGTTTTATTGATAATTAGTTGATCCTTGCACCCATAACTTCCTCTTTTACATCCCTTCTGTTCTGCTGGGAATAAATTTTGTAGGCACTGTTGGTAGGCAGGTTATGGGCCTATAGTTCTTCGAGTTTCGCGTCTCTTCTGTTTATAGAAGAAGGTATGTTACTCCCCACGTGACCCACTTGGGGCATTTTTCTGGGTTTATGATTATATTATTGCATGCCTGTGCGAGGTTTTGGTGGGTGCTAGATAGTTTTCTTTTAACTCAAAATTGTGTATTCGGCATATTTCCAGTTTGGGGTTTTGCAGATAGCGGCGATTGTTGCAATAATATTGGAATCCGTCCAGTTTTGGCGCTCTATATGTGCGCGTTGTTCCTGTTGTTGCTTGATCGATGTAACTCTTTCATTGTGTATTTTGCAGTGTTCCAATATATTGCACCAGAACTCCTCGACTTCATGGATGCTGGATTTTTCAAAACAGAGTTTCGGTTTACCCACTCTCTAACAGATTGGTGAACGTAAGAATTTAAATACAAATAGAACTTAATTTGTAAAGGTCACATGGAATTCAAGGGCGAATTTGTCCTCAACAGATTGTTAGGCCACAAACAATGATTATAGCCTTCACTGAAAACAACGGCGTTTGTCTAAGATGATTAAAAACGCCAATCCCTCTCTGTGTCTCACTCTTTTTTTGTCTCTCTACGTCTCTTTTTGTTTTACTCTTTATATTCTTCTCACTTTTTGTATCCCTCTCAGTATCTTTGATACTAAGCTTGGCACACAACATACAGAGGCACAAGCGTATTAACATATAGATAATAATAATATTAATAATAATAAAATGAAGGCTATCCATGCCTTAACTATACCAGTAGTAAGATACAGCTTCAACATTATTAAATGGAAGTTGAATCCAACTTGAACTCTAAAAACTACAGCAATCGGATTGGAAGCAGACCTCGCAAAAACCAATGACCCTCTCCTAGAATTAGTAAAACACCAAATCTACTCCTAGAACAAAGAAGCTGCAATCTCGAGAAACAGCTTAATATTAACTGAAATCCTACTAACAAAAACAAAAAAACAAAAAACAAAGCGAATGCCATCTACGCCAAAGGAGTAAAACAGAGCAAAACAACTTGGCCAAATGAAATTACAAAATACAAAACAACAACACCAACAAAAAAACCAACAAAAAAACAAAAAACAAAAAACAAAAACAAAAACAGAAAACAAAAAAAAAACAAAAAAAAACCTGGGAAGACAAGGCGTTGGATGGCAAATACCTAAAAAGAACGAAAGAAGCAGATGACGACCAACAGAAAACACATCAGTGGCTGAGCATCACTGGTTAGGCACACAACATACAGTGGTACAAGCGTATTAATATAAAAATATTAATAATAATAATAATAATAATGTCAGTATATATATTTATATATATAAAAGATACAAAATGACACATTTCCTTTTGGCTTTATTTCCTTAACCCTTCCTGACCTGATTACCGCGTTACCGGTGGTAGAGAAAAATGACGTAATTCAAAGCCATTGGTTAAAAAGTGATAGAGAAAAATGACTTAATGCCCAGTTACTGGTTGAACGGTGGGTAAACACTTGCGTCATGTTTTGCTATTGGCTGTCTTATTTTGAAGCGCCAATCAGAATAGCCTTAATATTCAGATGTCATCGAACATTATACATACATGTCCGCGCCTTTTCTTTTTGTTTTATGCATGTATTTGGGATAAAAAGATCGTTTTTGCCATGAAGCATGCAGAGTCACAACCTGAGCCATCACGAAAGCAACCAGGAAAATATATTTTTTGGAACTATTTTTATATCTACCGTGAAACTCAGGAGATCAAGCAGAAGGGGTAACATTGTTGAGCAACACAGGGCTCAAAGGGTTAAGACAGTAGAAAAAGATGGCGTCAAATAAAAAACGACGGATGAAAACAACAGTAATCAAGACTCAATTCAGGATGTACTGGGAATCAAGAGGACATAACTTTCTGTCAGAAACGCCGAGTTTTCGAAAAGCAATGTCAAAATAAAGTGAAGCCATGAAAACATACTCTCTCCCTGCTAAGTATAATGCTTATATTTTTGTAACTGTTTTTATATCTACTATGAACCATGACATACCAATTATTTGCTAATTTTGACTCAAAAGCTCAAGCAGAAGGGTTAAAATTGTTCAGGAACGCAGGGCTCAAAGTGTTAAAAAATAGAAGGAAACAAGAAAATAACGTCTAAATCCTTTAAATCTCGTGTAACGTGACTTGATACGAGATTTTGAGAGACCTCGCGTATTATTTTCCCAGCAATTGTACAAGGACCTTTCAAAACGTTTTCGTCTACTCTTTCTCTGTTGCTCTTCTCTTTCCTTTGAGTTGAGCTTCATTCTAGTTTTCATTAAAAAAATACTAACAAAACAAATAGGAAGGAAATAAAAAAAGAAAGTAGATAAAACCAGCAAAAATGGTTACAGAACCAGTCCAGACGCAAGCGTTGATGTATGTAAATGTCTTAATGGAAAATTCCATTCCTGGTTTTCATTTACACCGATAAAAGCTCCCAATACGAAGACATAAAAGGAAGAGGCGGACGATTGAATACTCTTTGTCGCTTTCTCCTCGGTAACTGAATTTTTGCCGCCTCTGTTTTTGTCGTCTCTTGTCGTCAACATCGTTGCTGCAGAAATAGTTGTCGGTGTTGCCACAAACGTGATCGGCATTGTTTTCAAATTGTGTGTCTACTTTTCTTTTTCTTTAGTTTTTCATTCAGGCACACTTAAGTTCAATTGCCTGTTAAACCCCCACAAAATGGTGTGTATGGAGAAAGCAATAGAGAAAGGAAAATAGAATGGTAATGTATGTGGTGCTATTAACCTTTCCTTATAAGGAAACATTCAGTATTCATTGACCGAGCCGCCAGTACTACTGTCGGTTGAAATTAATAAAATTTTTTCTTGAAACAATTTTTCAGATAGGTGAACGCTTGGATATGCGGGTGGTGTAATAGTTAATTGCTTGGAATTGGAAGTCAGAGAACTGAGTTCAAATCCCAGCCAGGTTCGTTATATTCACTCATTCACAAAAAAACATTGGGGAAAAGTATGAATCAACCTCTTCTTCACCAGCTATGTGTTAATTAGTCGAACTTGTGTCAGTAAATCATTATCGTCTCCAAATTTTTTTTTACAATATAAAAAAAATATTTTCTTGTGTTAAATAACCTGAAAAGGGTTGATAAGCTGTAAAAAAAAAACAAAGAAATCTATCAATCGATTGACTTTTATTTCACTTTGTCATTTTCTGTGTGATTTTAAATAAACCGATTTTATTTGATTTTCAAGAAACCATTTATTTTTAACTCTTTAAAAAAACATTTTTGTTTGCTTCAGTGCTTTATCGAATTGTTTGTGAAGTCAGAAGTAAAACAAACTTTGTTCACACCTCAAGGAGAAATCGTACGATCCACCGCGAAAGATAAAATGGTGGGTTCCCTGTACCGCTCCAGCAAGTACTTGACTGCTCTTGTCATCCTCTACATTTACAACAGCCAGATCCAACCGAAAATGGAGTAGTACTGATATATATGGGCGGGAGCTACACAGTCTTCACGTTCAACTTTCGGTAGAGTCCAAACTCTTATCTCTTCCCTTGTTGGTGATGAATTATTTCGCACCTTCTTAGAGACGAGACGTTGCAAGACCGGCGCTGTCCATGGAGCGTGTTCAGACGAATCACACTCCTTAGTTGCACCAATTCCTAACCCTCACCGCTAAGACCCGGCGTGCCACGCACATTGTAGGTAACCATTAGAATTCCATTGGTGAGATGTCAGTTCAACTCGAGCAGTTTCTTCCCACGAACCTTGTGGAACCGACTCCCAAGAGGTTGCTTCCACGATCACTATAATCCTAACCTGTTCAAGTCTAGGGTTAAACTTTATCTTCCAAAGACAAGCTGAAGAGTAAATTATCAGCAGTCAATGTAACTCATATCACCCTCGAGCATTTAGCCTCGTAGTGGGTAGCGTGTAGATCAATGTGTTTTAGTGGACTCAGCGATTTTCAATCTGCTAGTCTAAATCGTCTTCAAGAAGCGAGGGCAAGATCTAAAAGGTCAGCCAATCTAACAGTGACCTCATCCCACAATCCTCATTCTTGCTCAATATGTTGCCTGTTTTGTAAATCACTTGCGGGTCTTAAGTGCCACTTAAGATTATCGCACAAAATTCATAACTGAATCAATTGGAAAAATTGTCAGATCCTCATACGTCGAAACTGACGGGAGAGTCCATTATATAATAAGATATAATTTATCTTACCAGACTTGTTCTCAAATTTAAAAGTCTTGATAAACCAATGACATCCTCGTTTTTGTATATAAACACATGCAACAAAATAAATCCTTACATTTGCCTTGTTAAAGTCTCTCAGAGGACGAAACGCATCCGATAATAATAGTTTTTCTTCTGTTTATACATTTTGTTTTTTAACAGAGAGACTCTATTTACACAAATACCCGCACACAAATACACACGCACACACATATATATATGATAGCTTCTGCCTTTGGTTTTGATTTTATTATCTGGAAAGAAAAGTAGGGTCAGTTGGGCAACGTCTGTCAGAAAAAGAGCACAATCACGCAATTTACTACGCCAGAAATTTAGAAACGGCACGCTTTTCCTACTTGGCATTCGCGCCGGAAGTGTTTTGGTGTCAATCTGAGAACACTGCTGATGATTCAGAAACAGCTGGATGAATCTAATGGTGATTACGAGAGTACAGTCGCTAGGAAAACTCACTGGGATCGTTCTGATAACAAAAGAACTCTTAAAGATTTTACTGATGGTCATAGACTCAATACAAAGGACTAGATCAAGTGCCTTGAGGAGGTAGTGCTGCTCTTGGTAAAAAGGGTGGCTGCTGCAAGATCCTATGTCTCGTAATATATTTACCAAAATTACATAAAAATATCTGGATATACTAAAGTGTAAATTTATTCAATAAAATCGCCATTGGCTTCAACAACGGCCTCCAGATGAATTCAAAATCTCTTGCATCTCTTCTGGATGGTCTCATTGTTTAAGTTAGTGTATACTGCCACAATCCTTGCCTTCAGTTCATCTTTGGTGTTACAAGGAGATTTGATGGTCTCTTTCTCATCATGGCACCTCACATAATAATTATTGGTTTTGCAGTCTGGGGAATTAGGTGGACAGACGTAAGGGGCAATGTGGTCGCAGACATTGTCTGATTACCATGAAGGATTTGCGGACATATTTTCATATGTAATTTGGTCCTGGTTTTGCTGTGTGAAACCCGCCCTAAATTTGTAAAAATATTTTTGATACACCCTATATATATATGTGTGTGTGTGTGTGTGTGTGTGTTAGTCCGTCAGTATGGCAGTGTCATATTTTATTAGGCGGTGTTTTTTTTCTGTGGTAATGTTTGTGTATGAATCTGAGTACTTCTGAGGGTACTTCAATATGTTGTTAAATCAGTTGCAACTGAGTTGTGAGTCTCGTTCCTTACTGGTTGCTCTATATTTTCGGCCCTGTGCAACAGCTAAGCTTCGCTTATTAAATCATTAATCAGAGACATTCTATATACGTTTGTGTGTATGTGTGAATGTGAATCAGTCCCTCTATATTTGCCTATGTGTTGATGCTTATACACATGTCGAATTATATGCCAACGGATATTACCTGTACTATATATATATATATATATATATATATATATATATATATATATATGAAAAGATTATGTAACTTTTAAATATCAATTTTATCTCGAAAAATAAATGGAAATATTTTTAAAACCAGAACCCCTGAACACTTGAAATTTTACCAAGAAACTTCGAAATCGGGATAAAATTGGTATTTAAAAGTTAAGTAATCTTTTCGCATGATATCATTAACGGTTTATTTTTATTATTATTTTAATATTTTTAAAAAGTTTTTAAACTATATATAAAAATATCTGCTGTTTCTTAAATCTTATATATATATATATATATATATATATATATATATATATATATATATATATATATACAGTATAATATATAAAGCAGGACACAAACGAAGCACTAGAAAATAATGAAAAGAAAAAATAAATTAAATGAAAATAATCAGAACGTCAGTTTTTCATTTCAATGATTTTATTCAATAAAGTTTAATACGCTTTCAGGCGTCGACCCGGTGACTGATTTCGAAGATATAAGATGTGATGCTGGGAAAATAGTGCTAACGCGACAGAAAATGACAAGACCAGATGAAAATAATTGTAGGCAGATAGAATGAATGGGAAAGAAGAAAAAACGATCATCGCGAAAGTTCATAAAAGAAAAAAAATCAATAAGTAATTCGTATTATTTCATCGTATGCAGAATAAAGTGTGTTAGAAAAAGTTATATGTTGGCTGTATGCTTCCAGGTTTTTTAATGTTCTTCAGGAAGTCGGTTTACTACGCATGCGTGCCAATATCTTATTGCAATCAGGCTGGAAGAATTAATTTCCGTTTTGAGAAACAATTGTAATGGGGAATATATCATCCTATTTCTTAAATATATCCTAACAGACGATAATAAATGGGTTGCATACAGCAATGTTTAACATAAAATGCAGTGGACTGATGAGGACAAACTGAAACAACATTACAACAATCCATGGAAGAAAGTTAAAATTGCGCGTCTTGTTGGATAGTCGGTGTGTTATTTATTTAGAAAACACAAAACGCACTGAAACATTAAATGCACATCTATACGTACAGCAGGGGCAACGTCTGTAAACGTTTAGGCGAAAAGCCCTCTCCTTGTTCTGTGCCATGAGAATGAAAGACCGCATACACCATTAATATAACAGAAAAAAATGTTGGAAATCCTTTTAGTCAGATCAACCTCCAGCTCTCATATTCAGCTGACCTTGTACCAACCGATTATTATCTTTTTTGATGTTTAAACCATATTGAAGAGTCTGTCGAAAACTTTTTCACATCAAAACTTGCAGAATTTTAATCAAAAGGTATCGAAATCATCTTCGTGCCGACCTGACGTCGCTTCCCCTGTTTTTTCTAAAAATATTTTCATGTCACCTGTTCTCATGAGCTACTTTCACTAGTACCCGGTTCTATGAATTCAAATATGCTACTAGATTGGCAATTAGGTCCCACCGTTTTACTGTTGAAATAGCTAAATGCAACCGTCACGTCAACACCAACAGTTTATTTTGTAGCACTTCGCGCCTATGGAAGTCAGTTCCGTTTACTTCCTTTCCTGGTAACTGCAATCTTCTAAAATTTAAATGCATCTTCTGTCTTCTCGTGCTTTGTTTATTTTTTGGTCTTTTTCTCAATCTTCCCAATTCTTAAACTTCTCATTAACTTTCACTTTCACTTTCCCACCATGCAACTCTCTGCGTTCTAGTGGGATTACTGCCTCGCTTAGGGTGAGATGAACAAAGAAAAAGAGCAGCCTGATAAGTGGAAGTATAGAATTGCAGATGCTGGCTATTATATAATTGAATAAAATGTAACTCTATATTCTTTTTGGAAGAAATATATTTGTTTTGGTAAAGAAAAGAAAAAGCAAAAGAAAACAAACAATGAGTGTCAACTTCCGGTAGGAATAAGTCTGCAACAGATTCGTCTCTCAACCGCAACACTTGTAGCCAAAATCCAGTTCAACGACTGTCCGACGTAACAATTCAACAGGCCACGTAGAGACGGCAAAATTGGGTCACACAACCAGCCTTCGCTTCTCGCCAACAAGAACGCCTCATTCTCTTTCTCAAAGGACGGCTCGCTTTATACAGCCGAGGACCGACCATAATTTACATACGAATCACTAGCCAACGAAATTTCGCGTTAATCGTCCGAGACCACCTGTCATAAAACATGGGCGCTGCCATTTGGATTTTTTTTCCGCCGTCGAGCAACCGGACTTTGCATGACGCACAGATTCGTGGACGTTTTCAAGGTAGGCCATTCTTTTCTTTCCTCGTTCGTCCAGTATTTCATTTTGCCAGGGACTGTTGCTACATTTGCGTAAGCGCCCACTATTCTGCTTGCCACTCGTTGCCTCTTAGAACGGCGAACTGTAGTCAGTTCAGCAGAACCCACAGACTGCTGTCTTTCAGTTCCGCTGCAATTAAAGTTGACTGGAAAGCAAGAAGACGGAAGAGACTTCCACAAAAAATAACTGCGAAGGAAGAAACTATGGTCATAGAACATACATGTTGCCATTTCAACTGTAAAATGATGAGACCTTGCCGCCAATCTATTAATGCATTTAACTTCATAAAGCCTAGGCAACACAAAGGAAACTTCATCAAACAATTAACATGAAATCTTACTTATTATAAAACGCAGATTGTGTGTGTGTGTGTGTGTGTGTGTGTGTGTAACATTTATATATTGGATCGGATTTCCTACATTTTTCAACCGATTTCAACAAAACTTCACAGGACTACATAAAATTACCTTGTGGTAGTTCTAACAGTGCCCAAAATGGAAAATATATAATTGTTTTTGCACAAAATCAATTTGAAAACACGATTAAGAGACATCGTGAAAATGGAAGGGGGACAACTCAGATCGGGTTGTTTGTTTAAATATGGGAGGGGATTTCCTATATTTTTCAGCCGATAAAACAAAACTTCACTTTTTATTGTTGGCAGGTAGTGTTTCTTATTCTCTTGCACACTTTTTTCTTTATTTTTAACATTCAGAATGCTTTAAAAATTCCATTTACAAGACAATTATTTATAATAAAATTCTATTCAATCGATAGACTCATAAAGATTGAAAACAATGTTTTTGTTTGAGTTTGGGTTTGACCAATTCGTAAAAAAAAACAAAACAAAAAACTAATTAAGACATGCGTGTCCGTCAACCTTAAACAATAATCTTTGTCAATTTTATTTTTCAGTCTTTATGATGGTCGATACTTGATCTATCTCTTACTGTTACATCCCCGGGCAACGCCGGGCTCTACTGCTAGTTATTTATAAAAAAAAGTCTCAAGGAAGTTACATTATGGCAGTGGGAAAATGAATGAAGCCGAGATGCCAGGTCAGAACCAATAGCATTGCAGTTTCTTGTTTGGGCTTTATCAATAAACTCTAAATACATAGTGGGAACACCAGGCCAGGCAGCAATATTCAAAGCATGGATGAAATGTAGACTTACTGTTACAACTTGCCATTTCCACTGTAAAGTGATGAGACATTGCTGCCAATTTAGTACTGAGTGGACTAACTTTCCTAGTAGCAGACTTAGCAATTGTTTCAATATAAACTCTCCATTTCCTGTTAGTGGAAAAGGCTAGCCCGGCAAAGCGTAATGAGTCACTGACATGGAGGTTAGTATTACAAGTCATTTCTTGCCCCAGATAACAACAGATTGAACGTGTTTGTTTTTTTTCCTTTTTTTTTTTAAATCAGCTACAAATCTGACCTCATTGAAACGGACAGATGCACCATTAAGATGGTTTAAACAGATGTGTCATCAGCATAGATATCAATTGTCGTTGATGAAAATTAGGAACAACGTTAGATCCGATGATAAAATTATTTATGATTCAACATAAGAGAAGAAAGTCTATTTCATTTTAATCATTTCACCACAAGCAAGGGGATAAAACCACTAAGACTTAAGGGTCTACGAAGAGTGGAATAAAATGTATGAATATGTAGTCATTTATACTCCCGAGAGAAAAATTAGTCTTTAACTTTGGACAAACTATTCTCGTTTATCGTTCACATCTGCAAACAAAAAAATAAAGAGTTTTTGCCGAATTCTGTTGATTAGTTCAGTTTGATTTGTGCTTTATATATATATATATATAGTGTGTGTGCGTGTGTGCTTACACAACTCGACCAAGAACTCTGGATGAGTTAAAACAGAGAATTCAGGATGAAATTCACAGTCTCCCAGCTGAGATGTTGCAGCAGTCAATGACGAATCTCAACAGCAGATTTCAAGAATGCATTCGTACAGGAGGACGCCATATACAGGGCGTAATTTTTAATAAATGAAAATTCCATCATTGTTTCTTAAATGGCATGTTTTAAGGTTTCAATTACTATGAATAAAATATTTTTCTTCTATCACTCTTGGTGTTATTGGATTGTTAAAATGTTCCCGTTTTTTGGGCCATATATATATATATATATATATATATATATATATATATATATATATATATATATTGGAGGGCACGGTGGATAGTGGATAGCGGCTCGGATTAAGGAATTGGAGAGCCGAGTTCGAATTCCGGTCGAATCCATTGCATGCTAATATCCTTGGGAAAAATATGAATCCTCTTCTTCTCCCACTAGCTATGACAGACCGGGTTCTATAGCCTTTGATGGCAACTGGTCTACCGCAGAAAGAAATGGCAACCTACAACGGGAAAAAAATTGCCTCGTCAGTCAGGTATTGAAAGATATGCGATCGCCTACGCTTGTATCACGTATGGTACATAACTAAAGCTTGCTATAGTGATTTGTAAAGTCAATATAAGAGAAGAATAACTGAAATAACAATGAATAAAAATCGAATCGGAATTCGAAAGAGAAAAACAATGTAGTATACATTGAATATTGAAATATGCAATCTCTGTGCTGAGTTCGAAGCCCAGCGGCATTATGAGTTGTTCGCAGCGCAATAACGACTTTTGAGAACACATGAATTCATTTCTTTTCGCCACTTCTGTCCAACCATGGGTAATGCTGAAAGAGAGTATCTGCGAACAGGGTTCGAATCACGTCTGCAATTTTATCGACTTCACTCAGCTAAAATGATCTTGGAAAAAACATCTATTTACTCCCACGATTCACATCTTTGAGTAAAACAGCTGTTCAGTTGGATCTCTCTAACCTTGCTTGGCAACCAATCAGGGAGAAGAACAAGTTTAAATTCTAAAGCAATTGGGGACATAGAAAAGAAAATGAGTAAAGAAAAGAAAAGGCTCTTGTCATGATTTGGTAACCCAATCAGGTCAAAAACGTTCCTCTGTATAAACCCCTTGCTAACCAACAGTATGGCGGCTATTCTTATCCAAGACTACGGTAATACTCTCGTTTCAGTAGAAGTTGAATTGTATAATAAAGACAAAAAGAGACGATGAAGAACTAGGATAACATAAAGATATGAAAGGCAGTAATATATGGAGAGCCAGTAGGTTCCACGTCATTAACGGCCACAACCCATAAAAGACGACAACTCTTGTCACCTTACTCGATTTTAGGGAAATTCTAACGCAATTTACCCTGAACTAGAAATAACTTTGAAGCCTTGATAGTAATTTCTCTCTTATTCGTCTGATTATTTGAATAATTCTTTCCAGTGAATATTTGATCAATATCTGTTGAAGCCAGTCGTTTTTTTTTCATTCGGTTTCTGATGAACAACACATTCAGTGATAAATTTCCGAATCCTTTAGAGAGAGCCAGCTGAAAATTTGATCTCTTTTTAAATGAACGATGATTGTGTAACTGTATTTTGATTTGTTTTTTTAGAATTTTATTATCTTATTTCATTTGAAATTCCACCTGATCCAATGCCTCTCTAGCACTGTTGCTTATATGTACACAAGCACACACACACACACACACACACACACACACACACACACACACACATATATATATATATATATATATATATATATATATGGAAACCGATATATAAATTTTCATAGATCGAGAACAGTCTTGCAGGAAATATATATGACAAAGTGGAAAAAAATTCGACTCTTTATTGGACTAGATTTGTTTACGTTGAATCAACTACGCATGCGCAAGACTAAAAGGCGATTCCTATATATATATATATATATATATATGTGTGTGTGTGTGTGTGTGTGTGTGTGTGTGTGTGTGTGACACTGGGTGCGATGGATAGATTGTCGTTTAAATTACGCAAAAATGAAAATAACTCTGACGTCTCATTTTAACAGATATATTTACCGAAATTACACAAATATATCTTGAAAATACTAAAGAGTAAATTTATTCACTGAAATCGCCATTGGCCTCCAAACCACTTCGGAATCTCCTGCATTTCTTTTGGGCGGTCACCTTCTTTAATTTGGTGAATGCCGCCATAAACCTGGCCTTCACTTCATCTTTGATATTACAAGATTTTTTTCTTGCTCAACTGCGGCCCACACATAATAATGAAAATAGGGTTACAGTCTGTTATGTGGCCAGATGTAAGGGGTGATATGGTCGGAGAAATTGTCTGACAGCCAATGTTGGCTTCCGTGTTGAGTCTGAGTCCCTGTTTGAAGATGAATGGAGGCATAACTTCGCCATTCCTAGTGATCACTCGAAACACCTACGTAAACACAATTCGACACATCCAACTCTTTCCCAATCCTTTGCACTGACCTCAAATTGAGACCTAAACACTCTGAAATGTTCATATTGGCATCTAAAGATTCTGAAATGTTCATATTGGCATCTAAACACTCTGAAATGTTCATATTGGAGAAGGTACATATTGCCAATTAGTATGGCATGTCATTTCCAAATTTCTGGCGGAGTGAATTGCATCATGCTGCTCTTTTTCTCACAGACTGTGCCCAGCTGATCCTACTATACAATGCAATTGACAAAATCAGAAACAAACAACACGCATGCGCAAAATTAAAAAATATAAAATGGCGACATTTTCCCCATTGCACCCTATATATATATATATATATATATATAATCAGATCTTTAAATTAATCTGAGTTGATTTCTTTCTTTCACTGTCCCTATCTACTAATCTAGCTATATATGCCTACTTAAATTCCTCCCTCTCGCACTCTCTCTCTCTATCTCTGCATATGTTCATCTCAACGCCCATATCTCTCCCGTTTTCTGCATCTGTCTATCACTGTCTAATTCTATCTATCTATCTATCTATCTATCTATCTAATTCTGTTCATTATCTATCTATCTATCTATCTATCTATCTCAGTCTGTTCATATCTATCTATCTCATTGTGTACATTATCTATCTCGGCCGGTTCATTATCTATCTATCTATCTATCTATCTAATATTCTTCCTGCGAATATTCCAGTATGGTTATCCATCCAATGTGTTCGTCAATATTTTCCTGGCCGTTCAAACTAGTTTTCACATGATGAATTGTGTCGTAATGTAAATTTTGTTCGTGATGACTAATTTATCTCCTTGTACAATGCATATTTCCTTTGTCATTTCAAGTTCTTTTATTAAGATTAATATATAATAATATAAATGTTAATATTTATTAATATAAAAGAATAATGTTTAAACGAAGCTGACATCTGTATTTATGAATGCATTGATTGACTGATTTGTTTTTTACGGCTTATCACCCCTTTGTGGGCTATTTAATGCTGAAATATATTTTGTAATGCAAAGATAATTCTTTTTTCTTAGTGAATATTGGGCGAAATTTCATGCCTGTTAAAAAACGGAATATCAAAAGAACGGTTTCTCCATTGACATCGCTATTATTTTACTATAGTCACTTCTAGGCCATGTTTATTTATTTTAAAAGCAAGATTAGAATTTGAATAAAACCGAAACATGAAAGTGAATTTAAACATTTTCTTTGTTTATGAGAATTGACAACAAAAATAATAAACAATATTTATTTATTAGATTGTTTATTGGAATGGCTGATACAATATCGGCTAATTGCCAATTCTTTTGAATTTAATAAAATTGTAAATAAGGATTTCCTTATAGTTGTGTTATGAATAATCAAGAGTAGTCTCCGCTTGTTTTGTTACTCTACTCTTTGAGAGAGCTTTTTTCTATTTACTGGGACTATAAAAGGCATTCTCAGTTGAATAAAGCTTTCTTAAAGTCTACACTTGAGTACTTTCGTCATTACAAGTTGATTCACATATTTTAACGTTTATAAATTTATGAATAAAAAATTGTTTTCACATTTATTTTTGTTATTAATTGGTAAATGAAAAATATTGCATTACATTAGTCTTAACTGTATTATTATTTGCAATATTGTAACTATAAGATTATTTTTGTAAACAAACAATTTAATAAATAAGTAAATAAATGAGTTAAAAGAGCCCACCCACCGAATAAAAAAAAAAAAAAAAAAAAAAAAAAGATGTGCCAAAAGAAGGATTTTTCCGTTGATACCGCTGTTATTTTGACAACCTTCACTCTTCGGCAATATTTGTTTTAAAAAGTGATGACTAGAATTGTAATAAAACTTAAAGATAAAATGTAAGTGAATTTATACAATTAATTTTGCTATTGAGAATTGACAATACCAATAATAAACGCTATTTATTTATGAGATTGTTTTGTGATGTCAGACGCTTCTCGTTGTCACTTTTGTGATGTCAGCGAATGCTCGTTATCACGTTTGTAATTCTCATTGTAGTCGAGACTTTGGAATCACAGATACTAGTAGTAACTCCTTCGACTAATAGTCGCACTAGTAATACTTGTTCGAATAGTAACTGCCGAATAGTAATCCGAAGAGTGGTCAGTATAGAGAAATAGTATATAGTATAGAGAATCTTAATCACTTAGACGCCACGCTAATTCCCATATGTACATTTTCTTTACGATCACGTGGTCTACTTATTTAATAATGGAATCACCTGTGTTTGCTCACTGGTGATCTGTGATCAAACTCCGGCAACGGCACTTCATCCCTATACAACAGATTTTTTTTTATCATAATGGTTGGCAAAACATCAGTTAATCGATTCGAACTTTATAAAATGGTAAATTGTAAGGATTTCATTATAGTTGGTTTAAGTAATTTAGTAAATGTTTATAAATTTATGAAATATATTTCTTATAATTTGGTAAAGGATAAATATTGCTTTGCATTAGTTGTAATTGTTCGAGGGAAATTAGCAGGAGATAACTGATAACTGACATCCATCAAACATGGCACGTGGAACTAGAACAGTCTACCCCAGTGAGCGAAGTAAAGGGTTCAGTTCGAAATTCCGACCACCTGATGAAGGCCGGAGCGTACAACGGCCGAAACGTTGTAATAAATATGGCTACAAAGATGAGGACAGTAGTCCGAATAATTTAAATAATGTACATAATACCTCATCTCAGAAATATAGACAATACAAAAATAATCTCCCACTTTTTACCATCCCTTCCTTTGATTTTTTGTAAGGATCTTTTTAGTTACCGTATATACTCGCGTATCATGCGACCGTTGAAGACCTAATTTTGAAGCTAATTTGACTACAGTAAATGTATATATAGTTTGATCAACAGTGCAGCCAGGGACAGTAGTACATCTGCTAATTTTATATCTCGTGTATGATACGACCCCCTTAAAATTAGCTTCAAAATTAGGTTTCAAATGTGTCCGAGTACGTGACAATATACAGTAGATCATTTATAAATTTTCTGTGTCAATATCTGTGCAAAGAATTGTGAGTGCTGTTTAGAATTGTAACACGAGTCTTTTTAATTAATAACCTTTTCTGCTCAGTTGTTGGAATTATTAGCTATCTGCTGATGAGTTAAAATTTTGGAATAATCCAATAATAAAGATTTAAATTTCATCTCTTTGATAGATATCGAGATCTGTTAAAACAATTCTTGCCGAAGAGTGAAGGCAATTGAAATGAAAGCGTTGCCATGGGAATTATGCCCTTTTTATAGACTGTTTTTCTGTGGACATGAAGATATAAGTTTGCCGAAATTTGCATTAACATTTCTTTGAGAACTACAGTGAAGTTTCAAATACAAGACCTACTTTTTAACCCATATCTTGGAGCAGCAGATGGTTTCATGCCTTTCATAACAGTATTTGCCTATAAGTGAAAGTAACGAATCCTATTAGAATTCGAACTTGTATCAAAGATTTCTCGTTCACAACCGTTGTCTATTCTACCACCAGCCTCTGTTCATTGTTTGCTTTTCTGGAAACGTATCCACGACTTGTGTTGATTTATTGAGCCTTTATTTATTTCAAACCTTAACGTCAAATGTATTCAATATGAAGCTGTAAATAATATCAGGTCATGACCGTCAAAATGATTCTGGTTTCGGAAGCCACAAGTTGACGGAAAGGAAAGATTAATGCCTGGAAAATATACTCAAATCTCGAGCTGTTTACCAGTTTCTGATATTTTTGAGATTAGGTGAACAGCAGGGGTTGACGTCACTTCCCTTCAGCTGGTGTCAGAAACGAGGCGAAGCTGAAAATCCACTGTAAACACTCTTCCAAGCCGATCCTCTTCAAAAGATAGATTACAGAGTTCGACGGCTTTCAATTTGGCACGACTCGCTTCGAATCTCTCACAAGTCGAAAGGAGACACTGGGATGGAAATTCAAAAGACTCAGTGCCACAACTCAAAGTTAATTACAGAAAAAAGCCAACATATATATATATATATATATATATATATATAGTTGCGTTGATGTGAGTTTGTGACCCTGGGTTTCACGCCCTTTGCGATCGTCAGACAAATAAAGAGCGAGAATGCGAGAAATTGGTAGCATAGAATTTACGGTTACATCTAGCCACCTCAACTGTAAATTGATAAGATCTGAATCGAGTCTTGAGAGGAAACTCGTAGTTATCGGAGAAGCACCCACGTGGGAGTCTTTTCCACAAATGTCGGTGTTATTTTCATTATTGCATCATTTAGACAACAATTTATCCATATACATACGTACATATATATATATATATATATATATATATATATATATATATATATATATATATATAGAGAGAGAGAGAGAGAGAGAGAGAAGGAGAGAGATAGATAGATATAGATACAGTAGATCATTTATAAATTTTCTGTGTCAATATCAGTTGTGGTGAATAAGCTGTCTGAATGGAACAGACATGAGGCTTTTTTGTATATGTGGCCTGACAGGTCTTGTCTGAACTGGTGGTACTATAGAATATAGCTCGTGTAGCTGTGGGAATGCGGTGTAGGGTCTTAAATACTTTTTCCCCGACAAGTTCTCAGAAATTCTCTCCATGCTGCAAAGTGCGGCTGGGTGCGTCTCAAACCCAAACTCCATTTTTGGTCTCATCTAACTCTTTTAACGATCCTGCATACCAGGTGGAGTCATGTAATTGAAAACTGTGAATTTAATTTTCCTTTGCATGCATACACAGATACACGGCTCGGAAACAGAGGTCTTCTGGTTCTTTGGGATTGTTTTTCTTGAAGTATATATATATATATATATATATATATATATATTTTATATACCGTCATCCACAGACAGACTGTTTCGCTGTTTCACAGCTCATCAGTGTGGCTAGACATCCGGTTCCCTTCAGCTAGGGTCGAAACCCGACTGAACTGGTGTCAGTCGAAGATTCTAACCATTAGGGAGGAAAGTGTATTTATTTATATATATATATATATATATATATATATATATATATATATATATATATAAATATGTGAAAATATATAGAAAATAGGAAGGAACACACGGCGCACGGTAGGGAGGAAAGTGGATTTATTTATATATATATATATACATCCGGTTCCCTCCAGCTAGGGTCGAAACCCGACTGAACTGGTGTCAGTCGAAGATTCTAACCATTAGGGAGGAAAGTGGATTTATTTATATATATATATATATATATATATATATATATATATATATATATATAATATGTGAAAATATATAGAAAATAGGAAGGAAACACACGGCGCACGGTAGGGAGGAAAGTGGATTTATTTATATATATATATATATATATATAATATGTGAAAATATATAGAAAATAGGAAGGAACTGGTTAGGTAAATAGTCCAAAGTTCCTTAGTATTTTTGTATTATTTTAAAAAATAGTGCTCGATACAAAAGTAGAGCATAAATATAATTATTTATTTAAAAATATGATTCCAAATCGCTACTTTTGTAGCGATTTGGAATCATATTTTTAAATAAATAATATATATATATATATATATATATATATATATATATATATATATATATATATATATATAGAATAGGTAGGGATAATTACAAGGAATACATTAATCCAAAGAGATCTCAATGTAAGAAAGAGAGCAATATAATAATAATAATAATAATAAGTACAGACGATTCTTAAAAATCCATTCGGTTATAATTTATTTCATGAACGTATTCAACTATTCATCTATTCAGACCAAAATTGTTTTTGTTTTTTTTTAAATAAATGGTAACAATTTCTCCAAACAAAAAGAAAAGGCAGAGGAAAAAGAAAAAAAGACAAAAGGAAAAAGAAAAAAGGAAAAAGAAGAAAAAGAAAAAAAGGAAAAGGAAAAAAGGAAAAAGAAAAAAAGGAAAAAGAAGACAAGGAAAAAAAAGAAAAAGAAAAAAGAAAAAAGGAAAAAGAAAAAATGATATTAAAAGAGGAAGAAAGCAAAAAAAAATTGAAATAAATTATAATCCAATATCTCTCTCTCTCTCTCTCATTCTCTCTCTCTCTATATATATATATATATATATATATATATGTACGTATGTATATGGATAAATTGTCGTCTAAATGATGCAATAATGAAAATAACACCGACATCTCATTTTAACAGACATATTCACCAAAATTACACAAAAATAACATAAAATACTAAAGAGAAAAATTTATTCACTAAAATTGCCATTGCCTTCAACCACGGCTTCCAGACCATTTTAGAATCTCCTGCAATACTTTTGCACAGTCTCCTTGTACTTGTACAAGACGTTGGTGAATGCTGCCATAATTCAGTGTTACAAGGAGTTTTGTTGGTCTCTCGCTTAACTGCGCTCCAGACATAATCACGGGTGATACAATCCGATGAGTTAGGTGCCTGGAAGTAACGGATGATGTGGTCGCAGAAATTACCTGACAGCCTTACTTTGGTTCTACTGCTTATGTGGCATATTGCAAGGTTATGTTGCCAGAGCAGTAGGATCTCCTCAAGGCACTTTATGTAAACCTTTATGATGAGTCAAAGGCCCTGTGGGAAGATGAATAATGTCGTCATCACTAGTGATCACTCCAAACACCATGATGTTGACAGGGTATTTGGTTTTCAACACTCTCGGTACATCTTTTAGGGGACACAGTAAGCCATCGGTTGTTTTGTATGTTACCCCATCTTATCCTGGCCGAATTTTTTCTTATCTGAGAAAAAACAAAGCATGTTTGGTTGGAAGGGATGCTTGAGTTTGTTCAAGGACAATAAAAGAACAAGTTTCAGGAAGACAGAAAATGGTGGTAATGCCACTAAGACGCAAGGGGTTACTGGGATTGAAAGAGAATTCTTGTTGTTTCTTTACATTTTTCTACGTGGACTTATGTTCCATGTCTGCCATGTTTGTTGTGGGCATTTCAGAAGGAACAAATGTTTATCCCTCAACGCGTACAACCGGCTCACAACACCCGCTGCTGCGGTTGCTACTAATATAAAAACGAAGAAACGAAAACAAAGGTGACCATTACGAACTATATTTGTAACTTACTTTATGGTCAAGGTCAGTATAATGGTTAGCGTTAGTGTTGATAAAAAAATCTAAATGATTTTCTTCATAATTCTAAATTAAAAAAATAATATATAGTATCTATCTATCTATCTATCTATCTATCTATCTATCTCTCTCTATATATATATGTGTGTGTGTGTGTAAAAATATATAGAAAATAGGAAAGAACTCGTTAGGTAAATAATCCAAAGTTCTTTAGTATTGTTGTTATTATTTTAAAAAAAAAGTTGTCGATACAAAAGTAGAGCCTAAATATAATTATATATATTAGGTTGGTGCAAAAATAATGACGTAATCATGTCGTTTTTTGACGTTAAAAAATACGTAAAAAAACGACATTATTACGTCATTATTTTTGCACCATCCTAATATATATATATATATATATTAGCGAGCTACTAGGATGGCATCTCGGTCCCACCCTTTCACTGTCGAAACGGTTAAATGTAACCATCCCTTCTACTCAAATAACTTATTTTCTCGCACTTCCCGTCTGTGGAACTCCCTTCCTCTAGCTTGCTTTTCTGGTAACTATAATCTTAAAATAGTGTATTGTCTTCTTATACCTTGATCTTGTTCCCGTTGTTCTGTCTTTCATTTTCTCAAACACTAATCTTTATTCTTGTTCTCTTCTCTCTGTGCTAGTGGCACTCCTGCCTTACTTGGAATGAATTGCTCAAAAAATGTATACACGACTATCAACAAATAAAAATTCAGCTAATATTTTTTGTTATGTCTAATACTGAACAACTATTTGAATGTTATTCACCATCCTTAGAAATATAGAAAATATCAAAATATTCCTTGTTTGCGGGGATATTGATATTTTCTATAGCAATGTGACCCAAATATTCCCCTGTAATGACAAAAGTACGCAGGTCCAGGCTTTAAGAATTCTTTTATTCAACTGAGAATTCAAGGTTCGCGTATAGTGTCTTTTTATAGTCCCAGTAAACAGAAATAACTCTCTCAAAGTGGACAGTAACAAAACAAGAGGAGACCACTCTTGATTATTCATAACATCCCCATTTAGCCCCAGGGTCTTTTGTTTTTTTTATACAGGTTCTTTGCATATCTCCTTTGAATATTTTTTCTTGTGGCATATTTTGAAATACCTTTTTAAAACTCAAAACCCTGTGTCTCCCACGAAAATTTCAGATCGTCCACTAATTTCTGTTCAGTTGCTCATCGCCCACCCAAGAGTTGAAATCGCCCACCGGCGGACAATATCGCCTGGGTGGGGAAATCACGATGAAAGGAATTTATTGCCCACCGATACTGAAGTATACAGATAATATGAAAGACTGTTTTTCTTGAAGAATATGACAAATTCTATGGATGTGTATATGTGTGTGTGTGTTTATGTATGTGTGTGTGTTATATGTATGTGTGTTTGTTTTTATGTATGTGTTTATGTATCTGTGTGTTTTTATGTATGTGTGTATTTTCATGTATGTGTGTGTGCGTACGTGTGTGTGTGTGTGTGACTATATATAAAATTAATACGCTTTTCTGGAAGTAATTGTGGGCATAATATTCAAATGATATTAACGGCCATTTTTCTTGAACATTATGACAAATTTTATGTATGTGTGTGCATGTGTGTGTTTTTATGTATGTGTGTATATATTTTATGTATGTGTGTATATTCTTATGTATGTGTGTATGTTTTTATCTATGTGTATGTGTGTGTTTTATGTATGTGTGTGTCTGTGTGTATATATATAATTAATAAGGTTTTGTGGAAGTAATTGTGAGTGTAATATTCAGATAATATGATCGACCAATTTTATTTAACAATATGAAAAAAATTATGTATGTGTGCGTGTTTAATGTATGTGCGTGTGTTTTATGTATGTGTGTGATTTTATGTATGTGTGTGTGTTTTTATGTATATGTGTGTGTGAATATATATAAAATAATAAGGTTTTGTGGAAGTAATTGTCGGTGTAATTCTTATAATCAAAATCTTTATGCTGGTTCTAACATATCAGACACGGCACTATACGTGATGTTGTTTTAAAATATGCTCTAATTTTATACATTTTAAATAATACATTCATAGCTGAAGCAAATAGCTAACCTATTTTCTTCTCTCACGAACTTCAGGCTTTGGCAATATCCACGTACGTCTTCTGATAATGGTAAGAACTATTTTTTTTCTAATAATGGTAAGAATTATTTGTTCTTGTCTTGTTTCTAACAGTTGTTGCATTCTTTCTGCTTGAATCTCTCTTAACGTTCCATTGCGGTTAACAGATGATGCTGTCGACATGTGAAACAGAAAACGGTTTTGACAAAAATAAAAATGGATGTGAATTTCATTTGAGCCTCGAGGAAAGCAAATGGAAAGAAACGACAGATAAATAAAAAAAAATAGACAAAAAAATGATGGGGGGGGTATTAAAAGTAAATCCACTATAAAGAAAAATAAAACAGAGAAAATAAAAAAAAATCAAAACGAAATAGCGTGTACAAGTAAAATTTAAAATAATAATAAGAATTATACATAATATATATGGAAAATGTATTATTTATTATATAATATACATAATAATAATTTATTATTTATTATATATTATACATAATAATAATTTATTATTTATTATATATTATGCATAATAATAATTTATTATTTATTATATATTATGCATAATAATAATTTATTATTTATTATATATTATGCATAATAATAATTTATTATTTATTACATATTATACATAATAATAATTTATTATTTATTATATATTATGCATAATAATAATTTATTATTTATTATATATTATGCATAATAATAATTTATTATTTATTATATATTACACATAATAATAATTTATTATTTATTATACATAATAATAATTTATTATTTATTATATATTATACATAATAATAATTTATTACATATTATACATAATAATAATTTATTTATTATATATTATACATAATAATAAATTATTATTTATTATATATTATACATAATAATAATTCATTATTTATTATATATTATACATAATATATATGGAAAATTTCAAATATAACTAATATATATCTTTAAAAGAACAATATCAAGAAAGACAAAAGGAAAAATTATCGTTTCATCCTCTGGTAAACTTTGTCAATTTATTTTTACCAGTATAAAAGGTAAATTATGGAAGATGCTAAGTGATGTAAATTAATGACTAACAAACAATTTTACCTAAATTCGGTAGATTTTTCAGTAAGCATGTTGAGTATATATGAGCGTTTCTTAAATTCTAAAATTTTGAAAAACTAACGATATTTTTAATTAAATACTTGCTGCAAAACAGAATCGTCACATTTGCCTTGTTAATGTCCATCAGAGGACGAAATGCGTCAACTAAGATATGTTTTCCTTTTTCTTTATTCACACACAGATACAAGACGCACGCACGTGCGCACACATACACACAAACACACACACGTATATATATATATGATAAAATAAAAAACAATACGAAACAATTGTTATTTCTTTTATTTTATCATCCTGTCAGATTCCGATCCACACACACACACACACACACACACACATATATATATATATATATAGATAGATAGATAGTACATATATAGTATAGTACATATATATATAGTATAGTATATATATATATATATATATATATAGTATATATATATATATATATATATATATATATATATATATATATATATATAGATAGTACAGGTAATATATATATATATATATATAGATAGTACAGGTAATAAATTTGTTGTTATATAATCCAAGTGGATACTAGTAACATAAAATATTAAAAGTAATCCACAAAAAGAGCTGAATGTGTTCATTATAACAAAGCATATCAATAGTATTACACAACAAAAATCCAAAATTATCTCACATGAGGTGTGGGGATATATTGTAACCGACGATACTACGTCAGACTGACATAGTTTTCAGCGGTTGGAATGAGTTTATTTGGGATTTTGTTGTGTATTATATATATATATATATATATATATATATATATATATATATATATATATATATATATATATATATATCCATCATCCATAGACAGACTCTTTCGATGAATCAGAGCTCATGAGTGTGGCTAGACGTCCGGTTGCCTGTAGCTAAGACCGAAACCCGGCTGAATTGGCGCCAGTCTGAGATTCTACCCTAAGCCATTGGCGCACAGCAGGGATGAAGGTGAATTTAAACGTATTTATTTTTAGATAATCACACAGTGACTGAGAGAACACGATTTGTTTTACCGAAGAGCCTTGCATTATTAGCAGTAATAGTCAATGTTTACAAACTAACACTTCCTCCAAAGAGAGGTCAACCGAAATCAATTTTACAGGAGCACACACACGCACGCGCGCACACACACACACACACACACACACACATATATATATATATATATATATATATATATGAAGACATTTATTTATCTATTTCTAAGTATCATTATTAAAGGAGGAAAGAAAATTACCAGGTTTATGCATATTCATTTTATTCTGTCTACTTCCAAAATTAAAAAAATGTCAGTATCAGAGACTTTTTTTAAGCCAAATTATTGTATTCATCTGAAAATTACATTTCTATGTGTGAAATGAAAACACTAAATTTATGTAGTGTCCAACTTTTAAATTTTGTCATGTGGACATAAGTACAACAGTCAGGGAAAGTAACAAATTTATTAAAATATCTAAATATTTTTAATAAAAGTAAAAAAAAGATATTTAAAAATATATACTGTATAAGTTTTACAACAATCTTACAGTATCCATAATTAATAAAATGAATATGATTCAACATGGTAATTTTCTTTCTTTCTTTTACAAGTACACTAAGCCGTAATTTTGATATATATATATATATATATATATATATATATATATATATATATATATATATATATGATCCTTAAAAATCCAATCGGTTATAATTTATTTCATGAACGTACAAATTGACTCCCGTCGGTCTGAAGAGATGAATATATTTTTGTATATTTATGAAATAAATTAAAACCGCATGGCTTTTTAAGGATCGTCTGTAATTATTATTATTATTATTATTATTATTATTATATTGCTCAGTTTTTAAATTGAGCTATTTGTATTAATGTCCTCCTTTGATTCCTTTGCTACATAAGAGTTCTCATGTTTCAAATACGAGAGCCGAAACCATCCAAATAATTATTAAAATTAAGTTGAATTGAGGTGTTTAGTCCCGTTTCATTTTCAAGCGAAATTTTAGGAATAAGCTATCTCTTGGTTTATGTGTGTTTTTAGGCATGGTCCGTTTATATATATATATATATATGTGTGTGTGTGTGTGTGTGTGTGTGTGTGTGTGTGTGAGAGAGAGAGGGCGATTGAATAGGCTGGTTAACAGAATTTGAAGAATAAATGTTAAAGTTATACCAATATTGTCAATAAAATTTATATGTTTATATATTAATCTTTTGACTGAACTGAAGCACGAAGAGACAATTTTCGAACACGCCTATGTTCTTTTTCAACGATACGAGGAATAAAGAAGTGGGACTTTCTCTTCTGTGGAATATATATATATATATATATATATATATATATATATATATATATATATATATATATATATACAAAGAAGGAGATATAATACTTCAAGAAGGAAAAACTTAGCACATCATTGACGAATTCGGCAATAAATTTATTTTGACAGACAAGATTTTAATATCTGCCTCATCAAACCGGAATTACAAAATGGTTTAATATTTATCCAGACAATATATTAAAAATTGATTTGAATTTAAATCACAACACAACAGGAAATAAATGTTTAAATTAATTGAGCTAGACAAACTTTTGTGGGGATTTACATTATGGAAGAGAGAAGTGAGGGAAAGATAAAAGGGGAAGCAAGGTGTCAGCACAATGTGCACACACACACTCTCACACATACATACATATATATATATATATATATATATATATATATATATATATATATATATATATATATATATAGTACAGGTAATATCCGTTGGTATATAAACCGTATGGATCCTAGTAATAATGGTTATTAAAACTGGTCCACAGAGATATTTTATTTTAACATATATATATATATATACATATATTCTCAAAACAAAACTGTTAAATAAGTGATATAAACAATTTTTACCACGTTAATAAATAAATAAATAAATAAAATAAGAAACAAAAATAAAAACGAGCAATATAATTTGACCCAAATAAATAAACAAACGACTTCCGGTAAAATAACCGCCATAATAGAATACCCACAATGCACCACAAACCCGTATATATATAAATAGCCGATAAAAATAACAGCATATGTGGCCTGACGATTGCATATAGCATGAAACAGACTGTCGCCTCTAAGTGTTGACTTCTATGTTCACTTTTATATTTACACACGCTCTATCTCTGATATTGAGCACTTTATTCCATAAATATAGCACACCTTAAGACTATATTTCTTTATATATATATATATATATATATATATATATATATATATATATATATATATATAGTCGAATCTCCCGTCGGGTTCGACGTATGAGGGTCAAGCAGATCAGTTCCCAGAAACCGACAGCCCGACCACGGCACATGAGATTTGATTATAGTTATTTGAAGGGCCGAATACAGAGACCTGGTGCACTAAGTGGCACAAGGTCCCCAAACGACCCTCCGCAGGTTTTGAATTCAGAGTTTTCCTTCTCTTAGACCAGTTGCCATCCAAGGCGGCTATAGAACCCAGTCTGTCCTGCTATTTACCCATAGCTAGATGGAGAAGAGGATTCATACCTTTCCCAAGGGTATTAGCACGTAAGTGATTGTAATGGATTCGACTGTAATTCGAACTATATATATATATATATATATATATATATATATATATATATATACAAATGCCTGAGAAAGAGTTTAGAGGATTAGGGATTGCTTAACCGCTCTAGTAGACGGACATCCATGGATACGAATGGCCAGCCATCAAATATTTCTGCATTCTGTCGAGGTTTCTTCTAGACTCGATGAATTACTTAATTATCTCAAATCCTCCTTAATTTCTATCATTTGTATATCCTTGCTTGAACCGGCTTCTAATGCTCTGTATGGAGCGGCTTGGTGATGGTAGTCGTGGCTCTCGGAGGCACAGTCCAATGGATAAAAGAACTTGGATTAGTTCCACCACGGAATATGTGAACGAGCGGCGAAATATCGAGTCTAGTTCGCTGCCTCTCCGTCACCAGGCTCGTTAGTTTTCAAGGCAAAAAACTGAAATCTGCTGATGAGTCCAAATAAATATTTTTTCTGTTGTGTTATAGTTAAAAAAAAAATAATAATCCCTTACTATAAAGGTAATTTACATGAACCAAAAAAGAAAAAAAAAGAAGAAGAAAAATGGCTTAGGCAGAAGCTGAGAAGCGTCTATCTTTTAAATTTGGATTTTTAATGTAACTATAACAACAAAAACATTTAGATTTCGTTTTTGCCTTGAAAAAGTCGGAAGACGAAACGCGTCAGCAAAATGTAAGATTTTTTCCAATTGTCATTTGATACCATATATATATATATATATATATATATATATATGTGTGTGTGTGTGTGTAAATGACTGTAAATTAATTTTGTAATTACGCTGATTTATTATCTGTCTTTTTGTTTTTTATTGAATATTTCCTAAATAATAAACACATAAAATATGCATATAAATATGTCATGTATTTCTATAGAAATTAATTTTGCGAATGAACATGCTTATGAAGACACGTTAATTTCAAGATTGGTTATTCCAAAATTTTCGCTTCAGGATGACACCTACTTTAACTCAATTTAATTTTAATAATTATATTGAGGTCTTCGGCTATCGTTTTTGAAACATAGGAACTCTTATGTAGCGAATGAATCATATTTGTAAAAAAATAATTATAATTTAAGCTCTACTTCTGTATGGAGCACTGTTTTTTTTAAAATAAAAACAAAAATACTGACGAACTCCGGATTATTTACCTAACGTGTTCTTTCCTGTTTTTCTACATACCTGCACACACACACACACACACACACACACACACACACACACACACATATATATATATATATATATATATATATATATGCGAACTTATTTTGGCATTTGTCTAAACTTTTACCCAAGTTTTGGTGTTGATAATTGTACACTTCGCTGTCTATGCTCTGTCAACCCTTGGTTTAAAAAGGGGAGGAAGTGACGCACATGATACATCTCACATTAAAATTTTATCAACACAAGAATGAAGACTGTCTCACGTTCTTGCATCAAACGCGAAGCTAAGCAATCGTATATAATATTTCCCAGTCAGGTGAACAAAATCTATTTGTAGTCTACGATGTCTATTAAACCCTACCGTAGCTCAAGAAGTTGATTTTTTATCGCCAGTTTCTCACTCCTCCCCGGTCTTTTGAACGGAAGTCGAGGCTTAGCCTATGTTTCCTGTTTAGGATTGGGTTTCCGATTCCATCCAAAAAAATTTTCCTTCTCTTTCACTTCCGATGACATCTTGCTTGAAGTGATGCCTGTTATACTGTAACACTCTGAGTGGATCTTAGGCCTTATAAAGGGTGAACATCATTGATGCATGCAGAATCATTAAAATCAAAGTCAAAGTTGTACACTGATAAAAAACAAAAAAAAACAAAACAAAACATTAATCATTCCACTCTAAGCAAGACGATAACGCCACTAAGATGCAAAGTGTTACTAGGAGTGAAAAAGAATAAGAAAAATTTAGCGAGGGGAAAGGACAGGATCCTAAGAAAACAAAGCTGGCGACAGACGTTGCATTTAAATTTCTAAAGATTGTAGATGACAGAGAAGCAAGATGTCAGAAGAGAGTTATACAGAAGAGAAAGTAAACTATTAAACAAATAGAATGAAACTTACGGTGATATCTATCGAATTCAACAGGAAAAATGATGAGACCTAATTGCCAATCTAGTAGTACATTTAAATTCATGCAGTCGAGGTAGCAAAGAGGAAGGCTCATTAAAACCATTGCCATGAAAATATTTATAAAAAACGCAAACGGAAACCTCTGCTGAAACCGAGATGCCAGGTCAGGATTGATAAGATAACAGACCCTTCAACCGGAGTTTATCGTGAATCTCGAGCCCGAACACCAAACCAGATATGGCAACAATATTCAATGAACTGACGAATAGTAGATTTATAAATATTCAAGATATATTCTGATGTGAAATATTTTCTGGCACGACACCTACCTGTATCCTCTGTAAATATACAGGGTAACCCCCCCCCAAAAAAAAACGGGAATTTTTGAAGTACGTATTGCCAGACATGAGCAAGTGGCAACACTGCGAGACAGTGACCTTGAGCAAGTAAACATTTCGCCATTTAGAATTCAAGATGAAATTCACAGTATCCCAGCTGAGATGTTGCAGCAGTCAATGAGGAATCTCAACAGCAGATTTCAAGAATACATTCGTACAGGAGGATGCCATCTACAGGACGTCATTTTTAAAAAAAAATGAAAATTCCATTATTGTTTCTTAAATGGCATGTTTTAAGGTTTCAATTACTATGAATAAAATATTTTTCTTCTATCACTCTTGGTTTTATTGGATTGTTAAAAAGTTACCGTTTTTTGGGGTCACCCTGTATATCAATTAAGATTGGCTGAGTATTACCTAGTTTGGCACAAGGTCTGACGTAAAGATGTAATGAGTGTTAGAAAAGTGTATTACGCGATAATTGAGAATGGATTGTCTGCATGGAATATCATCAGACGTAATTCTTTTGTTTACCCAAAAGTTCAAAAGATTATTAATACTAGTGCTTCTCAACCAGGGTCCATACAGACTCTTGGGGTTCATGTAACATTACAGGGGTTCCACAAACAAAAATGTAGCAAGTTGGGGTTCCATGGAAACAATTTCGTGGTCCATAGAGCAATTTCATTTTGGAACGGTTGCTAGAACTGAGAATTGGAATTTCTACAGTAATCTACGCAATATTAAAATACTAAAAGCAGAAAAACTAGCAGAAAAAGAATGAGCCCATGAGATGTAAGTTAATGTCTCTTTCACTTTGCTGGTTATTTTTATTGTAAAAGTTGAATATAAACTGAGAAGAAGGATTATATATATGTAAAGGAAAATTATATAAAGATTATAATGTATTATATTAATAATAAATAATACTATTAATTTTGAATATTAATAAAATAAAATATTAATATAAATTAATTAATATGGTAATAGACACGACATTGTGAACAGAGGTGTTCTTCAATTATCATTGAAATGAAAAAACACCCAGAGTAGCATCAACCACAAAGATCTCATTGAATAAATCGGGATGTTTTTAAAATTTATTAATTACTCATTTTAAAATGGCTCATTATCAGTTATTGTACTGGTGTGTATAAATGCTCTATATTGTCAAATCCAAGTTTATTTTCATTAATTTAGTCTTACTGCAAAATAAAGCATATACATTTTACTATTTTTATAATCAGTCAGTCAGTTATGTGCCATGCGTGATACACGCTTAGAGGATCATGTATCTTTTGATACATGACTGACGAGTCAGTTTTTTTCCTCGCAATTGTTAGCCATTTTTTTTTCTGCGGAAGGCCAGTTGCCATCCAAGGCTATAGAACCTGGCCTGGTATTTACCCATAGGGGGGGAAGAGGATCCATACCTTGCCCAAGGGTATCAGCACGAAAGTGAATGTAATGGATTCGACTGGAATTCGAACTCGGTTCTCCGATTCCTCAATCCGAGCCGCTATCCATTACTCTACCGTGCCTCTTCAAGCCAGAAGAGTTAGATTCATACCTTTCCCAAGGGTATTAGCACGTAAGTGAATGTAATGGATTCGACTGGAATTCGAACTCGGCTCTACCGATTCCTCATTCCGAGGCCGGTCTACATTACTCCACTGTGACTCCTTTTCATTTTTATAATACAATTCCTAAACTTATTTATTGGGGTCGACAAAAAAAATTTAAAAGTAAAAGCGGTTCACTTTTAAAATAAGGTTGAAAACCAATGATTTAGATGAAAGATCCTTTAAAGATGTTTTTTCATATGTCAAGATATGAACTAGCTGGGCCATAAAATCCTGCTTAACAGGTAAGTCCCTGAAGGTGGTAATTAATAGCCAGTCTTCCGAAGGACTAGATGTCACCGCTGGCGCCCCTAAGGGTCACACCTCGCACCAACCTTCTTTTTTATTTGCATAAATAATCTATCTAAGAATATACTCAGAACATTTATAAACATCTATGCCGATGATACGACTATATGCAGTCATACTTCTAAAACTCTCAATGGTCAAAGATCAAACTGATCTCTCTTCCGGTCTTGTACAAACTACCCAGTCGCGTAAAATCATTCAATACTGCATTCAATAACTCGAAGACAAGGCTAGTTAGATTCCATCTGACACCGAACTACTGCGACTCACGCCAAGTTACGGTACCTCGGGGAGGTACCATACCTTGAAAGACTATTGCGCCTCAAAGTTTGTTGGAAAAATTGGTTGGAAGCACACACAGAAAAAGAAAGTCAGTACGAATCTAAGGGGTTCATTAGGCAAAACAAATCTAAACGTCTTGACCCGTTCTCCAATACGCCTCTCACCATCCCGAACGAAAAGCTGAATGAGCGTACCATGTTTTTGTACAACTGACCCAACCAACACGCAGTCAATCAGCGCTTAGAATCAGCCAATAAAAATAGCTACAAGCAACACCACCACCTCTGTCAGCACGGAGCGCTGACCGATTCACCGTCCGTCCGAAGCTCGTCGATTCGCTGACTCCACACGCCCTTGCAAAACATCCACGCGACTCTGTCCCTTTAGGGTAGCGGAGGTAGGACACTGCTACAAACTTCCACCTGACCTCAAGTAGAACTCGTACATACTACCCATTGCTATGGATGCAGGCAAAATGGTCGATTATCTGTACCGTTCTAGTAAGTACCGGACTCCTCCTGCTATCTTTTACACTTACAAGGACCAGATCAGGTCAAAAATAGAGAACTGTTGTCCAGGTGGGAGTTGTCCAGACCACACTCTTTGTTAGTTTAAACCCGTCTCTGAGCCCTTGTCGGTGACGAATTATTTTTCACTCCCTTCAACAGGCGGGGTGTGGCAAACATCTCATGGTCTATCGCTACATGCACGGAATGTTCTCGAAAGAACGACATTTCCTGGTCCTGCCAATTCAAACACTCAGGGCAAGGACCCGCCATGCTATTTACATATTAGCAAACCACCTATATTAAGTCCTTATTCCATTGGTGAGAAGTAAGTTTCTCTTGAACAGCTTCTTCCCACGAACGACTACCCGGTGGAACCGACTCCCAAGAGGTTGTTTCCTCGATCACTGTAATTATCTTCCACTCATCTCCGCACAAATTGCCTCCTAACGTAACCTCCTACCTGGAGTGCCTCCCGGGCCTTGTAAAGGATGGAGCTTACGTTAAATAAAAGATAGATAGAGAGAGAGAGGGGGAGGGGGAGATAGAGAGAGAGGGAGGAGAGAGAGAGAGAGAGAGGGAGAGAGGTGGGGATAGATAATTTAAACCAAAGTCAAGGATGAAGAATATAAGAATTGGCATTATATTTAAATTTCGGAAGATTATAATTGATAAGAAAACAAAAATTTGGAAAAGAATTCCACAAGTGCAAAGTTCTAAGAGAAGAAACTAATAGTGTAGAACTTACGGTCACATCTGAAATAATGCCTGGATTCCAAACTAGTCCTATGCTTACTTTCATGAGGCCGAGGTAACAAAGAGGAAAAAAAACACTACCAGAACATTTGCCATGGAAATATTTATAAAAAAGTCAAAAGGAAGCTACGTTATAGCGTTGAGAAAGGGACTGTAACCGAGATGCCAGGTCAGGAACAATAGTATTACAGATTTTTGTATTTAGAGATTAAGTCTTTGCAGATGTGATGGTAACCAGCCCTCGCAGGGTCTGCTGTCTTGATCTGGTTGTCATATGGCGCCACAAACCCCTTCCCCAAAATATAAAATATCCCCGGATATCATCCGGGAGCGAGGGGAATAGAAGATAAGCGCAGTCTCAGTACATTTTCTTCTCAGTGATTTTTGTTCTCTCCTGATTAGATAGTAAAATAGACTACAAATTGAACGATAGAAATTTGTGGAGGGCATGATCGGTCACGTCCGGAAGAGGCAGGGTGCACAGAAGAAGAAGAAGAAGAAGAAGAAGAAGAAGAAGAAGAAGAAGAGGAGGAGGATGAGGATGAGGAGGGAGAGATGAATGAAGAAGGAAGTGAAGGAGCAAGAGAAAAGATGGATGATGAGGTGGAGGAAGAGATGAAGGAGGAGGAGGAAGGGAAGAAAGGAGGAGGAAGGGAAATGGATGAGGAGAGCAAGAGTAATAATAGGAAGATGAGAAACGGTGGAAAGAGGCGAAGGAGTAAGAAGAGAAGACGAAGATGGATGAGAAGAAGAAGAAGAAGAGGAGGAGGAGGAGGGAGGGATGAATGAAGAAGGAAGTGAAGGAGCAAGAGGAAAAGATGGATGATGAGGTGGAGGAAGAGAAGAAGTAGAAGGAGGAGGAGGAAGGGAAGAAGTAAAAGGAGGGAGGAGGATGAGGAGAGCGAGAGTAATAATAGGAAGATGAGAAACGGTGGAAAGAGGCGAAGGAGTAAGAAGAGAAGACGAAGATGGATGAGAAGAAGAAGAAGAAGAAGAGGAGGAGGAGGAGGAGGAGGAGGGAGGGATGAATGAAGAAGGAAGTGAAGGAGCAAGAGGAAAAGATGGATGATGAGGTGGAGGAAGAGAAGAAGTAGAAGGAGGAGGAGGAAGGGAAGAAGTAAAAGGAGGAGGAAGGGGAAATGGATGAGGAGAGCGAGAGTAATAATAGGAAGATAAGAAACGGTGGAAAGAGGCGAAGGAGTAAGAAGAGAAGACGAAGATGGATGAGAAGAAGAAGAAGAAGAAGAAGAAGAAGAAGAAGAGTGACAAGCAGCAGCAAGACGAGAAGATAAAGAAGATGAAAAAGTAGTTGAATGAGAAAAATAATAATAATAATAATAATAATAATAATAATAATAATTGGTATGGACATCACCCAGACCGAGTTACGGAGATAGCTCCTGTGACAATTTTATAGGGCTTCACAATAGACACAGACAGAACAATGAAAGCTAACCGTCCAGACATTGTTATTAGAGACCGTAAACAAAAAAGTCCCTCCTTATTGATAAGGCAGTCCCTGCAGACTGCAATGTATCTTTGAAGATCTTCAAAAAGCTATCAAAATACAAGGACCTTGAAATTGAAATCTCTAAAATGTGGCACATGAGAATATCAATAATTCCAGTTGTAGTTGGAGCACTCGGATTGGTTGGAAAAGATTCCAGTAGACTCATTGAAGAGATTCCTGGAAACCCATGCCTTAAAAAATGCAAAAAAATTGTTCTCACGTAATACTTACGAAGGGCTTTATCTATGTAAAATATGTGTTTGTTCTTTTTTTTAAATTAATCACTGGAAATTGTCATGACGCCATTTCTGACCTTAGGTCTCTGAGCGGACCGGAACGAAATGAGTACACATTAGAATTCAAAGGTAATAATAATAATAATAATAATTGGTATGAACATCACCCAGACCCGGTTACGGAGATAGGACCTGTGACAATTTCACAATACACACAGATAATCAAAGTTAACCGCCCAGACTTTGTTATTAGAGACCGCAAACAAAAAAAAAATGCCTCCTTATTGATATGGCAGTCCCTGCACACATCAATGTATCTTTGAAGATCTTCAAAAAACTATCAAAATACAAAGAAATCGTAATCTCCAAAATGTGGCACATAAGGACCTCAACAATTCCTGCTGCAGTTGAAACACTCGGATTGGTTGGAAAATATTCCAGTAGTCTCATTGAAGGGATTTCTGGAAGCCCATATCTTAGAGAAATAGAAAAAAAAATTCTTCTCGCGAGTACAGCCCACACCTTACGAAGGGCTTTATCTATGTAAATTATGTGTGTGCGTGCCTTTTTTAGCTGGTCAGTGGAAAATGTCATATAATTTCTAGCCTTAGGAAGGCGGGATCCGGAAAGAAATGTGTACACACCAGAAATCAAAGAAATAAAAAAAAAAAAAATAATAATAATAATAATAATAATGATGATGATGATAAAAGAAGAAGAAGAAGAAGAAAAGAAGAAGAAGAAGAATAAGGAGGAAGTTAAAAATAAGATAAAAATATTTATATATATATATATATATATATATATATATATATATATATATATTTGTTGGATAGATGTGAGTTTGTGAGCCTGGGTTTCACGCTTTAGTGATCGTAAGCGTGAAATCCCGGGTCACAAACTCACATCTATCCAACCAAGTATGTTAGCTCTATCTCTGATATTGAGCGCTTTCTAATAAGTACCGCGCATATAATATATAAATAATTATACATACTTATATTTATTTATATTTATATACACTTTTTTTCACACACACACACACACACACACACACACACATATATATATATAATTTATTCAGATTTCAATAGTATAAATTAGGCAAAAAATCATGACCTCTTCATTAGTTATGAATTGTATGTTCGTGAATATGCGTGGAACTGAAATGATTGGATATTTTGAATCTGTCTCCCAAGGAAACGTCAATGATTGATGCTTTTATTGCAGAGATTTCATCTGAACTATAATATCACACTCCAGTACAAGAAAAAACGGGTGGGATTTTAAAATAATAAATTTTGTTAATCGCACGAGCAATATAAATTTTTGCCTGGTATTTAATTATCAGTAAAAATCGATTGACTGGCCAGATATTATTTGTTTATAGCCATTTTCTCTTCGAAGTAACTTCTAAAAATTCATTATTAAAATTAACGTCTTTTTTAAATGCTATAAACTTTGTCAAATGCTATTAATAATACAGAGTTCAAGAAAGATCATTTGGAATCGTACGTCTTTGAGGGTTTCAAAAAATGGTATTTTCTTTGAGGAAAAAATATTAAAAGGCATAGCAGAGGGGGGATCAATATCTTTAGGTGATCTGAAATTATTACTGTATAATGTTCGACCGATTCCACTAATGGCCACCATTGAAATAAATCAATTGTCAAGGAAGTTGAATGTTTCGTAAAACAAAGAAGAAAATACAATTTCCGTCATCAGCCGACGGTCCTGTTCATGCATTTAATTACATATTTTTAAAACAGGCCTAAACTGGCGTTTCTCTCTATCTCTCCCCTATATATATATATATATATATATATATATATATATATATATATATATATATATATATATATATTTATATATATATATATGAAAAAATTCCCAGAGGTGACCTGTAGAAAAAGACAATATATATGTATGTAATATATTTATACAGGCGGTGTTTAGTGGAAAGCGTTCAATATGTATGGATGTGATTTTGCAACCCTGAGTTTCACGCTTCTGCACCCTTTCGCACGCTTTTCCACCCCAAACAAACAGATAGGTACATTCCCACTCGCGTCCCCAAATATAGGCAAACACACATAAATAGAACGAATTTTAAAAAATAAACCAGTTTGTCTGATAATTGTAAAAGCATGAAACACAAGGTCACAAACTCACATCCATACAACATTATATATATATATATATATATATATATATATATATATATATATATATACAGTGTAACCCGGATATAAGAGAGTTGTCGGGACCGGAGAAGTCTCTTATATCCGTGTTTCTCTCATATTCGGGTTTGGGCTATTTTATATACATTAACACAGGCTCTAATTTGTGACCAGAGAAAATCTCTCTTATATCCGGGTTTCTCTTATATCCGGGTTATATCAGGGTTATATATATATATATATATATATATATATATATATATATATATATATATATATATATATCCGTCTGTATTTGATATATAGATAGATAGATATATATATATAGATAGATATTGACAAACTGAAAGACATAGTTGGTAGATAGATTTTGACAGACTGAAAGATATATATATTTCTCGACATTCAGGCCGGTAAATGTTATTTAATACTGTTTATTATAAACAGAGCATTTACTTAAATACTATAAAAAAAAAGAACGTTAAACATAAAATGTCTTTAATAAATAATATATATATATTATATATATATATATATATATATATATATATATATATATATATAGATATATAGATAGATAGACAGTTATTGTAATGTAATGTATACATATTTTAAAAGAAAAAAAAAACTTTTTAAAGCTATTAGTTAAAAACTAGATATTTTTAAATTATCTACCGTAAATATTTTAAAGAGTTTCTTTGTTTTCCAAAAATATTTAGACAATACAGTAACTTAGTTACCTCCCTTGACCTTTGACATGTGCCTACATGATAAAGTTTAAGAATTGACAGTGCATAACCTTAGCATTTTTCACTTTCCAATCGCTGATGGGATGCTTTCTATGCGTATCGAAACACAACTAAAATTGTGTAGCGATTTTGACAGGTTTTCGGTGTAATATTCTGAAATAAATAATATTACACTACTTTCTATTGATCCCTCTTTTAAATTAAATGTTACGATATATATATATATATATATATATATATATATATATATATATATATATATGCCCTTGTGCAAATTAATTGAAACACCCGCTTTCTTTCACCATATAAGACCCACTGGAGTGACAGGGTACAATCGATTTCTATTTTATGATGTAAGATGAAATTTTTCGTTGAAAAATGTTGCTTCATCCGTGATTGCATCAGATTTTCATCACGCCCTGGCACTATTGTTTCGACTGTCGATTGTTTTTTTTTCTCTGGCTATTGTCTGCGATGGAAGGGGTACGAAAACTGTTACGCTGAACGAGCACAATGGCAAGCCTTACCAGTCAACAAATCACAAATCAAAGTACTATAGATTGGCCCGGAAACTCTCAAATCGAGAATCTGTGATCAATCTGCAAGGAAGGACTTCGTGGAATGGAAATACGAAGTACTAACATGTGCGCTGGGTCATGTTTCAATGGAAAGATACGAAAATAAAGTAAATAATAACGGAATTCTTCGTTTTTAATTTGCTTCATATATATATATATATATATATATATATATATATATATATATATGCTATTGTATTCATATTGTGACTTGACGTAATTTTCAGTTGACAATATGCAATATAAATAGCGTTTTCTAAATTGTTCTAGTTGCCCAGGACATTTTGTTTGTTGTTAATAGTTACTTTGTTTTCAATAAATTCATTTCGTTTTTGCATTAAAAAAGCCAACATCCGACGAAACGCGTTGGGCTAATAATACAGTTTTCTTATTGTATTTTACCTTTATATATATATTGCTTGCAGAACAATGTAATTTAGCAAGCCGCTGTAAAATTAGCAGATAACGCACCAAAAATATATAAAGAAGGACCTGAAGGAACCTCGAAAGAAAGAAACTACGCACCAAATAGAAAATACGCAAACAGCACAACCCTTTCTAGATATGTTTGTGAAATTAAAAACAAAAACCAAATCACACCAGAAAAATTATGGAAAATAAGGAAAACAGCATCAGACTACAACAATAAATACAAATCAGTAAACTATGTCTAGAGGAGAAATTAGCTATAATCACTTTTCCAGACTAACACAATTACTAAATAAACGATCAGAACTTACCTCAAAATGCAGACCGAACAACAAATTTTTACTACGTTGTTAAAAATCGGGAACGGACAAGAAAACAAAACAAAAAGAAATAAAAGAAATAAATACAAGACAATAAATTAAAAAATTAAAATAAGTAAAAATTGAAGAAATTAGCAAACCACGAACGCCCACATGAACAAAAATAAAACGTAATAATTAAAACCAACAACAAAACAATCAGTAATAAATAAAAAGAAGTTAAAAAACGACAAATATATTGCCAAAAAACTGCATCCGGATCCACAATTATTTCCAGTCAATTGAATTATTCGAAACATAACCGTTACTTCCCACCATAATAACCGTTATAATAATACAATAGACTACCCACAATGTATCACTGGTGTGCATATATAAATAGTCACGAAAAAACACGACACATATGGCCTGATGATTGCATTTAAGCATGAATGAGACTGGTGCCTCTGGGTTTTGCCCTCAGTGTTTACTTTCATATTTACATAAGCACATACGCTGTATCCCTGATATTAATATTGTACACTTTAATCAATAAATATAGCTTACATGAAAACTATATTTTATCATATATATATATATATATATATATATATATAAAACATAGATTAGACTTACAGATAACGATTGGTCGAAAGTAAATGTTCTGTATCGACTATTGCGACATGTCCCGCTGTTTTCAATTTAACAAGACCTCAGCTGACTCATATTGCTAGACTAGTGGAAACGGGTTGTGGGTCTTTTTTTTGTTGTTGCTGTTTTACCATTTTAATCTAAACATATATAAAGTCTAATATTTTCCAATGTTATAATTAGACATGGACATTCTTAGAAAAATATTCATTGAATATCATTTCAATATTATTTAGTTTTGGACATATCGGAAAAGCGTTCCTGTTTTTGCAATATTAGATAAGGACGAATATTTAAAGAGGAAATTCAACAATAAAGTGCATATCCCTACACTCCCCAGTCGATGTCAATGTGCATTTGTGAACGTTTTCTTCTCAGATTCATTCATTTTTCTTTTTCACTTTGTTTCGCTTATCTCACTAAAACAGCCGCTTCTGTCTTTTTCGCCGCCAAGCAAACATTTTTTTCCTGCCGACCATTTTTTTTTCTTTCTTATCATTTGTTACGAATCAGCCAGACATCAAAAGGAGATGGGAAAATTTTTGAGTTTTTATTCAAATGAGCTGGAAAATAGTGAATATAGATGAAGACATTTGACGGAACTGTTTCCGCCATTTTGCCAGACGTCTCTTCTATAAGTATTTAATAAATAAAGGCGTAAAGCAGCCGATTTATATATGGCCACTTGACTGCAAAGAATGAGAAATATTTACTTCCCGTTGTCATAGGCGGCAAATAAATAAAACCTCAAAACGACATGCCATGGTGGAATGGAAACAAGTCATTATTTCTAGACAAATTCCTCGGTTTCTTTCTCTTTTGTGAGAAAAAAAAATTGAAGAAAATTTACGAAATAAGACGTTGACTGCCAACTCAAAATCAGTATAAGTCATGTGGGGTGGGGTCACTATTTTAAAATAAATATTTGTACAAGAATATGTTAAGTATCAATGAATATAATTTTAGAATAGTAATATTATTTTGTGAAAAAAATAAGGTTTTACTCCGAACCTCAGAAGGCATGTCAGCAAATAATGACGACGGCTATTTTATTTTGTGCATAATATTCTTTTTCGGATTTACCAAATGATATATATATATATATATATATATATATATATATATATATATATATATACGATATACGTTATTTTGTAACAATTAGATGATTCGTCGCAAATAAAGCATTATTAAGTACTATAAATTAAAATTATACTTAAATTCAAAATTAAAAATATGCTAAGATTCAAAATTAGAATTATGCTAAGATTCTGTTTTAAATTCTGGTAAGATTAAGTATTAAAATTCAGGTACGATTCTAGAATAAAATTATAGTAAGATTGCAAATTAAAATTCTGTTAAGATTCTATATTAAAATTTTGATAAGATTCAAAATTACAATTCTGGTAAACTAGATTAAAGTTCTGTTAAGTTTCTAGATTAAATTCTGATGAGATTGCAAATTAAAATTCTCGCAAGATCCTAGAAGAAAATTCTGGTAAGATTCCAGATTGAAATTCTGATAAGGTTCTAGATTAAAATTCTGGTAAGTTTTAAAATTAATATTCTGATTAGATTACGTCATACAATCTTACTTTACTTTCTAATCTGTTGAAGAACTGATTTAAATTCGCATAGCTGAAAATAGTGACCAGATAAGGGAACATATCTCCTGTTGTTTATCATTATTGATGTTCTTCGTTCTGATATCATACACTTGTTGCAAAAACTGTTTGCTTTAAAAAGTATTTTCCAAAATTATTTTTGTTTTGTGATGTCAACGAACACCCGTTGTCACTTTTATAATTCCAACGAATACTCGTTGTCACTTTCGTAATGTTCGTTGTAGTAGAAACTTTGTTATCGCAGATACAACTATAGTAACGCCGTTGAACAATACTGGTGTCAAACGCCTTCGAATGACACTCTGATAGTATTTGCTCGATAATGCTCGCTCGAAATAGTAACCACCAAATAGTGATCCGAATAGTAATCCTTGCAGTGATCAGTATAGAGAAATAGTATAGAGAATAGCTTAAAAGTCTGTCTATATTACCAGGACCGGTAAAAATCGCTTTTTCCTTTATTATAAGTGATATATAGGCTAAAGTACTTAAAGTTTTTGTGATGCCAACGAACTCTCGTTGCCACTTTTAAATACCATGGAATACCCGTTAAACAGTATTTTTTATTCAACTACTTCTACCTTCCTAAATATTTAAGAAAGCTTGTCAGAAAAAAATATGCTCCCTTCGGCAGGATCTGAACTTGTATCCTTTATGGGCAACCGTTATTGGAACTTTAGGCAACATATCTTTAATATACCGCGTTTAATCAATCAATCAATCTATCTATCTATATAGATATATATATATATATTAGCAATGTATATAAGTATAAGATTCGTGTATACAGAATAAATTCCAATAAACAAAACATACTATTCTTAAAGGAGTACTCAAATCAAAGTAGAACAAATATATTTTATTCGAAAATTATAACATAGATATGTTATAAAATCACTACAAAAATATCCATTTTGTTTCAACACATCTGGTGTCTTATCAAGTGATGATGTTCATTCAATCCCATAACTGGATAAAACACGAGAAGTGTTAAAACAAAAATGGCTATTTTGTGTAGTGATTTTATAATGAGCATTCGCAGTGAGTTTATAACGTGTTATAATTTTCGAATATATATATATATATATATGTGTGTGTGTGTATGTGTGTGTATGTGTGTGTATTTGTGTGTGTATGTGTGTATGTAATTTACAAATTTAGTTTTTATCTTATTCTTATTTTCATAATCTGGTCTCTTATTAACTCCAGAAGCAGTAATATATATATATATATATATATATATATATATATATATATATATATATATATATATATATATATATATATATTATTATTATTATGAATTATTATCCTTTCACTGCTGAGTATGAATCTGACTTTCAAGTAACTAGTATGAACTATATATATATATATATATATATATATATATATATATATATATATATTATATATATTTTATTAGCACCAGAAAAATTAAACAGTGTAATATAACAGAGCTAATTGCGTTAGTTCCTTCTCAACGCTTGAAGATTGCATCGTGCATGAAACTCAGAATCATGCTACTGGTGAGGGATAATATGTATATTCATTAATATATATATATATATATATATATATATATATATATATATATAACTGTTTCTCGAGTGAATAAGAGTCAATTAATGAAAATAAGATAAAAACTAAATTTCTAAGTTTGATTTAGTGTATAAATAACTCGTTCACACGCCAGCAATTTACAATCGCCAGATAAGAGACATTGTTACGAATCGAAAACACGACAGCGATTTTGACATGTCTTCGGTATAATATATATATATATATATATATATATATATATATATATATATATATATATATATATATATTGGGCATAACGAGACGTTTCGCCAGAGCGTCTGCTCTCTTCTAGTTCCTAAGCAAAAAATGAGAGAAAGCCAAAACTGTGTTTGAGAGAAAATGTTTTGTCACCTCTGGGGATAATTAGTGACCATAAATCAAACGAAGTTAGACATCTTATCACCTCCAAATATCTAAAAACTACAGGAAGCTTCTGACCACCTGTTGTTTGCTTTATCTACAAAAGGCGTAAGAGCAAAATTTTCCGTTTGTTAGATTAAGATATGAAACGTTGTAGTTGTTTAATTCAAAAGTAAAATACACACAAACTACCTATCTATCTATTTATCTATCTATCTATCTATCTCAATGTGTCACAGACACTTTACATCTTTCTCCCTCACCTCTCCCTATTTGTCTTTATATATATATATATATATATATATATATATATATATACATTCAACGTAGGGGTATTATGCATATTTTATACATATATATATATATATATATATATATTTATATATTTTATACATATATATAATATATTTATATATTTTATATATATATATATATATATATATATATATATATATATATATATATATATATATATATATATATATATATATACAAGCATATTTGGTTGAATAAACTGGCATATTATGTCTATTTTGTATATATACATATATATATGTGTGCGTGTACGTGTGTGTGTGTGTAATATGAAAGAACCGTTGGATTGATGATCCAAAGTTCTTTAGTATAATGGATAGCGGGACGGATTGAGGAATTGGAGAGCCGAGTTCGATTTCCAGTCTAAAACAACGTCTAAAACAACTCCCACCCTAGAAAATGGATAAAGAATTGGCCGAAAGTGCTTGGGACAATGGGCGATATGAGTTAATATTCGTACGCCCTGGTTCAGAGTAAACGGAAAAGTGTAAGAACACTGGAAAAACTAAACAAAAATTAAAATAAAATTTTCCTCTTGAAAGAAGTACAGAAAGAAAGAAAGAATGAAGTGTAGAAAGGAAGAAAGAAAGAAAGAAAGAAAGAAGTGTATAAAGAAAGAAAGAATTGTAGAAAGAAAGAAAGAAGTAAAGAAAGCATGAAGTAAAGAAAGAAAGAAGTAAGAAAGAAATAAAAAAGTAGTAAAGAAAGAATGAAGCAAATAAAGAAAGAAGTAAAGAAAAAGGAAAGAAGGAAAAAAGAAAGAAAGAAGTGTAGAAAGTGTAGAAAGAAAGAAAGAAGTAAAGAAAGCATTAAGTAAAGAAAGAGAAAAATAAACAAAGAAAGAATTATAGAAAGAAAGAAAGAAAGAAAGAAAGAAGAAAGAATTAAGTAAAGAAAGAATAAAAGAAAAAAAGAAAGACGTAAAGAAAGAAGAAAAGAAGTAAATAAAGAAAGAAGTAAAGAAAAACAGAAAGAAAGAAAGAAAGAACGAATTGTAGAAACAAAGAAGTGTAGAAAGAAAGAATGAAGAAAAGAAAGCATGAAATATATAAAGAAAAAGTAAACAAAGAAAAATGAATAGAAAGAAAGAAAGAAGTAAATAAAGAATGAGATAAATAAAGAAAGAAAGAAGTAAAGAAAGAAAAAGTAAAGAAAGAAAGAGGTAAAGAAAAAAAGAAAGAAAGAAAGAAGGAAAGAAGCAAAAAAAAGCCTGAAGTGAAGAAAGAAAAAAATTAACAAAGAAAGAATTATAGAAAGAAAGAAATAAAGAAGAAAGTAAAGAAAGAATGTAGTAAATAAAGAGAGAAGTAAAAAAGAAAGAAAGAAAGAAGTAAAAAAGCATGAAGTTAAGAAAGAAAAAGTAAGCAAAAAAGAAGTATAGAAAAAAGAAAGAAAGAAAGAAAGAAAAAAAGAAAGGAAGGAAGGAAGAAAGAATGGTGTAAAAAAGGAAAGAAAGTTTGGTCTAGAAATAATCAACGTAGAAGGGAAAAAATATGTTTTCTATGATGATAGCAACACGAATGTTTTTCTCAAAAGAAAATGATGAGAAACAAAAAAAAATCAGAATGAGAGGAAAAAAAATAAAAAATTCAAAAAATCAACCAAGAGAAATAATAAAAAAAATCAACTATCAGTTTTACAAAAAGAAAAAAAAAACTAATTACAGGAGTCAATAAAAAGACAAAATATAACTAAAGACAAATTTAAAATAAGGCAAAATGTAATTAAAATGGCAGAAAAAATAGAGTAATAGTAAAACATCTTTAAAAAAAATAGAAACAAAAAACATTCAAGTCTGCCCTGTGGCTATGGTAGTTGGTCATGTCTTGTCGAGTTGAACTTTCGAAGTCTATAATTTTAAATGTTGATATTTAAAGCAAGAATATCCTGATTGTTTTGTCATTGTCCCCAACTTTCTGACGTTACTGTTCAAACTCGGATAATGATTTCGAAAGCTGATTTTCAAATCAAACAGGCTCTCTCTGACACAAAATATTATCACATCAGAAATTTCTACCACCTGCCATTTTGCTATAGAACATTAAGATTAGAAAATATATTGGCTTTGTGCTTGCGTAAGTATAAGCTATGTATAAGCTCTGTGTTGGTCTAAATTAAACTCGAGACATACAGGGTTCGATGTGTAAATTGTCACCATATTATATTTTTCATTTCGCGCGTGCGCGTTGTTTGTTTTGGATTTTGTCGATTGCACCGTATAGTAGGGTCAGTTGGGCACCGTCTGGGAGAAAAAGGAGCTTGATGATGCAATTCATTCCGCCAGAAATTTGAAAACAACATGAGGTACTGTTTGGCTTCCTCGCCGTAAGCTCCAATACGTAGATTTCAGAATATGTAGGTCTCAATCTGAGGAATTTGTAGAGGATTCGGAAAGAGTTGAATGACACTAATGGTGATTACGAAGGTGTTTGGTGTGATCACTAGTGATGGCGACATTATACCTCAATTCATCTTCCTACAAGACCTCAAACTCAACACGAAGGCCAAAATTAAGGACCTTGAGGATACAGTGTTGCCCTAGGTCAAGAGGGTGGCTGCTGTGAGAACCTATATCTGGCAACAGGAGTTTGCACCATGACACACAAGCAAAAAAAATCCAGTCCTAGCTGTTAGAACACTTCTGCAACCACATCACACCTTAAATCTGGTCACCTAACTTCACAAACTGAAACCCCCTTGATTATTACATGCAGGGCGCAGCTGAAGAAGTGAATAACAAAATCCCTTGTCACACCAAAGATGAACTGAAGGCAAGGATTATGGTAGCATTCACCAATTTAAACAAAGGATACCCTCCCAGAAGTATTCCAGGCGATTCCGAAATCGTCTGGAGGCCGTGATTGAAGCCAATGGCGATATTTATGAATGTTTTTTTTCTTTGGTATTACAAGATATTTTTGTGTAATTTTGGTAAATATATCTGTTAAAATGAGATGTCATTGTTATTTTCATTCTTTCGTAATGTTTGTCTGAATTAAGCCTGGGGAATATATTCGTTATGGACTAGACTATTAGTTAAGTATGTTAGTCCTGTGTTGTTATAAAATTAAGCTTGGGACATGTATCTGCCTTAGACCAGACTCAATATCAGGTAAGTATTGTAGCCGTGTGCTGGTCTAAATTATACTTGTGAGATATATTGGTTTGGAGCCAGATTAAGCATCAAATTGCATATAAGCCCTATGTACGTTTAAATTAAGCTTTTTGATATATATTGGCCTTGAACCAGACTGAGCCGCAGATTAATATTTATGATGTCTGATGCTCAAAAATTAAGCTTAGGATATATACTGATCTTCGTCAAGAATAAATATCAACTAAGTATACAAGTCCTATATTGCTCTAAATTAAGCGTGCAACATATAATGGACTAAGACTTAACTAAGTATCAGGGCCCTGTATTGGTCTAGATTAAACTTGCTATCTATTTTGCCCTTGTGTCAGACGAAGGTTTAACGCACGGAAAAACTAGAAGTTTAGGAATAAATGAAAAGATATAAAATAAATATATATATATATATATATATATATATATATATATATATATATATATGTGTGTGTCTATTCCTCACTTTTTATTTTCTTTTATTTGTTTTACTTAATTTCTTATATATATATATATATATATATATATATTCTTTTACTTCATTTGACGTAATATACATACACACACACACATATATATATATGAAATAAGTAAAATGAATAAAAGAAAATAAAAAGAGGGAATATACATATATATATATATATATATATATATATATATATATATATATATATATATACTCTTCAATTATATATATATATAGATAGATAAATAAATAGATAAATCTATGTATATATATATATATATATATATATATATATATATATATAAAACAGAAGGGTACAAAATGCATACAAAGGAAAACGCAAGAAATCGAGAATTTTTTTTTTTCAAAATGGAAATTTCATAAAAAGAGTTTTTACCAAATACTTATAACAAATTCTATTCACCAGCCATTATTGCAAACCGAATTGATATTCACTTCAATTTCTTTTCTATTTCTTGCATCTCTGTCTTTTTTCCTTTATAACATTCGCAGTCATACCCAACACTTTCTCGGATTCAGATCCCCTGAAATACAAAGAGTTATAATTTCTCAAATACCCCAAGTCAATACATTTTTATTGTATCCTACAAAGCGTGAAATTGCATTTGCACTCAATTTTTCCAAATTTCTCCGTCAATTGAGTTTTTTATATATTTATTTATTTATTATTATCCCCTTTTTTTTTTCGCTATCGGAAAAGCAGAGAAATGTGAACGATTGTGTGGGGGTGGGGAAATGACGATTTCATTTAATTGTCTTTTATTGTTTCGCATCTAAAGAATTTGTATCTTGTGTGTTGTTTTGATGCGTTTCTTTGTGGCTATTCGTTGCATGTAATTGCGTTTGTTTCTAGTGTTAAGCAATTACCATATTTTAGAGAACAACGAAATAAACTGCGTTCATTAGGAAGATCGCCTCCCCATCGCACGCCGACTAGTTCAACGTTATCACCATAGGCACGCATCAGTCTCTGATTGGATAGAAGCTATTGTAAAACTACTTGAAGCGAAATTATATAGGGTTATAGTTATACACTCAAACACTACAGTTTTCCATCTCCATCTACATGTACATACATAAATATGTGCAAACATTCAGCTATAAATAAAATATGTTTGTAAAATAAGACCATACGAATAAAGACAAAAGGGAAATTATTCAAAGAGAAAATAGCTTACTTGTAGGAAAGTTCTTCAGAGCGCCGCTATAGAATCTTGCCAAAATGTTAACCTACGTCTAAGATTTTTTTCAAATATCTCCTTTCTTAAATACTCTTTCCCAAACCAAGATATACAGCCTGTCCATAAAGTTCGTGTGCACTTTAAAAGATTTATAACTTTATTTGTATTTGCGATAGAAATAATTTGTAAAAAGAATTAGAAAGAAGAAAATCTATATTTTTTTAAGGTTTTATTGAAAGTTTATTTAAGTTTCCACATGTCCTCCACATCATTAGCAATACAAAGGGTAATATGATTTTGCAGTTCACGAAAAACATTTGCCAACTGATTTACAGTAATGCCTGAATTCACATTAGTTATTTTAGCTATACTTAAAACTAGGTACATTAAACTTTATCACATTTTTTACAGATTATTTCTGTCGCAAAGACAAATAAAGTTATAATTTTTTTAAAGTGCAAACGAACTTTATGGACACCCTGTATGATCATAAATAAAAAAGATCGATTATTTAAAATAAATAAGTACATAAATATTTCATCAATTTAAAATGAAATAATATCATATAATCAGTTAGCGCCGCTGTGGTCACCGCTGGTCTTCATCTCATAATTTTTGTCCAAAATGACATTCAAGGCAGAATAGTGTAATGGCATTGTGGTTCTTTTTACAGTGGGTATATTGAGGTTACACCATCCCTCCTTAAGACCTAAGATCTACACGGCAGCAGGCGGTTTGAATCCAGAGTTTTCGTTCTGCTAGAATGGCTGCCAACCAAGACTATAGGGCCCAGTCTACCTTGCTATTTTTAACCATCGTTGTGGTGGGAAAAGAGGGATTCATAAATTTTCCAAGGGCATCAGCACGCAAGTGAATGCAATGAGGTCGAAATTCGAAATTTGTTTTCCAATTTCTTAATCCGAGACGCTATCCACCGTGCCTCCAATATATAATAATCACACACACACACACACATATATATATATATATATAGATATATTAAGGTTCGTAGTTATATATATATATATATTTATTAAAGACATTTTTATGTTTAACGTTGTTATTTCCATAAGGTACAAGTATTTAAGCAAATGCTCTGTTTATGATAAACAGTAAAATAACATTTCCGTATAGCCTGAATGTTCGAATCCTTTTCAATGAAAAATATTCGTTCATTGAAAATTTCGAACATTCAGGCCGGAAATGTCATTTAATACTATTTACCTCTTGTCTAATAGGTTCATTGTAAATACTTGTATCTATGAAATAACAACGTTAAACATAAAAATGTCTTTAATAAATAAATTGTCGGACCTTGTCCATTTCTTAACATATATATATATATATATATATATATAACTACGAACCTAAAGAGCCTACATAGGTAGGTTTACCTGGCTCGTTAGGTTCGTAGTTAAATTTTCTCTACTTAGTGTATTGAGCACTTTACTTAGTTATTTTTACTGTCCGAGGTTTTTTCTTTGGACTCTGAGCTTGGATTTTGGTCGATTGTTTTCGCCTGAATTACTGGTTCTTAGTTCTTTCATTTTTTATTCCTTATTTTTCCTTGGGTATTGGTTTGTTCATTTACAAGCGCCTAAGGTTTTTCCGGACGAGTATACTTACTTATATTTATAAGATTATATATATATATATATATATATATATATATATATATATATATCTGTTGATTTAAATATAAGGATCATATTTCCCATTTTATTGTTAAAATATATGCAAAAAGTATCTCGTTTAAGAAAAAAAAAAAAAAAAAAAATGGTGGGATTTAAGGCGATTTCGGCCGACCCTTCTTCAAAAAAATAATCGTTCTCCCTCACCATAAGGATGTTTTGCCTACCATTCAACAAAGTTTAATTGTATATCAATACAAATGTCGGTGCGAGATCGACTCTGTGGGCAAGACCACCCAGGTGTTAGAGGTGAGGATCGCCCAACATGTTGCGGGTAAAGTGCGCAGGCATGAATCATTTATATCCGGGTGTTCGCAGACTCATCAGTCAGCGATTGATGAACACCTTTTAAATTCTGTCGATTGCAGGACGAATTATTCTCCCGATTTCTTCTCTGTCATACGTAGACGAGACTCCATTTAGATATCTTGGAGTCTATTATTCTTAATATGCAACGTCCTGCCCTTTGTAGACAGAGGGAGAGGAAATTCAAGTTGGTCCTATTCTGAGAAATTGCTGATTAACCTAGAAAATATTTAGTACTTAAAAGGCTTTTTTTTTCCTTTAATTTTCCCCCTCATATTACATCTTGGTAATCTATTCTTTTTAACATCAGTCGTTGATAATAATTTTTCTTATCAACTTCTTTGTTTTATACTGACGACGATTATTTTTCTGAAGAAGTGTCGGCCGAAAGGTACCTTAAATTCCCCGCTTTTTTTCTTAAATGAGATACTTTCGTATCTAGTTTAACGATATGATGGGAAATATGCTCCTTATATCTAAATCAATGTTGACTTGGTGCAGCAGTAAAAAGAACCTGTATATATATATATATATATATATATATATATACTCACTTTCATTTATTAGGCTTTAAATGCCACCACTTGGCATACTCCGTAGTTTACCTTGACTTCCACAGTTAACGTGAAGAATTTATATAAGCGTTCTTAGATTAAAAAAACAAAAAGAAGAATTTTCATGGCAACTGCTCTGATGAAGTTTTTTTTCCCCTGGTGCCTCGACTACATGAATTTAAACGTGCTAATACATTGGCATCTAAGTTCCATCCGTTTTCTAGCTAGATGCAACTGCATTTTCTACTCTAACAATTTCTTTTCTCGCATTTCTAAAACGATTAAAAAAAAACATAGAATAGTCTGCGTAAGGGGGTAGTATCTCCCAACACCACAAGCTGCTTCAAAACCAAAACAATAACCAGAAAACGCGAGTCATGTTCTTAAATAGCCTCGTCAATTCGAGACTTTCCCATGGATGTTATACATAGCAACAAACCTGTTCAGAAATATCTAAGCTATCTAAGAATTTTCTTAGATTAATGGCGAAAATGGCTTCGAGTTAAGCTACACGCTTCACTCGTCTCAGCAAGGAGAATCCTTCTTCGAAACTCGTCGATTGGCGTTACAGAATCACAAACAAAGAACTGTACCAGCTGGCAGAAATCCCTTTGTTTGAGGATTTTCAACAGCAGTGACAGCTAAAAGGTTTAGCACACGTAACTCGTAGAGACAGCTCGACAGATTGAGATTGATGAAGAAAACAACCGGCCAAATAGTTGATCATGCTAGATAACACGCTCTCCCCTAGAAATTATAGCTAAGATCTGCTCAACATAGTTGCGTTATAAACCATAGGTTGGCTCTGTGGGCGTTAAACAAACATAAACGCGCCTGATCAAGCGTCTGCAACGGGGATTTGCTAGCCGTCCTAGTAGACGAGTATCCATGAATACGAGGGGCCAGCTGACAAAGGCAACTCTGCGTTTTCTAACAATGATTCGAATGTCATTAACGTAATGCGGATATAGACTTTCCAGACTCCTACAAACACAGGGAAATAAAAGAAACCCCATAATACTGGAAATCATTAGCAAATCTTTCCTATAAAAAGAGAAAGATTTTATAAATTTCCACCAATAGCAGAACTGACTGTTTGGTTAATGAATGTTTCTTTATAAGGAAGCAGATAGGAGTCGAGTTACCGTTTGTTTTCTGCTTCCGTTGCGGATCAAGAAAGAAAGACATTACCTTTTCTGAAACGTGTTAATGGGCAAAGCAAATGATACTAATGAAAATAAAAATCGGAGAAAAATTCGCAAAAGAAACTATTTGTCCAATCGATGTTATCACCAGATATTAAGGTTCAGCTTTAAACAACGAATATTAGGAAAAAAAGAAAAAAAACAAACTAATTAGTCAATAAAATGCATCATGACAGCTCGACAGTTTTCGATTGATGAAGAAAACAAACACTCAAATTCGGCACTGAAAACATTTCAGTAATCAACATAATTATTTCCAACAACAAAATGATCAAAAGTTCAAACCTAACAAACATTTCCCAAACTTTGACAAACGAATTTAATATATATATATATATATATATATATATATATATATACAGACATACAAATAATAAATATATATATATATATATATATATATATATATATATATATATATATATATATATATATATATATATATATACATATATATATATATATATATATACATACACATATATATATATATATACATACATATATATATATATATATACATACATATAGACAAACATATATATATATGTGTGTGTGTTTGTGTGTGTGTGCCAGAAACTATGAACTAGATACAACTACGTTCTCAGACTAATAATTAAAAGTATATTTGAGCCAATGAAATCTATGAAGAGAAACGTCGTTCGTCGGGTCCCCGTAGACTGGGGCGACGAAAATTCACATCACTTGAGGTCTACCAACAGTAGCAACAACTAAAATGGACTGCACATGTAACTGAAAGAGAAAATAACGACACAATCAAGAAGTTGACTTACTAGGCTACCTTAAAGTAAAGATTAAGAAGGAAGCTCACATGTGTACTAGAAAGAGCGATAAAAGTTACTGGATTTCAATAAGCTATTTTCCTGAAAAAAACATTTAATAGATTATTTTTTTTTAAATTTTAACCAACAGTACTGCTTAACTGAATAATTTTAACCACTAAAGTAGTTAGGACGTAACTCGAAGAAAAAATAATGGGATAATTAAAATGTTGACTTAGTAATCTATTTTAAAGTAAACGTTAATAGGGAAACCTCCATTAATAATAGAAAGAGGGATAACAGTTAATGGATTTGTTCTGTAAAATAGGAAAGATTACTGAATGAGGAATGACGAAAATGGAAGTAAATGTTACTGAATGAGAAATAGTAATCTTTATAACATCAACAAAATACAATACTCGCCAGTGACGTGAAGTAGGTAAACGTCTGCTAGTGGTAAACTACTTAGCATATTACCCCCGCCCAACGTATTTATGCGTATTGGGACATATCCATTAGTATTCATAGGTATGTCATATAACAGAAAGAAAGAAAGAAAGACAGAAAGAAAGAAAGAAAGTTTTATAACCTAGGAAGTGTTACTGAATGAGGAGTAACCAAAATGGAGGTTGAAAATGAAATGGTAATCTTTATAACATCAACAAAATACAATACTCGCCAGCGGCGTGAAGTATGCAAACCACTGTTAGTTGTAAACTACTTAGCATATTACCCCCGCCCAACATATTTATGAGGATTGGGACATACCCATTAGTGTTAATGGTACGGTATATGACAATTGGAGAAACTTATTTTCCTGAAAAAAAAAAAACAAAAAAAAAAACGATTTTATGGATTAATTTTATAAATTCCAACCAACATAATCCTAATTTATACACTTTCAACAACTACAAAAACTAAAATAGAGAGCACATGTAACTCGGAGGGGAAAATAATGACATAATCGCGATGATAACGTTATATACTACTCCGCGCCAGGGGCACCTCGAGGCGGTGTAATGGTTAACAAGAAAGATTACGACTGAGTAGTGAGTTCGATCCTCACTGTGTGCCCCTTACTTTCGGCCTTGTGCCACATCTAAGCTAGGCATGGAAGATCCTACTATTCCCTGCCAAAAGAAATGAAAACGCTTTCAGTACTACATTGAGTGATTAGTTTTTTTACGGATTATCAACCCTTTGTGGGTTATCCAATGCGAGGCATATATTGGATTGTAAGATTATTTCTGTTTTTTTTTGTTGCAAGTGAATTAAGTTCGTTAAGAATAACAATGATTTTTTCAAAATACAGTATCCTACTATTTAATCCATAGTTTAAGGAGACAGCATTTCACTTTTCCCCTTGATATTTGCCTGTAAATCAATGCAACGAACCTTCGATTTTTCATATTGAACTGTTCTCCATTAATCCAGCCTCTTATCAACGCAAGAAAGAGCGATTACTCATATTTAAGCACGTTCGTCTTAATATCAGTTGTTTTAAATACTTTTTCTACTTCGTTCTATTGAAGAGACTAAGTATACACGTTATATACCACCAAAGGAGAACACTATGCATACAGCTACCTTAGGGCACCTCGACGTGGTGTAATGGTTAGAAAGCTTGTCTTGCTAGATCAATTACGATTGAGTAGTGAGTTCGATCCTCACTGGGTGCCCCTTACTTTCGGCCTTGTGCCACATCTAAGCCGGGCTTAGAAAATCACTATTTGGACACCTCGGCGTGGTGTAATGGTTAGAAAGCTTGTCTTGCTAGATCAATTACGACTGAGAAGTGAGTTCGATCCTCACTGGGTGCCCCATACTTTCGGCTTTGTGCCACATCTAAGACGGGCTTAGAAAATAACTATTTGGACACCTCGACGTGGTGTAATGGTTAGAAAGCTTGTCTTGCTAGATCAATTACGACTGAGTAGTGTGTTTGATCCTCACTCATGCCCCTTACTTTCGGCCTTGTGCCACATCTAAGCCGGGCTTAGAAAATCACTATCCATACAGGTAACTTCAGGTAGAAATAAGTTCAATATCTTACTTCTGTGATTCTAATGTAAACTAGAACCGTATCTACTATTTTGACTCGATTGTAAACGGACCTGTGTCTATCCATTTGGTTCAAGGGTGAAATGAACATATATCTATCTTTTTTTCATTCCAGTGTAAACCATCCCATGTTTATTTTTGACCCGAACATAAATCAGACCTATGTATACCATTTTGATTCTAATGTAAACCGGATTTATATCTATCGTTTGCAATCTAGATTAATCTTTACCTTTTTGACACTAGTGTAAACCAATGTTTATTTGATTGTAATCGGAAACCGGACTGATGTTTCTCCTGTTGATTCTAGGGCAAACCAGTCATATACCTACCTTTTCGAATTTAGTGTAAACTGGGCCTATATTTGCCATTTTGATTCTTGAGCAAACTGGATCTAAGTCTACCTTTTCGCTTTAAGTGTTAAACGGGACTATATCTGCCTTTTTTACTATAAGAAAAACCGGATCTATGCCTACATTTTCGAATTTAGTGTAAACCGGGCTAATCTCTGCCCTTTGTATTCTGGAGAAAACCGGACATATGCGTACCTTTTGGAATTTAGTGTAAACCGGACCTATCTCTGCCCTTTTGATTCTATAGCAAACTAGACCTATGTCTACCTTTTCGACTGAAGTGTTAAACGGGACTATATCTGCCCTTTTGACTATAGGGAAAACCGGACCTATACCTAGCTTTTCGAATTTAGTGTAAACCAGGCCTATATCTGCCCTTTTGATTCTAAAGCAAATTGAATCTATGCCTACCTTTTCGAATTTAGTGTTAACCGTGCGTATATGTACCATTTGTAATTTAGATTTAATCTCTAACTTTTTGACACTAGTGTAAACCAGATCTACATCTTTTGACTTGAGTGTAATCCAAAACTATGTTTAATCCGAGAGTGAGTGACTGAGAGAGAGAGAGAGAGAGAGAGAGAGAGAGAGAGAGAGAGAGAGAGAGAGAAGAGACATTGTTTTCTTATTGAAGGAATTATCTCGAAACAAAAAGTAATGAGTTTATTGGGATACAGACGCCGCTTATCTCCTTTTGATGACAGCCGCTTAGTGACGTTGCTCCATACAGTGACGAAAGCGGCATCCAAATTTAGTTTATTTTCAGCAGCGAAACATAAGTTTACTTAACTTAATTCGCCACTACCCTGTCCAGGGCAGATGGCAAATCTGCCTCCCTATCAGCTTAAAACCCATGGTGCTGTTTCTCGCCTAGGAAATAGTAGATGAACCCGGCTCGTTTGAATCTGGAGTTCTAAGCATGGTTTTTCCAGAGACAGGAATATCTCCATGTTATATGTAAGAACCTTCCTGCTTTTCTCCTTACACTCTGTTTTGCTGTGTAGATGTATTATTCTCCGCGTGGCACACACACATGTAGCAGACCCGGTAGCATGCAGTGCTGGCCTACGAAAAGGTGGCCTTGTGCCAGACACTACTCATGACTACCGAATTCACTAGTAAAGTAAAAATAATAAATGTGTGATCTTTAGTGAGGAAAAAGGGTCATTCAACACATGCATTAAAAATAGTAAAATATAGATAGCCATGAGGAAACGACGAAAACAAATCTGGTGGAAAACAAATATGACTTTATTTTAATAAAAAAGTATTTAGTCTCAAACAGTGGAGACTATCAGAAAAGTAAAGCCAGTTCTTAGTAAGTAGCCAAGTTGTATAAGGTAGTGACGAAAATCAAAATGGCTAAGGCGGGAAAAGTTTCTTCAGAAGGAAAGTTCTGGAACAAAGTCTTCTTATACAAAAGGTACATGCATACACGACAAGGAAAATACTCACTGCGAGATTTTTGTCGTTGGTGTGTAATGTTATATTTTTTTCCTTTTTTAAACTGGTTCGCAAGGTAGAGTTCAAAAGGTGTATGTGAAGTTTATCAATCGTCCGTGTCGAAAAGAAACTCTACGTTCCCTGGTAGTGAACGGAGGAAAGTTTGAACAAGGTGTTCGCGTCAGGACGAGGAATTAGTCATTGTAAAAGTGTGATGGCG
>CAHIKZ030003358.1:85000-97500 GCA_903632075.3 Acanthosepion pharaonis | reverse complement strand
TCGAACAAACCATATCAACTTTGAAGACTGCCTGTTAATAGGATTAGTTTCTCATGCTAGATAGTTCGAAAGATAGACAGTTCGATCCTTACTCGGTGTCACACATTGTTTTTTTTTTCCAATTCTAATAATTTCCACCACGGCTTCAATCACTTTCTCACCCATGGGACTATTCTAGTTTCTTGTCTTCCTGTCAACTTTGATCTTCAAAAGATTAAATGCAACATCACTCATCATCTTTTGTCTTTTCGAAACTGTTATTGTCCTTATTTCTCAGTTATATTCACGCAGTTTTTTTTTCACTCTCAGTGATCCATTGAGTTTTGATGGCTGTAAATCCTCGCTTAAAATGGAATGATTAAAACAGACTTATTGAAAGGATTTACTAAGAAGAATGCGTGAGTAGCTGTAGACGCTGAACTTGGAATCATTGAATCGTATTAAAGTCCTAAACATGTTTTCTTTCGTGCTATGGCCCTTGGAAAATACGTGGATTCCTTTTGTCTCTTCCAGAGGCTGTCGGTTAAATAGCATCGTATACTCGGAAGGAGTCACTCTGAGAGAAGAGAAATTCTGTATTCAAATAAAGCACCGAGGAAGCACTGGAATCTGTGGAGTAGGCAATGGGAAACCACTCCACTATCTTTCCCCAGAAGACATGGCAATTCACAGATAATAAAGAAAAGGAATCTGTGGAGAAGGCAACGGGAAACAACTCCACTATCTTTCCCGAGAAGTCATGGCAATTCACAGATAATAAAGAAAAGGAATCTCTGGAGTAGGCAACGGGAAACCACTCCACTATCTTTCCCAAGAAGTCATGGCAATTCACAGATAATAAAGAAAAGGAATCTGTGGAGAAGGCAACGGGACACCACTCCACTATCTTTCCCAAGAAGTCATGGCAATTCACAGATAATAAAGAAAAGGAATCTGTGGAGAAGGCAACGGGAAAGCACTCCACTATCTTTCCCGAGAAGTCATGGCAATTCACAGATAATAAAGAAAAGGAATCTGTGGAGAAGGCAACGGGAAACCACTCCACTATCTTTCCCGAGAAGTCATGGCAATTCACAGATAATAAAGAAAAGGAATCTGTGGAGTAGGCAACGGGAAACCACTCCACTATCTTTCCCAAGAAGTCATGGCAATTCACAGATAATAAAGAAAAGGAATCTGTGGAGTAGGCAACGGGAAATCACTCCACTATCTTTCCCAAGAAGTCATGGCAATTCACAGATAATAAAGAAAAGGAATCTGTGGAGAAGGCAACGGAACACCACTCCACTATCTTTCCCAAGAAGTCATGGCAATTCACAGATAATAAAGAAAAGGAATCTGTGGAGAAGGCAACAGGAAACCACTCCACTATCTTTCCCAAGAAGACATGGCAATTCACAGATAATAAAGAAAAGGAATCTGTGGAGAAGGCAACGGGAAACAACTCCACTATCTTTCCCGAGACGTCATGGCAATTCACAGATAATAAAGAAAAGGAATCTGTGGAGTAGGCAACGGGAAACCACTCCACTATCTTTCCAAAGAAGTCATGGCAATTCACAGATAATAAAGAAAAGGAATCTGTGGAGAAGGCAACGGGAAACAACTCCACTATCTTTCCCGAGAAGTCATGGCAATTCACAGATAATAAAGAAAAGGAATCTGTGGAGTAGGCAACGGGAAACCACACCACTATGTTTCCCGAGAAGTCATGGCAATTCAGAGATAATAAAGAAAAGGAATCTGTGGAGAAGGCAACGGGAAACCACTCCACTATCTTTCCCGAGAAGTCATGGCAATTCACAGATAATAAAGAAAAGGAATCTGTGGAGTAGGCAACGGGAAACCACTCCACTATCTTTCCCAAGAAGTCATGGCAATTCACAGATAATAAAGAAAAGGAATCTGTGGAGTAGGCAACGGGAAATCACTCCACTATCTTTCCCAAGAAGTCATGGCAATTCACAGATAATAAAAAAAGGAATCTGTGGAGAAGGCAACGGAACACAACTCCACTATCTTTCCCAAGAAGTCATGGCAATTCACAGATAATAAAAGAAAAGGAATCTGTGGAGAAGGCAACAGGAAACCACTCCACTATCTTTCCCAAGAAGTCATGGCAATTCACAGATAATAAAAGAAAAGGAATCTGTGGAGAAGGCAACAGGAAACCACTCCACTATCTTTCCCGAGAAGTCATGGCAATTCACAGATAATAAAGAAAAGGAATCTGTGGAGTAGGCAACGGGAAACCACACCACTATCTTTCCCAAGAAGTCATGGCAATTCACAGATAATAAAGAAAAGGAATCTGTGGAGAAGGAAACGGGACACCACTCCACTATCTTTCCCAAGAAGTCATGGCAATTCACAGATAATAAAGAAAAGGAATCTGTGGAGAAGGCAACAGGAAACCACTCCACTATCTTTCCCAAGAAGTCATGGCAATTCACAGATAATAAAGAAAAGGAATCTGTGGAGAAGGCAACGGGAAACAACTCCACTATCTTTCCCGAGAAGTCATGGCAATTCACAGATAATAAAGAAAAGGAATCTGTGGAGTAGGCAACGGGAAACCACACCACTATCTTTCCCAAGAAGTCATGGCAATTCACAGATAATAAAGAAAAGGAATCTGTGGAGAAGGCAACAGGAAACCACTCCACTATCTTTCCCAAGAAGTCATGGCAATTCACAGATAATAAAGAAAAGGAATCTGTGGAGAAGGCAACAGGAAACCACTCCACTATCTTTCCCGAGAAGTCATGGCAATTCACAGATAATAAAGAAAAGGAATCTGTGGAGTAGGCAACGGGAAACCACACCACTATCTTTCCCAAGAAGTCATGGCAATTCACAGATAATAAAGAAAAAAGGAATCTGTGGAGAAAGGAAACAGGACACCACTCCACTATCTTTCCCAAGAAGTCATGGCAATTCACAGATAATAAAGAAAAGGAATCTGTGGAAAGGCAACGGGAAGCCACTCTACTATCTTTCCCAAGAAGTCATGGCAATTCACAGATAATAAAGAAAAGGAATCTGTGGAGAAGGCAACAGGAAGCCACTCTACTATCTTTCCCAAGAAGTCATGGCAATTCACAGATAATAAAGAAAAGGAATCTGTGGAGAAGGCAACGGGACACCACTCCACTATCTTTCCCAAGAAGTCATGGCAATTCACAGATAATAAAGAAAAGGAATCTGTGGAGAAGGCAACGGGAAGCCACTCCACTATCTTTCCCAAGAAGTCATGGCAATTCACAGATAATAAAAAAAAGGAATCTGTGGAGAAGACAACAGGAAACCACTCCACTATCTTTCCCGAGAAGTCATGGCTTTTCGTAGATAATAAAGAAAAGGAATCTGTGGAGAAGGCAATGGGAAACCACTTAACTATCTTTCCCAAGGAGTCATGGCAATTCACAGATAATAAAGAAAAGAAATCTGTGGAGAAGGCAACGGGAAGCCACTCCACTATCTTTCCCAAGAAGTCATGGCAATTCACAGATAATAAAGAAAAGGAATCTGTGGAGAAGGCAATGGGAAACCACTCCACTATCTTTCCCAAGGAGTCATGGCAATTCACACATAATAAAGAAAAGGAATCTGTGGAGAAGGCAACAGTAAATCACTCCGCTATCTTTCCCAAGAAGTCATGGCAATTCACAGATAATAAAGAAAAGGAATCTGTGGAGAAGGCAACGGGACACCACTCCACTATCTTTCCCAAGAAGTCATGGCAATTCACAGATAATAAAGAAAAGGAATCTGTGGAGAAGGCAACAGTAAATCACTCCGCTATCTTTCCCAAGAAGTCATGGCAATTCACACATAATAAAGAAAAGGAATCTGTGGAGTAGGCAACGGGAAACCACTCCACTATCTTTCCCAAGAAGTCATGGCAATTCACAGATAATAAAGAAAAGGAATCTGTGGAGAAGGAAACGGGACACCACTCCACTATCTTTCCCAAGAAGTCATGGCAATTCACAGATAATAAAGAAAAGGAATCTGTGGAGAAGGCAACAGGGAAGCCACTCTACTATCTTTCCCAAGAAGTCATGGCAATTCACAGATAATAAAGAAAAGGAATCTGTGGAGAAGGCAACGGGAAACAACTCCACTATCTTTCCCGAGAAGTCATGGCAATTCACAGATAATAAAGAAAAGGAATCTGTGGAGTAGGCAACGGGAAACCACACCACTATGTTTCCCAAGAAGTCATGGCAATTCACAGATAATAAAGAAAAGGAATCTGTGGAGAAGGCAACGGGACACCACTCCACTATCTTTCCCAAGAAGTCATGGCAATTCACAGATAATAAAGAAAAGGAATCTGTGGAGAAGGAAACGGGACACCACTCCACTATCTTTCCCAAGAAGTCATGGCAATTCACAGATAATAAAGAAAAGGAATCTGTGGAGAAGGCAACGGGAAGCCACTCTACTATCTTTCCCAAGAAGTCATGGCAATTCACAGATAATAAAGAAAAGGAATCTGTGGAGAAGGCAACGGGAAGCCACTCTACTATCTTTCCCAAGAAGTCATGGCAATTCACAGATAATAAAGAAAAGGAATCTGTGGAGAAGGCAACGGGACACCACTCCACTATCTTTCCCAAGAAGTCATGGCAATTCACAGATAATAAAGAAAAGGAATCTGTGGAGAAGGCAACAGAAGCCCTCCACTATCTTTCCCAAGAAGTCATGGCAATTCACAGATAATAAAAAAGGAATCTGTGTAGAAGACAACAGAAACCACTCCACTATCTTTCCCGAGAAGTCATGGCTTTTCGTAGATAATAAAAGAAAAGGAATCTGTGGAGAAGGCAATGGGAAACCACTTAACTATCTTTCCCAGGAGTCATGGCAATTCACAGATAATAAAGAAAAAAAAATCTGTGGAGAAGGCAACAGAAGCCACTCCACTATCTTTCCCAAGAAGTCATGGCAATTCACAGATAATAAAAGAAAAGGAATCTGTGGAGAAGGCAATGGGAAACCACTCCACTATCTTTCCCAAGGAGTCATGGCAATTCACATAATAAAGAAAAGGAATCTGTGGAGAAGGCAACAGTAAATCACTCCGCTATCCTTCCCAAGAAGTCATGGCAATTCACAGATAATAAAGAAAAGGAATCTGTGGAGAAAGCAACGGGACACCACTCCACTATCTTTCCCAAGAAGTCATGGCAATTCACACATAATAAAAAAAAGGAATCTGTGGAGAAGGCAACAGTAAATCACTCCGCTATCTTTCCCAAGAAGTCATGGCAATTCACAGATAATAAAGAAAAGGAATCTGTGGAGAAGGCAACGGGAAACCACTCCACTATCTTTCCTGAGAAGTCATGGCAATTCACAGATAATAAAATAAAAGGAATCTGTGGAGTAGGCAACGGAAACCACTCCACTATCTTTCCCAAGAAGTCATGGCAATTCACAGATAATAAAGAAAAGGAATCTGTGGAGTAGGCAACGGAAATCACTCCACTATCTTTCCCAAGAAGTCATGGCATTTCACAGATAATAAAGAAAAGGAATCTGTGGAGAAGGCAACGGAACACAACTCCACTATCTTTCCCAAGAAGTCATGGCAATTCACAGATAATAAAGAAAAGGAATCTGTGGAGAAGGCAACAGGAAACCACTCCACTATCTTTCCCAAGAAGTCATGGCAATTCACAGATAATAAAGAAAAGGAATCTGTGGAGAAGGCAACGGGAAACAACTCCACTATCTTTCCCGAGAAGTCATGGCAATTCACAGATAATAAAGAAAAGGAATCTCTGGGTAGGCAACGGAAACCACACCACTATGTTTCCCAAGAAGTCATGGCAATTCACAGATAATAAAAGAAAAGGAATCTGTGGAGAAGGCAACAGGACACCACTCCACTATCTTTCCCAAGAAGTCATGGCAATTCACAGATAATAAAGAAAAGGAATCTGTGGAGAAGGAAACAGGACACCACTCCACTATCTTTCCCAAGAAGTCATGGCAATTCACAGATAATAAAGAAAAGGAATCTGTGGAGAAGGCAACGGGAAATCACTCCACTATCTTTCCCAAGAAGTCATGGCAATTCACAGATAATAAAGAAGAGGAATCTGTGGAGAAGGCAATGGGAAGCCACTCCACTATCTTTCCCAAGAAGTCATGGCAATTCACAGATAATAAAGAAAAGGAATCTGTGGAGAAGGCAATGGGAAGCCACTCCACTATCTTTCCCAAGGAGTCATGGCAATTCACACATAATAAAGAAAAGGAATCTGTGGAGAAGGCAACAGTAAATCACTCCGCTATCTTTCCCAAGAAGTCATGGCAATTCACAGATAATAAAGAAAAGGAATCTGTGGAGAAGGCAACGGGACACCACTCCACTATCTTTCCCAAGAAGTCATGGCAATTCACAGATAATAAAGAAAAGGAATCTGTGGAGAAGGCAACGGGAAACCACCCCACTATCTTTCCCAAGAAGTCATGGCAATTCACAGATAATAAAGAAAAGGAATCTGTGGAGAAGGCAACGGGACACCACTCCACTATATTTCCCAAGAAGTCATGGCAATTCACAGATAATAAAGAAAAGGAATCTGTGGAGAAGGCAACGGGAAGCCACTCCACTATCTTTCCCAAGAAGTCATGGCTTTTCATAGATAATAAAGAAAAGGAATCTGTGGAGAAGGCAACAGGAAACCACTCCACTATCTTTCCCAAGAAGTCATGGCTTTTCATAGATAATAAAGAAAAGGAATCTGGTGAGAAGGCAATGGGAAACCACTTAACTATCTTTCCCAAGGAGTCATGGCAATTCACACATAATAAAGAAAAGGAATCTGTGGAGAAGGCAACAGTAAATCACTCCGCTATCTTTCCCAAGAAGTCATGGCAATTCACAGATAATAAAGAAAAGGAATCTGTGGAGAAGGCAACGGGAAACCACTCTACTATCTTTCCAAAGAAGTCATGGCAATTCCACAATCTTTCCCCCAAATCATGGCCATTCCCAGATAATAAAGAAAGGATTCTCTAGAGAAGGCTGTGGGAAAACATTCCACTATATCTTCAAAGAAGTTGTGGCAATTCGCAGATAGTATATGAAAATCTCTGGAGAGTCATGATCGCCTAACTCCTGAAGGGTACAGTATTTTGCACAAAAAAAATAAAAAACAAAACAAAAAAAAACAAAACAAATGCTTGTCCCAGAGCCAAATTTTGCTGGTTAATTTGCTAGTTTAATTTCATTCCACCGGACTCTTTTATTGTAGCCTTGTGCCATATGGAGATATATTTATTAAACATCTAATGTATTTTCAAAGAAAATGACGTTGTTGCACTTAATGTTATTATCCTGTGCCGAGGTACATCGCCAGTACCTGTCAGAAGATTGGGACACCGAAACCCGAAGGCGAATAGGAATAGAGAAATATAACTTCCAGAAGCTAAGCAAAGGATTAAGAGAGAAAAGCATGATTGAATTCCTATGTATTATCAATCCTCCTCTATTGACGTAAAGGCTGGGCAATTTTTCTTACATATGAAGGTGAACCTTTAGATAACTGAAACGTGGTTCTACAGAAGGATGTTGAGAATAACATGAGCATGGGAACAACGAGTAAGTTTAAAATCGGAACAAGAAAGAGATTTAAAATAAGAAATATATAGTTGACATTTCTAAGCACATAAAGTGGAAAGTCGGCTAGGAGAATTTGATCCATTGATTTGTTTAACGGCGTATCAACTCCTTAATGTGTCATTTAATGCCGAAATTTTAAAAGTAATAATACTGATATTTGTCATTCTGCTTTCACAGTTGAATACATGGTAGATGATACTCAGCTTTTGTGCATATACATGTTTCTGTGGACATAATTATTAGAGGCAGTGATATATGTCTGTTTTATGATATATGTTATTCTGCTTTCGCAATTGAATCTATGGTAGATGATACTCAGCTTTTGTGCCTGTAGATGTTTGTGTTGGCATGATTACAAGAGAGAAGTGCGAGAAAAGAAACTGTTAGCATAGAACTTACGGTGATATATAACCAGCTCAGCTGTAAATTGATGATATATCGACGCCAGTCTAGTGTTTGCGCTTAAATAAAATTAAAAAAAAATTCTAGGTCCCAGAGCGAAGAACATGATTTATCTGTACAAATACAAAATGTGGCACAAGGCCAAAAAAGGTGAGTGGAGAAAAGGACGGTCTTGTTCTGTCTTAACATTAAACTTAGCTAGTCTCAAATACTGACCCAAACATACAACAATATTCCCTACACCAAAACAACGCATTCTTACTTACCACTCTTACTTCATCCGCCATAATACGTAAGAATCTCCATGAAGTCCTAACTAGTCCCCATATGTAGAATTCATTGTCTATGGGGGAGAGGAATAAAACAACAATTTAAAATCTAGCCCCAATGTGAAGAGCGATATTTATTTCTGCTACGCACAGAAAATGTATCTGAAGGCCAAAATGGGGAATGGGAAAAAGGACGGTCATATTCTGTCTTAACTTTAAACTTAGCTAGTCAGGCCAAGACGGGGTAGTGTGTTGCTTTCCCTGACTCTAGCATATAGCAGGCAGAAAAGGTACTCTAATTTGATAAAGACAAAATATTTCCTGTTTTCAGTTCCCGTTATAGGCATTAGTACACAACGCAAAGATTTGCCAGAATAATACACATTGTTCTTAAAAAGATGTTTTATACCGCTATTTTATAAAAGAAATTACATATGAATATATCACTATTTGTCCCACACAGAGAAATTATAACACATATGACTACAACAAGCAGTGTGAACGGTGAAAATCGAGAGGGTCTTACTTGTATTATTTACCGAAGGGTAAACTGTCAGGCCGTTGGTGATCTCTGTGTTCACTAACGGGACTGCGTGGTCTACATTTAGTTCTATTAATTGCTATAGGTAAACATGTCTTGAACTTTGAGTGGACTACATAGCAACTGGGGGTCGTCATATCTGAAGCTGGCGTCACTTATCGACCGTCAGGTAAACCTAGTGAATTAATTTTAGCCGAAGGGTGATAATTGCTTTTGCATTCGTATACCGTCATATCGTGGCGCTGAAAACTATTTTATATCTATTACTATAACTTCTGCAAACAATACGTCAATAGAATCACTATCTCCTCACCCCTAGCTACCCTCTGCTCGACAATGAAAAATAAAGCAACACTCTCATTTCCGCTCGTAGCATGCTCACTTCCACCACCGCAACGCAAAACAATAGCGAACGGAAACATTCTTTGCGATAAATGCTCACCTACCTTCCGATCAACATACCTACCGACAAACGATGCTATCTGCCCCCGCATTTTGAGAAACAAAGGTGTTGATGAAATTACGAAAACCGTACCAGTTTACGACCGTCGGGGAAAGAGAGAAAATGTATGTGAGTGGGAAGAAAATATGGTGGATGGTGCCTCTTCGCCAGCGGCCGCTTTTCTCTTCATTAACACTGATAAACGCTACAACAAATTTTCACAAATGCACAAAGGGAAAGAAAAGAAGAAAACAGGGCATTTTTAACTTCGGATTAGATGAGGTTTTCAAGAAAGTTAAAAGCTCTGTGCAAACAATGCATAAAACCAGTAGTGAAAGAAAGTCCATGGCTTTTCATGTCAGTGAATAGCAATAATTTACAAAAGGTTTGAAAGGTTCAGGATAACGTTGCCCGGATGTTAAAAGATATTTGAAATAAATATTGAGCTTTTATGACTATTTATTGGTTAGTGGGATTATTGGAACACTCTGTCAAGTTATTTCTACCTATTAATCTATCTATTTATCTATCTAAGCCCGTTCAAAAGTAAATTTGTTCTTATCTATCTATCTATCTATCTAAGCCCGTTCAAAAGTAAATTTGTTCTTATCTATCTAAGCCCGTTCAAAAGTAAATTTGTTCTTATCTATCTATCTATCTATCTATCTATCTATGTAAGCCCGTTCAAAAGTAAATTTGTTCTTATCTATCTATCTATCTATCTATCTATCTATCTATCTCAGTCTGTTCATATCTATCTATCTATCTCAGTCTGGAGATAAGGAAACAAATTTGAAAATCCTCTAAAAGATGTCTATCGCCAACCGCTGTAGGACTCGGCAAAAATGCCGTTAGTCTCGTCATTGCCATATTTATTTCTATTACTATTATACAAAACACAAATCTTATGTTGTTTATAAGTAAACGAATACCTACATCTTATCTATCTATCTATCTATCTATCTATGTTAGACTGTATCTACCGTAGACTTTTATATGATTTTACTGTCTTTATCTGATATATATCTTATTTATTTGTAAATATACATGTGTATATTTCTGAAATGAGGTATTCTAATTATTTACACTATATTGTTCGAACTGTTGTCCTCAGCTTCATTGCCATATTCTCAACGTTTCAACCGTTGTACGCTCCGGCCTTCTTCAGGTGATTGGAATTTCAAATTGAACCATTTATTTCGTTCACTGTGCTAGATTTTTCTAGTTCCATGTGCCATGCCTCTTCCGGATGTCGCAGTTAACTTCCTTTAACTCAACTCTCCAAGTACTTTTTTGTTCACCTCTACTGTAGCCAGGTACTGAAATCATAACTTTTGGCTAAAAGCGTTTGTTGAATTCAGTGACTCAACCTAATCACCTGAAGATGGCTGGAGTGTACAACGGCCGAAACGTTGTGAATATGATAATAAAGATAAAGACAGCAGTTCGAACAATGTAAATAATATAAATGTTTTCGAATTCCAAACATTTCTACATTAAGAAAATTTCATTCTTTAGAGAGTGATGGATAAGGGCTCGGAATGAAAAATCGGAGAGCCGAGTTCGATTCCCAGTCGAATCCATTACATACACTTACGTGCTATACCCCTAGGAAAGTTATGAATCCTCTTCTCCCCCAGCTATGGCTACACAGCAGGACAGACCGGGTTCTATAGCTTATTCTACCGCAGAAAGAAATGGCAACCTACTGCGGGAAAAAAATCTGCCTCGTCAGTCATGTATCGAAAGATACATGATCGCCTAAGCGTGTATTATGCATGGCACATAACTGACTGAAATTCACTTACGTGCTAATACCCTTGAGAAAGTTATGAATCGTTTTCTTCTACCCTCAGTTATGGTTAAGTAGCAGGACAGAGCGGGTTCTATAGCCTTGGTCTACCGCAGAAAGAAATGGCAACCGACTGTGAGAAAAAAATCTGCCTCGTCAGTCATGTATCGTCTAAGCGTGTATCAGGCGTGGCACATAACTGACTGACTAATTCTTTAGAATTCCCAAATGTTATATTAAGAAAATATTTTGAAATTTTCCACCAAACATTCGACTAATCCACGACAAGAGCTTTTCTTCTTTTCATTCTTTCCATCATGACTTCGACAAAATATTCTGTAAGTTAATATTTGGAGGCTTTTATTTTCACTTTTTCTAAAAGACTGCTCTTGCTTCTGGGCATTCCTTTGCCACAGTCTTATTGAATTCCTCGAAGAACATTTCTGTTCGATCCATTTATTATCTTTTATGTTGCAGTGGGATTTTGGCAAGAATCTAAAAGGCTTTGCTTTCACTTAGAAGTAACGAGGATTCTTCTGTAAGAGTTCAAATTAGAAAGTAGATACGCTCAATGCATTTTCTTAGACACACACATATATTTTGTGCTACTGAAGAAATGTAACAGACATTGAAACCATTCTAGAAAAGATACAACTTAGATGGGCTGGTCATATTGAATAGATAAGCATAAACTTCCAAAAAAGGTGCTGTATGGACAACGACCAAACTCCAAGCGTTCAGTTGGACGTCCACTCTTACGCTACAAAGATAAATTGAAAGACAACTTGAAACGTCTCAACTTTGATCAGAAAAACTGGGAAATCCAAGCATTAAACCGAAAATAGTGGCGGAAGATGTTTCATTAAGCTAAATAGTTTTCAGTTGACTGTAAACTGAAGCACCGGGATCTGATTCGTCAAGCTCTGAAGCAGAGACACCGTCAAAATCCTGCAAATTTCATCTGTCAGTGTGGCTTTGTCGCCCGCAGCAAGGCTGGGCTAGTATCACGCTTAAGAAAGAACAAATGAAATGTGTCTTTCCCTTACCTGAGTTTCTCCACAATAGCCCCTGTTAGCATGCGTAAGTGTAAAACGAAAGGCACTATCCACTGTTGACCCTCATTTATCGTTTACGAGAGTCCAATATATATATATATATAGTGTATTGGGGCAGCAGCTTATTATTTAAACATATATTATTAAATATAACAGACAATGAATGTTTATTATGTCTGATCATGAACCGTTCATATGATTGCTTTAATTAAATATGAGCCGAAAACTTAGATCAAGGACTAGCATAATAAAAAAAATATTCTATTGCTGGACAATTTTTTCACTCGAAATTAAAGCAAACATAAGAATATTAGAGCGGCTCATGATCAGACATAATAGGCATTCATTGTCTGTTAT
>CAHIKZ030003358.1:65000-77500 GCA_903632075.3 Acanthosepion pharaonis | reverse complement strand
CGACATCTTGAAATTTTCTTTCTTTTAATTGGGCTTTGATTTTTGAAGATGAAAAAGTGCCAAAAGTGAATATGGTGTTAGTCGTACATGGCAAAACATGATCACTGATAATACATCTATGGTGTGGTGAGATGACCACACTCTACACACTGTCCTTCCAAGCACTGATATATACAACAGAAGTGAGCAAGAACATTATAACTTCTTATATAATCACGACGGAAGTCAATGTCAATCTGTGCCAAGATGCATTTCTCTGTGTACATTATTTCCATTAAGATATCTACAGTTCCGATACTTTTGATCGGACTTCGTCAGTATATATATATATATATATATATATATATATATATATATATATATATATATATATATATATATATAATGGGCTGTCTAGTAGCAAAAAACAATCCAGATCCTAGAACGCACATATGATTTGATTATAGTTTTCAAGACCAACAAAAAAAGTGACCAACCAACAACCTTCTTCAAGTTTGTCATTCATAATTGGCTTTCTTCTAGTCTAGTCACCAACCAGGGCTCAAAAGCCCAGATTACCCTAACATTTAACCTGTAGCTTTGAAATGAAGAGATAGATCTATAACTTTGCCAATGTAGTTGTGCGTAAGTAATGAAATTGGAATTCGAAGTCGGCCATGTTCACAACTAAGCAATGGTCGGAGGAAAAGATTATTCATGTATTCAGTAATGGTACAAATATTTATACTCTGGCTTCCATTTTCAAAGTCTATTCACCATCAAGATTGTCTTAGAGCAATCAAGAAAACGGTGAATAATTTTTAAAAAGATATATATATATATATATATATATATATATATATATATATATATATATATATATATATATATATATATATATATAAGGAAATAGACTACAAATAGCAAATGTTTATCAATATAACGTGTTTCACTTTTAGTAACGCTTTATAAGAAAATGAGATGTGGAGTAAAAGAAGAAAGAAATTCTGTTATTTTTATTTTTGCATTGTTGGATTTTCACTGGTCAATCAGGTTTCACGTTCATTCGACTTAAAACAAACGTTATTATAATTTATGGCATTCAGAATTCAGTGAGAGACAACGCGTCCTTACGAAGTTCCAAGACATTACAGGATTTCAAGCCTAACTGAAAAAGGTTAAATATACAGTGGCGTTGAATAAGCGATCGTACAGCAAACAAATACTTGTTATTCTCACTTATAGCGAATAAAAACCTCGAATAACAATGTTATATATGTATTTTGGGGCATAGAATCAGAATCTGCAATTTAAAATTAGAAATTCATCGATAAGTGATAATTATGCAAATTTTTATATTTCGAATAGTGGAAAAAAGTGTTCGTACAGTATCAATTTTTGCATTATAATGTGGTAGATTCTGGTTGTACTTCATAGTAGAAGGTTCTAAACTGTTCTAGAATATTCTCAGTAACTCTATTGCAACATTCGGTTCAAAACTGGATCATTCTACAGTCACTGTTCACTGATAACGGTTCTAATAATGGCTCGGCGTAAGGAAATGTCTTGTGCTCAAAAAGAGATAATTATTAGGCTATGGAACAATGGAAAAAGTTATAGAAGCATCTCCAGTGACACGAACATAACTTTTTCAACAATTGGTTCATTTATTGCAAGATTTAAAAGACATAATAGTTTTGAGAACAAAGGCAGACCCGGTGCTCCCAGGAAGATCTCTCCCAGATTACGAAGAAAGTTGTTGCGACAGGTCCAAAATAAACCAATGGCCATCAGACAAGACCTTAAGAATGATCTGAGTTTGTCAGGAGTTAACGTAACTAAACAAACGATTAGTAATGAACTACGCAGAAACGGTATAAAGTCGCGCTCCCCCAAAAAGACAGCACTCCTTCTGAAACAGCATAGATTGAAATTAGCGATAGAGCATAAAGATAAGGGAAATTCTTACTGGAAAAGAGTTCTTTGGACAGACGAGTACAAGTGAGTTGTTCGGAGTTCCCTGAATTATGTATGGAGGAAAGGCGGCGAAGCATACGCACCCAAGAACACCATCCCAACTGTCAAGTTTGGTGGCTGTAGTATCATGATTTGGGGCTGCTTTTCGATGTGAGGTGTTAGCAAACTAGCAATTATAGACGGTAGAATGAATGCAGAAATACATCAACTAATCCTAAGCGAAAATTTACTACTGTCTGTAGAAAATCTTGGGCTTCTTCCTGATTTGATCTTCCAGTAGGACAATGATCCCAACCATACTGCTAAGAGTATGAAGAATTGGCTTGTTAAGAACAACGTTGACATCTTACAATGGCGCAGTTAGTCGCCGGATTTTAATCTGATAGAGAATTTATGGCGGTTTTTGATCCGTGATAGAGGTCCAAAAACCTGAAGACAATTGCATAGGAAGGATGGGACAAAATACCTACTAAAGTATGCGAATCATTAATTAAAGACTACAGGAAGAGATTGGTTGCTGTTGAACTTAATAAAGGCTTTGCTACAAAATATTAAACGGAGAAAACATTTTTTGTTCTGTTGTACGAGCATTTTTTAATCCCCTAAAAATTTAAATATTGCTATATTTTCTTAACCATGGAATATTATTTATTTTTATATGGATACATTTTTAGTATGCAATCTGATACAGTAGATATATTCCCGTTTTGTTAATTTAATGTTACAAATAAAAATATGAAATATTTTCATGTGTACGATCACTTATTCAACCCGACTGTATCTTTACGTACTGGGTGGTTCGAAAATCTTGTCAACCCCTACCCAAAAAGGTAATGAGAACAATAGAACAACAAGTAATACAGTAATAAAAAGTACATGTAGTGGATTCCGTTTATTGACTTTCATTGACGCTGTCGTACATCGAGAAGGTCTGTATGAACACCATTTTCCTGCCAGCCAACTGAAATAGAAAATTATAATATGTAGGGGTGACAAGACTTTCGGACTAGCCGGTATCTATCTATCTACAGTGTAACCCGGATATAAGAGAAAAAGTCTCTTATATCCGGTTTTCTCTTATATCCGGTTTTCTCTTATATCCGGGTGTCTCTTATATCTGGGTTTGGTCTATTTTATATACATTAACACAGGCTCTAATTTGGCACCAGAGAAAATCTCTCTTATATCCGGGTTTCTCTTATATCAGGGTCTCTTATATCCGGGTTACAATCTATCTATCTATCTATCTATGTTGATATGTATCTCAGACTTCGTTGTCTAGCTATCTGTCTCAGTCTGTTCATATCTATCTATCTATCTATCTATCTATCCAATATTAACGGATTACAAGTCAAATTGTATAAAACGTAAATATTGCTTTATCTATGTACATGCCCGAATCATTGAGCTGAGGTGTTGTGATATTGAAAGATCCGAAACTACCAAAATACCAAGTATTGACATCAGAGATGACGCACCGCAGAGTATTTTTACGATATATAATCTTTAAAGCTATTTTAATGTACTGTAATTAATTTTCTACAATTAAGTACCACTAGCTGGTAAGTTACTAGCCTGTAGTTAGTCTATCCTCGTAGTACATATTCTTCGTGGATCCTATATATATCCATTGAGAATCCAAACATTGAAAGGATATATATAGGCTCCACGAAGAATGAATTTAAAATAAGGTGGAGACAACATAAAAGCTCATTCAATAATATTAGAAATAGAAATCAGACACCCCTATCTAAATATTTTTGGCCTTTAAAAGAAACAAATAAAACACTAAAAGTAAAATAGAAAATAATATATAGAATACGAATTTGTAAAAACTGGGATGACCCATGCCCTTTATGCCTACATGAAAAACTACACATTATTAAGTTTCTAAAAAACGAAAATTTATTAAATCAAAGAGATGGCATAACGGCTTTTTGCCGACACTGACAATTATTCGCCTTAAATAATTAGCTTAAAATTTTTTAAAACATTCCTAAGTCTATAAACAAGTTCAATTAAAGCAATAGGTTTAAAAACTTAACCCAATCATAAAAAAAACTCTTTATGAAGTCGTCAAAAAACAAATTGTAGTTCATTACGACGTATTCATATACAAACATCCCTTTTAGAAACAAATCCTTATGTATACAAATACAAATTTAACGGCGTAACACAAAGTGCCGTAACTCTCTGTCGTTGAATTAGACCAGACGATATGCGTTGAACGGATGTCATCATTCGTTTGAAAAAAAGCATCCCGACCCTACCTTGACTTAAGCTCTTTTCTAAAGTAACTAATATGTTGATAATAATTATCAGTGAAAATGAATACCCTACTGACTCTTATGGAAATAATTAGTTTTCTCTATATCCATAGAAATTAATATTACGAATGTATATGCTTAAAATGCTCCGTAAATTTCAAAATTAGTTATTCCAAAATTCGCTTGAGGATGAAACATAACTAGCTGCTTTAATTTAATTTCAATAAATGAAATAGAAGTTTTTTAGCTTCTGTTTTTGAAACATGAGAACTCTTATGTCGCGACGGAATCATATTTAAAAAAATAATTATAATATATATATATATATATATATATATATATATATATATATAGAGAGAGAGAGAGAGAGAGAGAGAGAGAGAGAGAGAGAAATAGTTGATAGAATATAATTTTAAGGTATTCTATATTTCTGGGATAAAGTGCTCAATATTAGAGATAGAGCATATGTAAATAAAAAAGTTAGCATTGAAGTCAACACCCAGAGACGACAATCTGTTACATGCTAAACGCAATGTGCGTTGTGTTTTTGCTCAACTATTTATAAACACAGGTCAGTGACACATTGTGGGTTGTCTATTGTATTGCATTGTGGGTAGCCTAATGTATTGCATTGTAAGTAATCTATTGTGTCATTCTAATGGCTGTGTTTAAGATTATTCTTCAGTGCAAATAATTAGGGATCCGAATGCAGTCTTTGAGCTATTTTAGATTTTTTTTTAATTCATAATTGATTATTTTATTGTTCTTTTTTTATTACTACAATTTCTTGTGTCACTGCCCTGTATATATAAATAGTCGAGCAAATGCATAACGCACATCGCCTGAAGATTGCGTTTAGCATTACTCCACTCACAGGCACACACACACACACACACACACACACACACACATATCTATCTATCTATCTATCTATCTATCTATCTATCTATCTGTAATATTTAGCTTAAACTGTTATGATATATTTAAGGAAAGGCTTTAGGATAATCCATTTGTCATTTCAACTAGTTCCAAAAAACGGAAATTACTTATGAGTTAACCATACAACGTTTTTTATCTGGATGACATTGACAAATATTTTCTTCCAGGCTTATTGCAATAAAATATTGGCACGCATGCGTAGTAAACCGACTTAATGAAGAATATTAAAAAAAACAAACAAACCTGGAAGCATACAGCCAACATATAACTTTTTCTAATGCACTTTATTCTGCATACCATGAAGGAAAACGACTTACCGATTGATTTGGATTTTGATGCATATATATGAATAATTATACTGATGTTGTTAACACACACACACACACACACACACACACACACACACACACACACACACACACACACATATATATATATATATATATATATATATGTACACTTTTATTTCGATGACCTCGGCCAGGTCGTTATCTTAATTTTGGTAATTTGTTTTTTTTTTTTTCTATTTTGTTTTCTTTATTTATGGAAATAAATTAAAAAAAAAAAACGCCCGCCCCAGACATTGTTTCCCGCCATTTTGAAAATGGCTTCAGGCAGGACTAAATTTGTTCGCGGCGTAAATTTCTTTTGCTCAAATTACTGTTCCTCAATGGCAACCAGGTCTGCAGTAACGCCGGCAATCGACGATTAATTTAGACAATTTGGCTCGTCTCTCTTAACTTGTTTTTCATATTTTTTTTTTTTTTACTTCAGTTGTTCTCCATGTGCTTATTTTGGGGGAGTATCTATATGGCTCGAAGCCAAACACAAACAGTAACAAAACAAAAACAAACAAACAAAAAAAAAAAAAGGAAGAAATTCCAGAATATATTTCTCCACAAAATTGCGCATTTTCAGTGTTATTACTTTGTTTATATTTCTGTCTTTATTTTTGTCTGTCTGTTTTCTCTGGGTGTGGATCTTGTTTATTTGTTTGGTTGTTTTTTTTTTTCACTTACCCTAGAGATTTGTTCTGTCTGTAGAGGTAATATCGGGTGCTTCCTGTTGTATTTCAAGAGTGATACTCCGACTGTGTTTCTCGCTTTTTGGCGAGCATTGATTTTCGCGCTGAATGAAAAGGCTGGTCGGGGTGAGGTAGGAGATATAGAGCAATCACTGAATATGATAAAGAAAACTCAAACGGTTTTAACAACAGGAATAGTGTCAGTTGAACATTTAAGACAATTAAGACAAATTAAGAAATCTTCCCGCATACGAATAGCTCGACATAAGAATGCTGTGAATATCTAGACCGGAGCATTTAAGCAAACGAAACGGTGCAGGCTTTATAGATATTTCCACGGAAAGGGTTCAGACGAATTATATTCCATAGTTCCACCAGTTTTAACCTACACGCCTAAGACCAGCCATGGCCCGTAACATTGTAGCGAACAACCCCTATTCCCTTTGGATCTCATTGTTGAGATAGGTTCCACTCAAACAGCTTCGTCCTAGGAACGGCTGTTCTGTGGAGCTGACTCCGATTACTACAATCTTAACCTGTTCAAATCTAGTGTTAACCGTTATCTTCCTCACATATCCCCATAACTGTACCTCTGTAAGCCTCTACCTCGAGTGGTTCCTGAGCCTTTATCTTTAAATGAGTCTCTATTTCTCGGACGTCGTTCGTACAATCCAAAAGACCTCGTATTCAATCGTGAGTTCTTCGCACTTCACCAACGCAAAAAAACAGTTATCCCTTCTCTCTGCTTTAGCCGTCTTTTATCATGCCAACATCACGCTTGACTAACCAATTAGCGTTCTTCACGTTTGAAGTCAGTTACCCAGGCAAATAGCCTCCTCCAGTCCGACCAATCAGCACACGACTTGCCGTTGGTCGAACAAAGCTGCACAAAAGCCACCATTATAGCACATACTGTTGGAACATAATGTGTGGAGTAGGTGAGTGAGGCGAGCTTCGTTCGTGCGAACAGGGCTAACCTTGATTTTCTTTTTTTTTTAGGTCTACCTAATTCACAGTAGGGGGGGGGGGTTCTGTGGAGCCTTCCCCTGGTTAGGACAGACAAGATTTGTGTGCCTACTTAATGTGAGGGTTATTCCCAGCCTGTTCTCGATTGCATGTTCGGTTTTGATCCAAGATGAGATACCCAACCTCTTCATTTTGTTTTTGGCCCCCTTTCCCTCGACTGGGTTAGCTTTCCTTATTCCCCATGTCTGTACTTATTTTCTCCTTTCCCTCTCCCTTAGCGAGAGAGCATCTTGATTTTGCCTAAGGGCGGAATACAGCGGCTTCTCTCGTTTTTTTTGTCGGTTGAACGAGTCCTACTAACATCAGTTATCTTTATTTCGTTTGTTTTGATATTTAGTCTGTTTTGGGAATTATCCCCCCCGTCTCATTGTAAATCATCAGATTTTTATGTATAAAATTTTTATAATCAGGAAATTGTTATGCCATGGGGTGCGTTTTGTATGTGCCCTGAGAGTATGTGATATAATGGTATATGGAGGATTGATTGGTGACGGATGAAGTCTTGTGGTGAATGTGCAAATTGTAATGAGTGAATGGGTTGTGAATAGGATTAGCTAGGTATTGTGACACTATGAGTTGGATATATGCGCACGCGTGTGTGTGTGCGCCCGCAGATCTATGTGTGTGTGTATATATATACACCCACATATCTGTGTGTGCGTGCGCGCGCACACATATGTGCGAGAAGATTAGTTAGATTTGACCTGGGTATCAAACTTCAAGACCCAATGACTAGATTAGGAATCTAGATAAAAAAATGTTTTGAACATATGGCCAAAAGGGTAGATAGGTGTTAAGTACTTGATAGTTAAAAGACCGGCTCTGGTCAAAACTTAAAAGGGTCTGAATTTAATGTCCCTGGATCGGAGTCAGCTAGGCTAGGAAATAATTTTATGTCCACTTTCTTCAAAAGGAGAAATGGTCATGAAAAAGTTATGGGTTTATTCGTGGGTGTCCCTTGCCCGGAAATGATGAAAGAGGACTCTGCATATATACGGGAGCACTTTGGGTTTCAGAGAGATAGACTTAGTTTAGGTCCGAGGAAGGTTGATTCAGGCTGGAGCAAGTAACAACGAAGAGCGACACATTAGCAGCCGGACATTGTTAGGATATTTTTTTTTTTTTGCCAGCCGAGAATCAGCCCAGAGTTAACTATCCACAAAAGGTCACACGCCCTCCCTCCTCTTTTCGTTCTACCCAAGTTTGTAGTTGTGTTTTTCTTTTGCATGTGAACCTGCCTTTCGCTCGATCCACCGCACAGAAATTCTACGACGTGGGGTCTATATCTTGTGCAACGAGTGCAGAGGTGGGTAGTCTCACAGTATAAGATAATTAGTGAAACCAGCCTCAAGCCATTCCCATTTTTCTGCCTTGTGCCATAATTGTATTTTTATACAATAAATTTCAGCATGAAGAGGGGAGATTAATGCCATTTCCAAAGAACAAAATGCCCACGCTACGTCCCGTGTGTTGAGGTAAGGAACTTATTTTCCTTTGCACCAGTTGCAAGCCACACTGACTCGCTTGCTTCTATGTGATTGTTGACCACACCATTGTAAAAATAAAAAAAGAAAGAAAATTAGTACGCTGAGAAAACTATATTAATTAATGACCGGATGATGAATTATGAATGTCCAAGAAAAAAAAGAAAAAAAAAGAAGAAGAAAATATTGTATCGAAAATCCGAGTGAAGACAATTAAGTTTCCTTGCTTGTAGTGCTTTTGTCATTCTTAAATAGAAATTTAAAGAGATATTGTGGAAAGAGGTGTGGCGGGGATAGTGGCAGTTGTCGACATGAGAAACAGAGTGGGACGATGGCGAAAGCATAGCGGCGAATATAAAAATGGCGGATCGGAAATAATAATTCATCGCCTGTTGTACAATTAATACAAGTAAGAAAAGGAAAGAAAGAAAGAATACATTGAAAATTATTCAGCAATTATTCTCTTTCGGCTGACATCTTTCTCAATATTTAATAAGCGTTTTCCTGCCATAGCACTCCTTACTTCCTTTCATCCCTTTCTGTTTATTTCTTTCTTTCAAGTAAATGAAAATCTTCTTCCTTTCTTTCTTCATATATTCCATAAATATTTGAAGGCTTATATCGAACTCTTTCATAGATTAAACGCATGCCTCGAAAACCTACCTAGCATATTCCATCATCTTCGATCGACATTTATCGCCAGTCACAACGAATAGTTGTTTCCTCAGGGAGGCCCAGTGCTTTGAGGGTCTACTGGGCCTCAAACAGAACACACATCTCAAATGGAACACGTACATACGATACATCGCGAAAGATTAATGAAAAAAAATTGTTTGTTCTCTGTACCGACCCTGTAAGAACCTGATTCCTCCTGTTATCGTCTGTCTTTACAAAAGCCGGATCAGGCGGGAAATGAAGTATTGCTGTCAGGTCGTCACTTTCCACTCTCGATAGAATCTAAAAGCGTCCCCTCGTCCTTGTGGGAGACAAATTATTTTCCACCCTGTAACCGCTTACAGAAGAAACGTCACAAGCTTCTCGCAGCTCTATCGTTACTTCCATAGAAAGTGCTCAGGCGAACTATATTCCTTAGTTCCATTAAATTTAACCTTCATAGCTAGGACCCACCATGCTACGTACATTGTAGTAAAGCACGCACATTCCCTCCGTATTCCATTTGTGAGGAGTAAGTTCTACTTGAGTAGTTTATTCCCGTTAACCAATGCTTTATGAAACTGACCCCAAGTGGATGTTTTCCAGATCACTACAATCTTAACCTGTTTAAGTTAACCGTTATCTTTATCTTCATATCTGAATAAAATGCGTGTCTTACACTGTAATTTTTTGCCTTGAGTGGCTTGTACAAAAAATGTATAAAAAGCAAAGATGTTAATTCTTAAGCTCAGTTTTTATATATTCCGCATTCACTTTTTTTTTTTTAAGTAGACGTTTCTATTTTTAAACAGTGTAAATTTAATTTTGCTGTCCTATGAATCCGAGAAGATGAGAAGAAAAAGAAAATGTTCTCTTCGGTGGCGTCCGACACATTGTCCACCATGGGGGAAAACCACTGTTATCTCCAGTCTGGTTTACATAGGCTGTTACGTTCCGTGTCGTCTGTTGGGCCCAACGCTAATGCATAGATGGTATTAACGAAAAGGATGATTTCTTTTTCTTACTAGGTTTTATTAGATGACATGGACAAACGTGGCAGCTTGGATTCTAAGAGGTAGCGGGAGGAATGACGTCACAGGAATGCGTTTCGCTCGTTGGCTGAGCGTCCCGCCGCGTGTGTCGAACTTGGGTGTTAGAAGCCCTTTGTTGAATTCGCAACTATTCAGTTGAATTACGATTCATCATTGCAGAATACCACGCCCACGTATTATTGTGACTAATCACTGTCCATTCTTAACATCGCTTCGTATTCTGTATCACACTTCTGCCACCAAAACATTTCACACGCAAGCAAAATCCAATTATACCATTTATGAAATGCACATCTCTTGTCTAAATCCCGTGTTTATTAAATTTTAAAGGGAAGTTTATATAATAATAATGTCAGTTTAAAAGTAAGATATATTATCTTGCTAGAAATTAATTTGTTTAGAAATTTAAATATGTGCAGAAATGTTAGTATCTTGGAAATGTAGTAACGCATGATCGAAAATATGACTCAGAAATCGAAAGACGTAAGAAATAACGAAAGATGTTAACCAGAAACTAAACATAGTATTAAGAGACAATGGAATTTCGTTGTAAAGGTACGCTTAACTGTTAGGCAATATATATCATATACGTTAGTGAATGCAGGCGAATCTCCTAATAAAACGAATCAACTTATACCGAGAAGACTGTGATCTAACAAGGAAAAAAAGAACTGAACATATATTATATAGCAATTCATATATCTAATCTCCTATATGGAAGTGAATGCTGGACAATCTCCTCATGCCTTTCATAAACAAAGCAAAGTATTAAGAGATGGGAAAATGTCGTTAGAAACAAAGAAAAGAATGCGGAACTGCTCTGTAATATCTAATCTCCTATATGGCAGTGAATGCTGGACAATCTCATGCCTTTCATAAAGTAAGCAAAGTGTTAAGAGAAAGGAAAATGTCGTTAGAAATAAAGAAAAGAGTGCTGAACTGCTATGTAATATTTAATTTCGTATATGACATGAATGATGGACAATCTCCTCGTGCTTTTCATAGACTAAGCAAAGTATAAAGAGATAGGAAAATATCATCAGAAACAAAGAAAATAGTGCTGAACTGCTATGTAATATCTAATATCCTATATAGCCGTGAATACTGGACAATCTCCTCATGCCTTTCATAAACTAAGCAAAGTATTAAGAGATAGGAAAATGTCTTAATAACATACAAGTTGTATAAAAAGTAGGCTTACGGTTGTTTCACAATTTGTATCACGTTTCCACAGATCAGATTCAGAGCTATCTTCTCCGAACTGTTTTTAAGCAAGATGGAGCACTTCCCCATGGTGCTTTGACAGTAAGGGAATATCTTAAACCAAACCTTTCCACATCGTCGGTTCGGAAGAAAGGGCAGCATCAAATGGCTACCACGTTCACCTGACCTAACATCAATGGATTTCTTTTTGGGGGGTGCAGTAAAGAGCAAAGTTTATGAGAGAAATCCCAACAGAGTGGACGAATTAAAAGAGTACATCTCAGAAGTATTTATTGAAATTGATGCAGATCGGGATTTGTGACGTCATAGTGTTCTGGAAAGGTTCGAGGAATTTTGCAGTGTTGAAGGAAGACATTTTGAGCAAGTAAAAGATTAAACGTTGCTAAAAATGTAACTAAAGTGTTAAACAAATGTACATCAACAGTTTTGAAGAAATAGAATTGTAACAAATAAATATAAATGCAATAAAATGTTTTTAAAAGCGTAAATTACAGCCCTAATAAGTATAAGCCTACTTTTGGCCCACCCTGCATGTGTCAAAATGAGAAAACAAGAAATATTGCTGTCGTAGCTCAGTTCTTCACATTACGTTTAGAAAACGGGTTCGCTAAGCAGTGTACTTATGTTCACCACTTGTTCTCTACTTATAGTTGTCTATCTCATTTGCATACGGTACTACAAGAAAAAAAAAAGAGAGAAATTAAAGGCCAAACTTTTATCCCCAAAAGAAAAAATAACGATAAATAGCAAAGAGAAATGACTTCGTTCTCTCCGAACATTATTCATGTATTTAAAGCAAGACTCCTGATTACTCTGCTTTTGCACGTTTAATTATTTTCTAAATGTTTATTCCTTCCAATCTTTTCATGTTCAG
>CAHIKZ030003358.1:42500-55000 GCA_903632075.3 Acanthosepion pharaonis | reverse complement strand
AAATCTTGGAAGTGAATTCTACGTGACCTGTCATCACAGAAACGCACATTAACGTCAGCTTCAAGTAACTTTTTTTGACAGAGACATTACCGGCTATGAGAAATGGATCCTTTAGCACAACGTGACGCAGAGGTGTAAATGGTTTATTTATGGCAGAAGGCCTGCTTGTTATTCTGTGGTGTTGATGAATATGATATATGATATTTTAAAGCAATGCAAATGAATGACAAAAAATTAAAAAAAAAGTGCGGCATATACTTTTCATTCTCGAGAAGCACTTCATCGGAGTAAAGTAAATTTTTTACTGATAGAATTATATATGTGTAAGAGGGGGATTTAAAACGCGAGTGTCTGTAACGAGGAGAAAAGACTGAAAATTTTCTGACAGAATTATATATGTGTAAGAGGGGGCTTTAAAACGTGAGTGTCTGTAACGAGGGCAAAAGACTGAAAATTTGCTGATAGAATTATATATGTGTAAGAGGGGTATTTAAAACGTGAGTGTCTGTAACGAGGGTAAAAGACTGAAAATTTGCTGATAGAATTATATATGTGTAACAGGGGGATTTAAAACGTGGGTGTATGTAACGAGGAGAAAAGACTGAAAACTTGATGATAGAATTATATATATGTAGAGGAGGGGGATTTAAGACGTGAGTGTCTGTAACGAGGGGAAAAGACTGAAAATTTGCAAAGGAAGAAATTTTAAATGTTTAAGTTGACATTTTTTTTCTGAATATAATTTTGATTAAAAATGTTCTACTTTAATTAAAAGAGAAACTGTTTATTAAGTCAAAAGTGCACAGAAAGTTCTGTGATTGCAGGATCATCCCTGGTAATGTTTCGTCCGGATTCTTTCAGCGTTTCAACTTTCTTGGCAGATCTATTATCACACTTTGGTATACTTAATAATAAAAGTCATAAAAGCAAAATCATTAGGGAACTGAATGAGATCGGCTAGGCTGTATGTCCAGACACGTCTAAGAAAAAAGATTTTAGAATTTCACTGTTTCCTCTTTTACATACTTATAACCGACGCTCACGTTAAACCCCGGCCCCCTGCTACATTAAATAATTACTTTTGTCCGGTCAAGTTCACCTACAAAAGGAATCACGTAAAACAGATAATTTCCACTTTTGTTTCTTTGTTTTTGTTTTGTTTTATTGTCCGGCATATAAATATCAACGTTGTCTGACGATCGCTAAAGCGTGAAACCCAGGGTCACAAACTCACATCTATCCAACCAAATATGTTAGCTCTATCTCTGATATTGAGCGCTTTCTAATAAGTACCGCGCATATAATATATAAATAATTATACATATATATATTTATTTATATTTATATACACTTCACACACACACACACACACACACACACACACACACACACACACACACACACATATATATATATATATATATATATATATATCAAAGTATTGCTCGTAATATTACTTTATTTCAAAAATGTATTGCTGGTAATATTTTTCCTTCAAAAATTTATTGCTGGTTATAATTCTTTCCTTAAAAATTCATTGCTAGCAATATTTTCATAAAAATTAATTTACTGGTACTAAATCCCACTCCTACACGTTCACAGTGCTCCGAAAAAAGCCCGGGGCCAACTATCCACCCACAGCTTGGACGCCAACGGGTGCTACCACCTCGGGTCAGAGCGAACCCGAGAACACTAGCAACCGAGAGGTGACTCTATGATCCTTAAAACCTCCCGAGCAGAAGCCCGGCTGTCGGATGCAGCTCATCGTCTCACACAGGTCGGAGTTCCTCTTTGTTATTCATTTGCCTGATACTGCTGTGTGTGAGAGACTATAGAACAAATTGTTTACTTGTTTCAGAAAATGGGATTTAGTATAAATCTCAGAGAATATGATTTCGATTCAGCGAGTGAAACTGTTAATGGTAATTATGGAAATCAGTGGTCACTTCAAAATTAGACATATGAGCATCCATCTCAAAATAAAAAGTGTCATATGCATGAAAATGGGTTTTAGTGTCGTTTCAGCAGACAATCGCAAGCAACGTGTCATTCACGTCAGTTTTTTTCTACAGAAAAAATGTCGATGAAACATGTATACTTTAGCACAACATTAAGAGTAAGCTGCAGTGATTTAATTGGGCTGTAAGATCTTTTGAGCATCCCCAAAATATTCTTCCGGGTTTATCTCAGAATAAGTGTTTATTAATTTGATTTGTTATCGAGAGTGTTAGAGGGTGACGTCTCAAAAGTTGAAAGTTCCGTTGTAAAAGATATTTCAATATTACAGTTACACTTTGAACAGGAAGGGATGGCGCAGTCCAATCACTCTGAGAGCGATACCGTCGGGAGTTCTAAACTCCTGGTAGGGCCAACCTTGGCGGCAAAGCCGAAGGCGAAAACCCAGACTAAGAGGAACCAACCCCAAACCCACCAATAGTAGAACAAGCTCTTGATGATTACAACAGATCTGATTAAACCAGCGGATGAAGAGGGCTACGCAGGACGGACATGCTATAGAAGGCGTCACTCGAAATCATAACAGAATCAGTGGCAGTCTGTTGCATTTTCCCAACTGGATTCTGCATGTATCATTCCATATGTACCACAGAGGAAGATCGTGGATTCAAGTATGTGGTTCTCTTCCTGGCAAGTTGATGCTATCCTTAAACAAATCACGCCGTTGGTACTCTCTTCTATTCTGAAATTTTTTTTTAACTACAGCCATCTCTTGAATAGTCAAACGGCGATAGGGAATGGATGATGGGAGCAGGCTTTGATGGAACTGGAAGCTTCTAGTCCTGAACCTGCGCGTTGGCGGCAAATTTAGCCATCAACACCATCATTATAAAGGAATCAATCAGCAAAGAAGAAATTAAATTCTGGGACACGAGAATAAAGCCGACGACGACAAAACGATAGTCAATCATAGCAGCTGCTATCTGATAAAGTTAACGTGTCTAAAGGCAGCTTCGGACAAAAAGACCTTATTTAGGAGAAAATATATGATCATTTACCATGAAATGGCACGACCACTTACTACACTAATAATCAAAAGTCTCTGAGAACTCGACTGCAAAAAATTCTTCATTTACCATTTATTGCTCGGCCCCATTACTGTTTAGAAGTTTGCAAAGCAAATTGGATAGAATTCGAATAACTGCAAGAGACGGGGTAGAAATTAATTAGTCCCTTATTTCGGGTCAAAGCCTAAAGAATTTTAAAAAATCAATCTCAGTCTATTCATATCTATCTATCTGTCTATCTATCTATCTATGTAACTTTTGTGTTCGTATCTATCTCAGACTGTTATCTATGTATCTACCACGGTATGTTCGTATCTATCTATCTATCTATCTATCTATCTATCTATCTATCTATCTATCTATCTATCTGTGTCCATATGTATCTCAGATTTTTATCTATCTATATATCTATCAATCTATCTACGTCTGTTCATATCTATCTATCTATCTATCTATCTATCTATCTATCTATCTATCTCTATCTATCTATCTATATATCTATCTCTTTGTGTCCATATGTATCTCAGCTCATTATCTATCTATATATCTATCAATCTATCATGGTCTGTTCATATTCTATCTATCTATCTATCTATCTATCTATCTATCTATCTATCTATCTATCTATCTATCTATCTGTCCGGAGAAGAGGAAACAAACTGGAAAATCCGCCAAACGACGCCTTTCGCCAACTGCTATAGGACTTGGCAAAAAGTGACATTTATAAGCTTTTCCACTGTCTCCTCATTTATTTCTGTTACTGTTATACAAAAACACAAATCTCATGTTGTTTATAAGTAAATAAATACCTACGTCTCCAATTCTTTTTATCTATCTATCTATCTATCTATCTATCTATCTATCTATCTATGTTAGACCGTTTGTATCTACCACAGACTTTCTAACTTTTATATGATTTTATTGTATTTATCTGAGATATATCGTATTTATATGTAAATATACCTTTCTATATTTCTGAAGTATTATAATTATTTACTCTGCTACATTGTTCGGATCGTTTTCCTCATCTTTATTGTCACATTCACGACGTGTCGACCGTCTTACGCCTCGGCCTTCTTCAGGTGAATGAAATTTCGAACTGAACACATTATTTTGTCCAGCGGGGTAGATTGTTCTAGTTCCACGTGCTATGCCTCTTCCAAATGTCCCACTCATCTCCCTTTAACCCAACTCTCCAACATGGCCCAATTGGATAAAAGCGTTGGTTGAGTCCAGTGACTTGACCCAAAGGCAGTAGTGAACAGAGACTCGGAGTGTTGAGTTGAAGGCAGATAACTGAGACATCCGGGTGAGGCATGGCACGTGGAAATAGAAGAATCTACCTCTGTCGGGCTAAATAAAGGGTTCAGTTCGAAATTCCAATCATCTGAAGAAAGCCGGAGCATACAACGGCCGAAACGCCGTGAACATGGCAAAAAACAGTCCGAACAATCTAAATAATGTAGATAATTAAAATACGTCAATCGAAATATACTAAAGAATTTTATACAATTAGCATTAAGAAACTGGTTGGCAGGTGGAACAAGTTCATTGAAAGTAATGGTTACTATTTGATGTTTAAATATATATTTGCTCACAACTATTTTTTTTTTTTTTGCTAAAAAAAAAAAAAATGGTATAGAGCATTTATTCCAACCTAAGGCTTTGGTATCTCGTAGTAGGAGCTTATTATGGGTGCATGGCCATTGTCCCACGAATGAAAATTTATACTAAATTAGACCGAGATTTCAAACGCACTAGTCATGTAGCCTATTAAATCTATCATGGTCTGTTCATATCTATCTATCTATCTATCTATCTATCTATCTATCTATCTATCTATCTATCTATCTATCTATGTAACTTTTGTGTTCATCTCTATCCCAGACTTCGTATCTATCCCAGAATTTTTTCACCCATTGTACCACTGCAGAAGGCTGGTTTTGAATTCAGAATTTCACTTCTCCTTGACTGGCTGTCACATCAAAGGAACAGAATTGCCACTGATACGAGAATTCAGACACGGTGTACAGTTTTAATTGTTCAGTGCTAGCAAAACGTAATGAATAAGTCACAGCGCTGAGGAGAATTAAAAGAAAATATTATAATTGTATATTAAACAGAAAATATTAAAAAATCTCGGAGAAAACTGATAAAACTCGATTTGTAACAGATTAATTTAATACTTTTTTTGTAACCCACACAAAAAGATGAAGAGCTATGGCAGACAGCAGTGATGTTATAATCTGTGACTATGGCTACCAAAAAGAAAAAGAAAAACGGAAGCGGAATCGCTGAAGAACGCATGCGCATAAGGTGAACAGCCGTGCATGAATGCACGAAAGAAAAACTCACTATTTTCTTCCGGTTTTGTGAACGGGTCAATGTTTTCGTTTGAAATAAGACTTCATTCTTTCCTAGAATGATTTTTTTATTTACTGGAGAGTCGGTCAGATTATTGTTTCGTTCGTGAACCGGATTTAAAATTTCTACAATTCTTTCTTTCTTTCTTTCTTTTTTTCTTTCTTTCTTTCTTTCTTGTTCTGATCTGCGTCTCTCTTACTTTCTTTCTTTATCATTTTGTTCCTTTTGATTTTCTTTCTTGCTTGCATGTTTTCCTCTGTTTCTCTTCATCTTTCTTTCTTTCTTTCTTTCTTTCTTTCTTTCTTTCTTCTCGGCTTTTTTCCATTCTTCTCTGTATTCTTTGACCTCATAAATCTAATATTTTTTTCTTCTCAGTAGTCGCCTTTCTTTCTTTCTTTCTTTCTTTCTTTCTTTCTTTCTTTCTTTCTTTCTTATTCCCGTCTGCTTCTCCTCACCTTTCTTTCTTTATTTCTATTTTGTCTCTTTTCCTCATGGCGTTTTCTTTTCTTTCTCCTTTATTTCTTTATTTCCATGCATTTCTTTTTCTTTGCAACGACTATAAATCTTTCACAATAAATCGTTCTTTCTTTTGCACGAAACATTTTTCTCATTCCTTCCTCCTCAAAATCTAAGGCAACAGCATCTAATAATAATAATATTATTCACTCTCGTTCTTTCCCTCTAAGCGATTTGGGCAACAACTCTCTACCTCACCGTCTTTATCATACTGACGCATTCGTTTGTTCCGTTCCAGTCGAAAAATCCCACCAGAAATCAGAGAAAAATGCTAGGGTGTCTCTTTTACTACTTCCGTTCGCTATAAATTATCACTTCACTCTTAGCCAAGCCTTTTCTTCAGTAACAAGAATAAAACCTTCAGTCTCATCCATATTATTTTTATTATAATTATTATTTCACTTACGCTCATGGAACCCCTCCTGAATTTAGAAAATAAACAGAAGATTTTATTCTTTTCATCCAATACCGATCAAAGTACTCTTGCTGGTCCAAACAGGCACGGTTTTTGTAACGAGTCCATTTCCAAATTCCAATGTAATAATTGCAAGTTTTTGAGGCAACACCCCGATACGCCATCTGATATCCTGGATTGTAATTACTTTTTATGATCGTCACCCCGAAAGCCTCAGAATTTAGTCCTGCCAAAAATTTCAAAATTGCCTCCTTCAGAAAATTTCAAACTTTCATCCATTCAGATGTTTCAAAATTTCAACCTTTCGAATGTTTCAACATTTTATCCTTCCGAATAATTCAAAATTTCGTTCTTCCGAATGTTTCAAAATTTCATTCTTCCGAAAGGTTCAAAATTTCGTTCTTCCGAATGTTTCAAAATTTCATCCTTCCGAAAGGTTCAAAATTTCGTTCTTCCGAATGTTTCAAAATGTCATCCTTCCGAAAGGTTCAAAATTTCGTTCTTCCGAATGTTTCAAAATTTCATCCTTCCGAAAGGTTCAAAATTTCGTTCTTCCGAATGTTTCAAAATGTCATCCTTCCGAAAGGTTCAAAATTTCGTTCTTCCGAATGTTTCAAAATTTCATCCTTCCGAAAGGTTCAAAATTTCGTTCTTCCGTATGTTTCAAAATTTCATCCTTCCGAAAGGTTCAAAATTTCGTTCTTCCGAATGTTTCAAAATTTCATTCTTCCGAAAGGTTCAAAATTTCGTTCTTCCGAATGTTTCAAAATTTCATCCTTCCGAATAGTTCAAAATTTCGTTCGTCCGAATGTTTCAAAATTTCATCCTTCCGAAAGGTTCAAAATTTCGTTCTTCCGAATGTTTAAAAATTTCATCCTTCCGAAAGGTTCAAAATTTCGTTCTTCCGAATGTTTCAAAATTTCATCCTTCCGAAAGGTTCAAAATTTCGTTCTTCCAATGTTTCAAAATTTCATCCTTCCGAAAGGTTCAAAATTTCGTTCTTCCGAATGTTTCAAAATTTCATTCTTCCGAAAGGTTCAAAATTTCGTTCTTCCGAATGTTTCAAAATTTCATCCTTCCGAAAGGTTCAAAATTTCGTTCTTCCGAATGTTTAAAAATTTCATCCTTCCGAAAGGTTCAAAATTTCGTTCTTCCGAATGTTTCAAAATTTCATCCTTCCGAAAGGTTCAAAATTTCGTTCTTCCGAATGTTTCAAAATTTCATCCTTCCGAAAGGTTCAAAATTTCGTTCTTCCGAATGTTTCAAAATTTCATCCTTCCGAAAGGTTCAAAATTTCGTTCTTCCGTATGTTTCAAAATTTCATCCTTCCGAAAGGTTCAAAATTTCGTTCTTCCGAATGTTTCAAAATTTCATCCTTCCGAATAGTTCAAAATTTCGTTCTTCCGAATGTTTCAAAATTTCATCCTTCCGAAAGGTTCAAAATTTCGTTCTTCCGAATGTTTCAAAATTTCATCCTTCCGAAAGGTTCAAAATTTCGTTCTTCCGAATGTTTCAAAATTTCATCCTTCCGAAAGGTTCAAAATTTCGTTCTTCCGAATGTTTCAACATTTCATCCTTCCGAAAGGGAGATAACTGAGACATCCGGGTGAGGCATTTCTATTCTTTTCTTCAGTAACAAGAACAAACCCTTCAGTTTCGAATGATTCAAAATTCGTCCTTTCCAATGTTTCAAAATTTCGTTCTTCCGAATGTTTCAAAATTTCGTCCTTTCAAATAGTTCAAACTTTCGTCATTCGGAAAGTTTCAATATTTCGTCCTTCTGAATGTTTCAAATTTTGTGCTTCTGAGACGTTCAAAATGTCGTCCTTCCGAATATTTCTAAATTTCTTCTTCCCCGAGACGTTCAAAATTTTGTCATTCCGAATGTTTCAAAATTTTGTCCTTCCGAAAGGCTCAAAATTTCTTTTTTCTGAACTTTTCGAAATTTCGTCATTCCTGACTTTTCAAAATTTTCTCATTCCGAAACTTTCAAATTTTTCTCCTTCAGAATATTTCAAAGTAGAGTCCTTCCGAATTTTTCACAATTGCGTCTTTCCGAATGTTTCATAATTTTGTCCTTCCGTAAGTTTTAAAAGCTCAAATCGTTGTAGTTGTCAATCTTGATTTTCCTTTCAATTCTCATCTGAAGTTAATTTTAATTGATATTTTATCAGTTAGTAAATCTTTTGTTGTTTTTTTCAGATTGTTATTGTTTCTCCAGATGATTATTCATACCCTCTATGCATTCCAAATTATGCCAGGTTTCCTGCGACCTTCGAGGCAGAAAGATTCCTGGAAACATTCTCGAGTGCACCAACCAAAAATGAGAGATCTTCAGCTGCAGATCGGTTACATTTTACCCAGTTGACCTGCCAGGTCTTCGCATCACTGTATTTTCGCTTGCCCCACGTTCACGATGTCCGTATCCAAAGTTAACGCAACGTCTATCCATTCATAGATACTCTTGGGCACAAGTGTGATGTCAGGGCGATTGTTCTCCAAGCGCTTGTCAGTCGAGATGTGCTTATCACAGTTCAGTTTTACTTGATTATTATTATTGTTTTATTTCCTTTCAGTTCTGGTGCGTACTCATTTGTTTTCGGGTCTCAACTAGAGATCTAAGGTTAGAAATGGCATCATGACATTTTTCACTAAGCAATTACAAAGAACAACAAAAACAAAAAAGAACAAAACATGTTTTACAAAGATAAAGCCTTTCATAAGGTGCGGGCTATACTCGTGAGAACAATTTTTGGTATTTCTTTAGAGCATGGGCTTCCAGGAATCCATTCAGTTAGTCTACTGGAATCTTTTCTGATCCATCCGAGGCTCCAACTACAACAGGGATTATTGATGTTCTCATGTGCCACATTTTTGAGAGTTCGATTTCAAGGTCCTTGTATTTGGATAGCTTTTTGAAGATATTCAAAGATACTTTACAGTCTGCAGTGACTGCCATATCAATAAAGAGGCAATTCTTTTGTTTGCGGTCCCTAATATCCATGTCGGGTGGGGGGTAGCTTTTATTGTGTGTAATGTGTAGTCCCATAAAATTGTTACAGGTCCTATCTCTGTAACCGTGTCTGGGTGGTGTTCATACCAATTATTATTATTATTATTATTATTATTATTATTATTATTATTATTTCCATGGTTTTCTGTTGTATACATATTTCCTTCCGGGTCCCAACCAGAGACCTAAAGTCAGAAATGGCCTTATGATATGCTTGTAAAAAAGAAAACAAAAAAAGCAACCTAAGATAACTCACGTTTTACATAGATTAAGCTCTTCCTAATGTGTGAGCTGTGCTTGTGTGTACAATTTTATGTATTTCTTTAAGGTATGGATTTCAATGAGTCTCTAGTACCCTTTTCCAATGAATCCGAGGGCTCAAACTACAAGTGGAATTATTGATGTGGTACATTTTTTTGAATTACCCTTTCAAGATGCTTATATCTTGTTGAATTTTGAAGATCTTCAAAGAAACATTACAATCTGCAGAGACTGCCATGTAAGAAAGCACTTTCTTGTGGTCTTTAGTCACGATGTGTGCTAGATTAACTTTGATTTTTCTGTCTGTGTGTATTGTAAAGTTCCATAAAATTGTTACAGATCTCATCTCTGTAACCGGGTCTGGGTGATGTTCCCAACAAATTCCTTCGCGTAAAAGTTGCAGATTTTTCACCGTAGATATTGATTCTATACCACCGGATGACACATGCAAGCCGTCCTGTCTCATATTCTTTCCAGTATGTCTTTCGCAAGTGTTTGATTGTTCTTAATAAAGGAATTCCATCGATAAAACCTTCTTGTGTGGTCGTTGCTCGGGGTTAAATTGTTTCAATGTTTTAGATATTCAGTAAATTTCCTATGGCCGTAATAACTTTCAAATGGTATGGCATTGTTTACAAATCTAATAATCAAACAAAAACAGGGATAAAGCATCTGAGCTTGACTCAAGTGCAAGTGCAAACGCATGAATGTCTCCCCTTTTTCTTCGCATGTTTACTGTAAAGCTGGGGTTAATAAGAGGTTCTTCGGGAATTTTTTCTTTTAACGCTTCAATAATCCTTCTCAAACAATCTTTGCATCAATAATGGAATCATATGAAGAAACTATTGGCTAAATGGCAAAAACCGATTTTGAACCTAGTTTATCGCAGATTTCATCCCCCTAAAGGAAATAATCTAAAACAAAAATTCACGCAAGAGAATTTGTGTGTCATATGTAATTTAGATTGCAAATTTGGATTGCATCTGATGAAAAACCAGGCAGTTATGGACGGAAAACTGGCTTTTTGAACAGTTTTTCGTGGAGTTTTGTAATACGCACGGAAGCGAGCAGAACTACAAACATCTTATTTCTAAAATCTTATTTCTTGCATGATGGCAAATTTTTAAGAGACATGTTTGAACAAAATCTGATCAAAAGGTTTTTATTTAAAGTTGTACGAAAAAACCGATTTTTTCACAGTTTTCGCAATTTTTTCCGCGAAGCCAATGTTGCAGGAAAACTATCAAGCACTTTACATAAACCTCGTAACATGAGCTATGATTTGCATTAACTGAAAAGACATCAGCTCATCCAGTGAAAGTTTTGTAAGCGTGTATCATTGCCTTTTGCAAAAAAGTCATACCCACCTTCAGTCTTATCGATTTTTCTGCCTAAGCCGTGGGCGAGGGTTTGGAGATTGAAAAGTCGGTCTTGACCTATGTTGGTAAATTTGCAACATGTGTATACAATTTCATCGAAATCGGTCGAGAAATGTGGACATGCATAAGCAACATACAGATACACACAAAGACACACACGGACAGACACGCACACAAAGACATCTTCTGTTTTATAGATATAGATTATTTGTATTATTATTAATGCTGTTGTTGTTTCAGCTGTTTAAAACTCCAGTAGAATCTTGTGCATTAACAAGTATTCAGTAATTGTATAAAATTTTTAATTGAAATAAATGTAAGCAAAAAAAAAAAAAAATTCAAGTCCACGAGTTAATAATTTGTACCGCGTGTAAATTGTATTGATGAAATGTTTGTAAAATCCGCGCAGCTAATAGATATAGTACAAAGCAAGCAAGAAACCTATTTATGGCAGTGAAGAATAAAAGGTACTTTTTTTCGTATGGCGGACGAAGAGACTGAAAAACTTGATTTTATTTTCAATCATGTTTTTGATAATGTAACGGCACAGGATATTTGAAGCCTTGGTCCTTTCTTCAGACACGTTTGCCAAAACCCATGACAACTGACAAGAGAAGTGTAGCTGTGGTAGTAGAAGTATTATCAAGCTCGATGGAACTGTATGCTTCTCACTGTAGCAATAGTGGCTGCGATATGAGGTTTAAACAACAAAATTTGAGGTTAAAATAAGACGTGATATTTATCGCCGCCATATTCGAAGGGTAATCTTTAACTCTCTTTTCTTCTCTCCGACTGTTTTCGTTGTCTAATTAAAAAGAAACAAATAGAAAAAAAAAGCATATTTTTTTTATTGCTGAATTGTCCACGTTTATTTCTGTATCGTAACGGTTTTCTTCCGTCTTCAAATTGAGAAACCGAAGCGATCTTTTTCTACGCGTTTTTTTTTTTTTCGACTATTCTGATCTTTATAGTTGCTCCATTTTGTCTTCTTCGTTTTTGGCTGCACCTTCCCAGTGTAACGAAACACCTACTCATCTACTCCTTTGCAGGTATAGACATCAACCCCCCACCCGCCCATCGCATCTGTCATTACCTCCTTCATATGCATTTCGCACTCTTCTCTCAACTCCCACCCACCACTTCGTTTTGGTTCGTTTAGGGAATCTTTTTTCTCTTTAGCGACAACAGATCTAAACGGTATAGTATCCCCCAAGGGGGTGGTTTGGTTTTATACTTTAAAGGAATGCTGACAATGAAGAAGAAAGAATATAAAGAAACAGAAACTTGAAAGTGGAGATAAAAGGAATGAGATTTGGAGCAGAAAATGGAGTAAAGAAAAAGGGTGTGCGCGCGTGTGTGGAGATGTAGAATAGGGAGGGAAAGGAAGGAAAGCGGTGAAGACAATGACGATGAAGTCAAAGAAGGAACAATTGAAGAAAAAAAGAAACAGAGGGAAGTAAAAGAAAAAAAAAAGTTCGTGGTAAAAGTGTTAAAAATCAATATTATCAAATATGGCGCCGAGAAAAGAA